>OY992897.1:37829282-38180372 GCA_963921405.1 Cepaea hortensis | reverse complement strand
AAGAGGGGGGGAGGAAGAGGGAGAAGGGGAGGGAGGAGAAGGAGGAAGATGATGAGGGGGGAGGAGGAGGAAGAGGAGGAGGAGGAATGTGAAGGGAGGAGGAGGGAGGAGGTAGAGGGAGGAGGAGGAGGGAGGAGGAGAGAGGAGGAGAAGAGAGGAGGAGGAGGGAGGAGGAGGAGGGATGGAGGAGGAAGAGGGAGAGGAGGAGGAATGTGAAGGGAGGAGGAGGGAGGAGGTAGGGGGAGGAGGAGGAGGGAGGAGGAGAATGGAGGAGGAGGGATGAGGAGGAGAGGGAGGAGGAGGAAGGAGGAGGGGAGGGAGGGGGAGGAGGAGGGAGGAAGAAGGAGGAGGGAGGAGGGGGAGGAGGGGGAGGAGGGAGGGGGAGGAGGGGGAGGAGGAGAAGGGAGGAGGAGGGCGAAGGAGGGCGAAGGAGGAAGGAAGAGGAGGGGCGAGGAGGTAGGAGGAGGGAGGAGGAGGAGAGGAAGAGGGAGGAGGAGGGAAGAGGAAGAGAGAGTAGGAGGGAGGAGGAGGGAGGAAGAAATAGGCGGAGAGAGGAGGAGGAGGGAGGAGGAGTAGGGAGGAATAGGAGGGAGGAGGAGGGAGGAGGAGGGATTAGAGAAGGAGGGGGAAGGGGGAAAAGGAGGAGGAGGAAGAGGGATGAGGAGGGAGGAGGAAGGAGGAGAAGGGAGGAGGAGGAGGAGGGAGGAGGAGGGAGGAGGAGGGAGGAGGGAGGAGGGTGAAGGAGGAGGAGGAGGAAAGAGGGAGGAGGGGGAGGGAGGGAGGGGGAGGAGAGGGAGAAGGAGGGAGGAGGGAGGAGGGAAGAGGAGAACGCAGGTGGGGGAGGAGGAGGAGGGAGGAGAGAGAGGGAGGAGGAGGGAGGAGGAGGAGAGAGGAGGAGGAGGGAGGAGGTGGAGGGAGAAGGAGGAGGAGGAAGAGGTAGAAGGGAGGAGGGAGAAGGAGGAGGGGGAGGAGGAGGAGGAGGAATGTGGAGGAAGGAGGAGGAGGGAGGAGGAGGGAGGAGGTAGAGGGAGGAGGAGGAGGAGGAGGAGAGAGGGGAGAAGAGAGGAGGAGGAGGGAGGAGGAGGAGGGAGAGGAGGAAGAGGGAGGAGGAGGAATGTGAAGGGAGGAGGAGGGAGGAGGTAGGGGGAGGAGGGAGGGAGGAGGGAGGAGGAGAATGGAGGAGGAGGATGAGGAGGAGAGGGAGGAGGAGAGGAGGAGGGGGAGGAGGGGGAGGAGGAGGGAGGAAGAAGGAGGAGGGAGGAGGGGGAGGAGGGGAGAGGGAGGGGGAGGAGGGGGAGGAGGAGAAGGGAGGAGGAGGGCGAAGGAGGGCGAAGGAGGAAGGAAGAGGAGGGCGAGGAGGTAGGAGGAGGGAGGAGGAGGAGGAAGAGGGAGGAGGAGGGAAGAGGAAGAGAGAGTAGGAGGGAGGAGGAGGGAGGAAGAAATAGGCGGAGAGAGGGGAGGAGGGAGGAGGAGTAGGGAGGAATAGGAGGGAGGAGGAGGGAGGAGGAGGGATTAGAGAAGGAGGGGGAAGGGGGGAAAAGGAGGAGGAGGAAGAGGGAATGAGAGGAAGGAGGAAGGAGGAGAAGGGAAGGGAGGAGGAGGAGGAGGGAGGAGGAGGGAGGGAGGGAGGAGGGAGGAGGGAGGGAGGGTGAAGGAGGAGGAGGAGGAAGAGGGAGGAGAGGGGAGGAGGGAGGGGGAGGGAGGAGGAGAGAAGGAGGAGGAGGGAGGAGGGAAGAGGAGGAACGAAGGTGTGGGGAGGAGAGGAGGGAGGGAGGAGAGAGGGAGGAGGAGGGAGGAGGAGGAGAGAGGAGGAGGGAGGGAGAGGTGGAGGGAGAAGGAGGAGGGAGGAAGAGGTAGGAAAGAGGAAGAGGAGGAGAGGGGGGAGGAGGAGGAGGAGGAATGTGGAGGAAGGAGGAGGAGGGGAGGAGGAGGGAGGAGGTAGAGGGAGGAGGTAGAGGGAGAGAAAAGGGAGGAGGGAGGAGGAAGAGGGAGGGAGGAGGATGGAGGAGGAGGAGAAGGGAGTAGGAGGGATTAGGAGAAGGGAGAGGAGAGGGGAGGAGGAGGGAGAAGGAGGGGGAGAAGGAGGAGGGAGGGGAGGAGTGTAGAGGGGAGAGAAAGAGGATTAGGGTGGAGGAGGAGGTGGTAGAGGAGGAGGAGGGAGGATCCTGGTGGGAGGAGGAGGGAGAGAGGAGGAGTAGGAGGGAGGAGGATGGAGGAGGAGGGAGAGGAAGAGGGAGAAGGAGAAGGAGGAGGGGGAGGAGGGGAGAGGGAGGAGGGGGGAGGAGGTAGAGGGGAGAGAAGAGGGAGGAGGGTGGAGAGGAGGATAGAGGGAGGAGGAGGGGAGGGAGGTAGAGGCAGGAGGAGAAGAGAGGAGGAGGGGGAGTTCGCCATCCGGAATTCATACTCGTCTAGGTCTCTGTGATTTCGGTCCTTCCACTGATTGTTCTTCCCATTTACACGACTGTAGATAACTTCCTTACACATAAAAAGATGAATTGTTATTGATATTGCCGTGGCATGGAGGCATATATATCAGCAGCCAGAGTTGAACGCCTACGCCAGCGGCACGGCACTTGATGATGATGTTGATTGCCGTGTGACGATTCTGTGTAGTCACGTCATTTTCTTCCCTTTCCCTAGCGTTTTGGTTCGGGGATTCTTTCATCATCATCATCATATATTTACGTCCGTATTTTGGGAATGGGAGGAGGGAGGAGAGGAAGAAGAAAGAAAAATACGACAGTTGGCAGCGCTGGAATGAAAGGAAGGCGTGTAGAAAATTTCATCTCAATCGGATGGGCCGTTCGCGAACGTATAAAGGACATACAGACATACAGACATATCCACACACATCCTAATTTATATATATTATCTCTCCACCGTCTTCTTGGTCTACCTCGGGTCTACGGTCATTTATTTCATAAGTGTAAGCAAATTAATGCACACAAGAATTATTGACATCACTAACAAAAGAACACACACATCAACAGGTTGCCTAAAAACCAAAGATGGCAAAATCATAATTGAAAAAGATCAGCTTTTACATGCGTGGTCAGATTATGTGAAAGAACAATATGATCATCAGAATAATAATGAAGGCCCATCAATTTTGTTTGTCGGGGTGTTTTTCTTTTAGATATCTAGAAATTCCGCGGAGCCGTCTCCCTGGCGAAGGTGTTAACGATTTTTCTCCGTAATCCCGTATATCCACGTGTGGGGGAACAGCTGCGCGAGATTCGGTAGGGAATCGGGTCGGCTTGGTTACTTTACAGGGGTATCTGAGATTGTCGCTCAGTAAGCAATGCAAAATACTGTGCGTAATCTTGCAAAGACATCAACAACAGCGGTAAAATGGCTGTTGTTGACAGCGAATGTAAATAGGATATGCAAAAAAAAAAAAAAAAAAAAAATTCCGCAGAATGCTTGAACATAAGTGTAGTGATCAATCAAGGCATTACTATCATGTTATTATGATATTTGAAATATTCTCTAAGCAAAAGTAATTGCACCAGCATTTAGCAGAGAGAGAGAGAGAGAAGAGAGAGAGAGAGAGAGAGAGAGAGAGAGAGAGAGAGAGAGAGAGAGAGAGAGAGAGAGAGAGAGAGAGAGAGGTGGAGGAAGAGTGGGGGGGGGGGGGGAACTATTTGTAATATTTGTCAACATAAGCCATATAATCTTGCGCGGCCTTTCGCCAGTGCGAAAATAAGTACATGCAGGCCTTGATTGTGCAAGACCAGTTTTTGTCCTACTCACTTCGCCTATTAATCGCCATCTCTCTCATTCCTATCACCTAGACCAGGGGTCACCAAACTACGGCCTGCGGGCAGTGTTGCCATTTTAGTGCTTTTCGCACTAAATTTAGTGCTTTTTCAAGTCATTTAGTGCGAAAATTTCCATTTAGCGCGGCCGCGCTAATTTGGTGCTTCACAATTTTTTGGGGGGTGCTTTTGGTGTGTTTCTTGGGTGGGTAAAAATTACTTTAAAACATCATTTTGGGGACACTAAAAAAAGCCGAATTTGATCTGAAGTGAGGGAGTAAAACAGTCTTAGTACATTTTTTTTTTTTGGCATATCCTTTACAGGGCATCGCTGTTAACACCAGCATCTTTCAGCTGTATGTTGATTTCTTGGCAAGATTACGCTCAGTAGTTTGCTTTCTGAGCGGCCGGCTCACATACCCCGTAAGTTACCGATGCGATTCGAACCACTGCTGATTCAAACCGCCATCAAGTTACCGACGAGAGTATACAAGATTACGGAGAAAAGTCATAACCTCTAAGCCCGTTCCCTTGGCTGTGGTTTCGCTAGATAGTAGATAGGGACAGTGGGAATCTCGTTAATCCATTCATGCGCGTCACTAATTAGATGACGAGGCATTTGGCTACCTTAAGAGAGTCATAGTTACTCCCGCCGTTTACCCGCGCTTGGTTGAATTTCTTCACTTTGACATTCAGAGCACTGGGCAGAATCACATTGCGTCAACACCGGGTGACGGCCGTCGCAATGCTTTGTTTTAATTAGACAGTCGGATTCCCCTGGTTGTCAGGAGGTATTTACTTAGTATTTGTGGTTTCAAACCACCGATAAATCGTTCTATACGGGGTTATCCGGCCATCTTGTTTCGTCAAATTTTACGACCACAATTGACCTCAATATTTTGAACTTGGTGGTTATTTTCTTGGGTCTGGGTTACTACTTCCGGTTGTCCTGCTGACTACTTCCGGTCTAGGGGCGGGGCAGCGGCGGTGGCGGCGGCGACGCGAACCGAAGCGATCCGACTCGATCCAACGCGATCCGACGCGAACGAACCACCGGGCGGGTGTGTGTGTGTGCATGTGTGCGTGCGTGTGTGGTTCGGTGCGCTCGAACCCCAGTCATATTGATATCGATCCTCTTCTATGATGAGACCTAAATCCAATGATGAATAAACTTTTGTACGCTTCAGCAGAAGTCTCGACCCATGTATCAACATTAAGCGCTTGGTGAAAATCTGATTTAAAAATATACTAGCCACGCAAACATTATTATTTAAAATTAACCCTAAAACTTAATTAAACACTAACATTTCTTGTATGATTCGTGTAGAATAGTAATGTCAATAAAAAGCTACGAATCTCAATTAATAACAACGATAACGTGCTAAGATAATTATAAAAACATGTAATATTATTAAACCCCGCAGTTATACCCCTTAATTATAAACGTATGCCAAGGGCGACTATTCGTGGCTCCTGACTCAACCGGAATTGTTTCTCCTTTTATATACTAACACCCTCTTGAATGACCACGTACCTTCGCGAATAGACAAAGATCACCCGCTGATCCAGCACGCCCCGCGCGAAATACAATGGCCAGCGACAGTCGTACGAGATTATCCGGTACCAGTCAACCAGAACGCGGTAAGGAATTTTTAATTAACGTCAACGGCCTTCAATGTTTATCGCAGAGAGAAATCAGAAGACGTGGTACAACCGGGACTGAAGGGAATATTTGCTTGTCCCAGTGGGTAAGGCATATATACTTGCCTTGCTGACTTGGTCGCGCGGGATATGTGTCCGTGTGTACATGCGTGTGTACCGTGATTAACCAGTTGATGACAATATAAGGATTCTGATTAAACGGCTTGTTTTCAAGGCCACAACTGCTTTAACACAGACAGAGAAAAACAAGTCGGATTCAAGTTACAATCAGATGTCAACAATCCCAGGAAGGTTAAAAATAACAGCTGCAGTTGTTTACGGGGAAGGGAAGTGAGTGAGATGAATCAATACGCCGCCTTTGACAGTTCACGAAATTGTGGCCAGGTGTTCATGACACGCAGCGGGCTTGTGTGTAGGTCAGGACAGGGGGGATAACTGTGAACTAGATCAGATAACTCTTGTAGTAATTTAATCTAAGGGGAAGCACTGATGATGAAATGAATTATTGTCCCTGAAACCAGCTAGAGTTGGAGGTCAAAACGTCAAGTAAACAATTCAGGGCTGATTGCCAAGAAAATATGACTTGGTGACGGCAGTGTAACTCGAATTGTTGATCTAGGCGGTAGCGCCTTGGCACTGCAGTTAGAGATTGAACAAAAATGTCTACCGTGTGCGAATTAAGTGGATTTAATCTTTCACGTGCCTGTTATGGCAAATGTAGATGTGATTGGTAGACTGCAGTCTTGCTTAAAGTAGACCATATTGTGTAATTAGTCATAATTAATTTAGGCAGTAGCATGGTTGAAACTAGCTAGAGTAATGAAGTGATAATTAGCTCGGCTAGTGAAAATAGAGTAGTGAAGTATTGATAAGCTTTACTAGTTGAGAATTGAGTACTGGGGGATAATTGGGATATTCCAGTGGGTGTCCCTGGTGGGCGGGGCTCCGCATTCTGTTTGTTGATTTTTTTCTTCTTGTCTTGGCCTGATGAAAACCAATGTGTTGAGTCATCTGTCCGTGACAGAGTAAGTTCACTGTATTTTCCTGAGCAGGGCCAATGGCCACGATTATCTACTAGAGATCAGTGACGGGGAGGCTATCACCAGTTGTGTTATATATTTTACAGGTTCCCTTTGGTCGGGATGTAGACCATAGAACAATTGAAAAATCCTTTCCCGGATAAATTGTGATGCAGAAAGATTGGCCAGCAACTTTCTCAATGGGTCTATGCTCGAAGAAGTTGATCAACATTGCTCAGTGGAGCTGAATGGTATAAGTATCCTACAGGATAAATACCGAATGAGTTTTAGGTCATACCATTCGTTAACACACCAGTGATGATGGATGTTCAGTCCACTTATTACTAGATCAGTAGGGACTGATGTTCACATTAGATGAAATCTAACATTGAAGTGTAGGTATTCCACATATCAAGGGAATTATAACATTAGGACAATAACGAGAAAATAAAGACATCTTTGGAACATTTCGCAAGAAGGAAAAATAACCTGTTCATGGGACAGTGTTCCATATTTTTTTTTTCACTGCGCAGGAACTATGAGGTTTCAGTTTTCTATAAACTATTAGGAACAGTTTTTGTTAAGAACAAAAATAGTATCGTTCCCAGATTGTAGAGTTGAATGGGAATCAGATTTCATCGTCATCAGAGCTCCTGGAGGAGGACCTGTCTGAAGGGAAGGACACGCAATTGGTGAGGTCTATTGTGCTGACTCTTGTGATGGCGTGTAATCCTTGCCATGATGAGTGAACTCTGATCCTGAACTTTGGAGTCTGACCTCTACATTTACATTAGAATACACAACACACATTTTCTTTGCATACACGCCTCACGTACATTACAATTTTCTTTTAATAAATTAATCTTTATTAATTGTTGGAAGAATGAGTTGTTGAATATGTTGTGTTGGGGAGAATGAGAGGGGGCATAGTACGACAGTGAGAGAGAGAGAGAGAGGGGGGTAGGAAAAGGTGTCCACGGGCTGATGGAGTGTGTTGGACGGAAGCTGGTGGATTCTCCAGGTTATTAGAAAGGGGGTAAAATATAATGTGGGTGTTGACTCCCCTCACTCCAGGGACGACACTTTAGATTAAGACACGACAGTAAGATTACTGCTGTCTTAGTGAACGAACAGTAGTCATGTCACATGCATGTGTGTGTGTGTGTGCTATCAATTAGAGGACGTCGCAGTTAACCCCAATATTGTCTGGTTGCCCTTGTACGATCATGACAGCCGTGTGTGTGTGTGTGTGTGCGCGCATGTAGACGTGTGTGTGTGCGTGGGTGTTCTGCCGAGTGGATGTGCGCGCGGGCGGGTGTGCTATCAATTACAGGACGTCGCAATCAACCTCAACATTCTATGGAGTTTCATGTGTGCTGGGCAAGTTTGCAATTGTCATTTTGAATGAACACCAGCCAGGTCATGTGCATGTGAAGAGCATGTATCACTAGCTAGATGTCTATCTATTACAGGACGTCGCAGTCAGCCCCAACATTGTTTATGCAATGCATTTACACGACGTTGCAGACAGCCCCAACATTGATTGGTGCATGTGTGCCATCATCACATCCGTGTGTGTGTCTGTGTGTGCGTGCGCGCGCGCGTGTGTGCTATCAATTACAGGACGTCGCTGTCAACCTCAACATTCTATGGAGTTTCTTGTGTGCTGGGCAAGTTTGCGATTCTCATTTTGAATGAACGACAACCATATCATGTGCGTGTGAAGAGGGTTTATCAACAGCTAGTTGTCTATCTATTACAGGACGTCGCAGTCAGCCCCAACCTTGTTTATGCAATGCATTTTCAGGACGTTGCAGACAGCCCCAATATTGATTGGTTGCACGTGTACCACCATGACATCCGTATGTGTGTATGTGTGCGCGCATGTAGGCGTGTGTGTGCGTGGGTGTGCTATCAATTACAGGACATCGCAGTCAACCTCAACATTCTATGGATTGTTAACCGTCCTGGGGCAAGTTTGCGATTCTCATTTTGAATGAACGACAACCATGTCATGTGCGTGTGAAGAGGGTTTATCAACAGCTAGTTGTCTATCTATTACAGGACGTCGCAGTCAGCCCCAACCTTGTTTATGCAATGCATTTACAGGACGTTGCAGACAGCCCCAACATTGACTGGTTGCGCGTGTACTATCATGACATTCGTGTTTGTGCATGCGTGTGTGTGATATCAATTACAGGACATTACAGTCACCCCCACCATTCCAGGGAGTGTCAGCCGTCCTGGGGTAAGATTGCTGTTGTCTTTTTTTTTGAACGGCTGAATTTCTTTTACAGATGACAGTGAAGCTTTACCGCATTGCCTTTACAGGACATCACAGTCAGCCCCAACATGCATGCTTCCTGGGCAAGGTTGTCGTTGTCTTTCTGAACGGATGAATTTTTTTTACATATTGCAGTCAAGCTAGCGACTACAGGCTACTAGCTAAAACCGGTAAAAATGACGTCACAGTCGGGTATAGCTGTAATGTTACAGCTAGAACACGTGGATAAGAAGGATACTACACTATGGCACTACTTATGAAAAGTAGGCCAATTTGGTAACCAAAGGTGAAAAGTTTGACCAACTTTCACCCAAACTTATGAAAAGTGGGAAATTCTTTGTCCAAATGTGAAAAGTTTGACCACATGTCACCCAAACTTATGAAAAGTAGGAAAATGTGTTAACCAAAAGGAGAAAAGTTTGGCCAAAGTTCAACCACAATCATCAACAAGTAGGAAAATTTGTTAACGAAAGTGAAAAGGTTAGCCTAATTTCAAACAAACTCATAAAAAGTAGGAAACTTTGTTAACCAAATGTGAAAAGTTTGGCCAAATTTCATCCAATCTTATAAAAATCTCAGTCAAACTTATAAAAAAGTAGGAAAATTTGTTAACCAAACGTGAAAAGTTTGGCCAACTTTCACCCAAACTTATGAAAATTGGGAAAGTTTGTTGTCCAGCTGTGAAAAGTTTGACCAAAGTTCAACCAAAGCCATAAAAACTAGGAAATTGTGTTGACCAAAGTGAAAAATGTTGACCAAATGTTAAACACACTTATAAAAAGTAGGAAACTTTGTTAACTAAATGGGAAAAGTTTGGCCAAAGTTCAACCAAATCCATAAAAAGTAGGAAATATTGTTGACCAAAGTGAAAAAATTGTGGGCAAAGATGTGAAAAGTTTGGCCAAATTTCAAACAAACTCATAAAAAAGTAGGAAATTTTGTTGTCCAGATGTGAAAAGTTGACCAAATCTCACCCAAATCTATGAAAAAGTAGGAAACATTGTTAACCAAATCTGAAAAGCTTGACAAAATGTCAAACAAACTCATAAAAATGTAGGAAACTTTGTTAACCAAAGGTGAAAAGTTTGGCCAAAGTTCATCGAAACTTATAAAAAGTAGGAAACTTTGTTAACCAAATGTGAAAATTTTTGGATAAATTTCATCCAAAACTTATGAAAAGTAGGAAAAACTCCTTAAACAACAGGGAAAAAAATATATCACGTTGTCATTTGACATCCCCAACTTACTAGAGATATTCACCTCTCCCTATGCAAACAACAGCTGTATTTCAGAACATTAAATGTATCTTATGTAATAAGTCACTATGATTTAAGGAAAAAAAAAAACATTTCAACAATAAAATTATACAAAAATTTAACAATTAAATTTCTCTTTTATGTTTCCCATTTGAATGTTTCATGTAGAAATTAAATTTCTCTTTTATATTTCCAATTTGAATGTTTCATGTAGAAATTTAATTGTTAAATTTTTGTATAATTTTATTGTTGAAATGTTATTTTTTTTTTCTTCAATCATAGTGACTTATTACATAAGATACATTTAATGTTCTGAAATACAGCTGTTGTTTGCATAGGGGAGAGGTGAATATCTCTAGTAAGTTGGGGATGTCAAATGACAACGTTATATATAATTTTCCCCGTTGGTTAAGGAGTTTTTCCTAATTGTCATACGTTTTGGATGAAATTTGTCCAAAAATTTTCACATTTGGTTAACAAAGTTTCCTACTTTTTATAAGTTTCGATGAACTTTGGCAAAACTTTTCACCTTTGGTTAACAAAGTTTCCTACTTTTTTTTATGAGTTTGTTTGACATTTTGTCAAGCTTTTCACATTTGGTTAACAATGTTTCCTACTTTTCATAAGTTTGGGTGAGATTTGGTCAACTTTTCACATCTGGACAACAAAATTTCCTACTTTTTTATGAGTTTGTTTAAAATTTGGCCAAACATTTCACATCTGGACAACAAAATTTCCCACTTTTCATAAGTTTGGGTCAGTTATTTATAAGTTTGGTTGAACTTTGCCCACAATTTTTTCACTTTGGTCAACAAAATTTCCTACTTTTTATGGATTTGGTTGAACTTTGGCCAAACTTTTCACATTTAGTTAACAAAGTTTCCTACTTTTTATAAGTGTGTTTAACATTTGGTCAAAATTTTTCACTTTGGTCAACACAATTTCCTAGTTTTTATGGCTTTGGTTGAACTTTGGTCAAACTTTTCACAGCTGGACAACAAAATTTCCCACTTTTCATAAGTTTGGGTGAAAGTTGGCCAAACTATTCACGTTTGGTTAACAAATTTTCCTACTTTTTTTATAAGTTTGATTGAGATTTTTATAAGATTGGGTGAAATTTGGCAAAACTTTTCACATTTGGTTAACAAAGTTTCCTACTTTTTATGAGTTTGTTTGAAATTTGGCTAACCTTTTCACTTTCGTTAACAAAGTTTCCTACTTGTTGATGATTGTGGTTGAACTTTGGCCAAACTTTTCTCCTTTTGGTTAACAAATGTTCCTACTTTTCATAAGTTTGGGTGACATTTGGTCAAACTTTTCGCATCTGGACAACAAAATTTCCCACTTTTCATAAGTTTGGGTGAAAGTTGGTCAAACTTTTCACCTTAGGTTACCACTTTGGCTTATTTTTCATAAGTTTGGATGAAATTTGGCCAAAATTTTCATCTTTGATTAACAAATGTTCCTACTTTTCATAAGATTGACTGAGCTATTTATAAGTTTGGACGAAATGTGACCAAAACTTTTCACATTTGATTAACAAAGTTTCCTACTTTTCATGAGTTTGGGTGAGCTTTTTTATAAGTCTGGTTGAAATGTAGCCAAAAAATGTTCCCATTTTGGCTAACAAATTTTATTACTTGATTGAGCTTTTTGCTCTTCATTCTCTCATCGCATGACAACTATATACACCGTAAACACTAAATATTCAAGAACCAAGACGTACTTATAATCTATATACCTGTTTATTTTACAGTATTGCAGTGCATTTTACAGTATTTCAGTACATTTTACAAGAATAAAAAAAAAAAAAATTCATAATGTCGTTACATAAAATGGATGCTGTGCTATGAGCTGGTATACATAGTATCATCACAATATTTTATTTTCACATATAGAGCTATACAAATTGTATGCTGTTTCTGGGTTTCTTCACACCACTGTCTGAGTAGGTTGGTTTTTCCTGCAGGTAGTCTGGTATGTATAGGTCACTTGGTATGTAGTCGTAAGGCTGGTCTCCTGATTGGTGGGCTGACATCTGCGTATTATAGACAACCGGGCTATCAATCATCTGAGTGTCGGGCATATCAATCATCTGGCTATTGGGTTCTTCACATATCTGGTTGCTGGGGTCATCACACATCTGACCGTAGCTGGATTGATAACTGGTGGTATAGTATGCGCCTACTTGGTGGCTTCGTATAGTACCCTGTTTGACTTGAATACTGTTTTGAGTGTGTTGGACTTAATTGCTTCGGTTGGTGTCTTGTTGCACATCAAACAGCTGGGTATTGGGGTCATCACGCATCTGTTTGCTGGGGCCATCACACATCTGATTGTAGCTGAGTTGAAAACGGGCGGTATAGTATGCGACTACTTGGCGGTTTCGGTTAGTTCCTTGTTTAACTTTAGCACTGACTTTAGTGTTTTGGACTTGAGGGCTTCTGGTAGTGCCTTGTTTGACATGAGCACTGGCTTGAATGTTTTGGTTACTGACTTGCTTGTCTCTATTAGTACCTTGTTTGATTTCGTTACTGGCTTGGTTAACTTTGTTGAGTCTGTTAAAGTCAGCTAGGATCTCGAGATGCATGGCGCTCATCTGTTCATATTCTTGTCGAGTAAGTGTCAAAACCGTCTTAGTCGGGAATTTCTGGTCGGCTTCACCGTAAAATCTTCGGATGTGTAACGTCGTCGTTCCTCTGTAGGATGAGACATACACGGCCTTATCACCACCGCCTACTGGTCTAATAGTCTCACCACTACTAGTCATGTAGACCCAGTTAGCAGGCACAGTCTTGAGGTCTGCAGTCATCTTCTGATCACAATGCTTGAGTATTACCAGCCTCGGGTGTATATATTAGTTTTTGAGCCACGCGTAAAACCGGTTATGGCCAGTTTCCTAGGTCAAGCAGTTCAGATTACGCTGACGTGGCTGTTCGTATGGCGAGACTATGGGTTCTACTACCCGCTCCTTGACCTGTTGTATGATTGAGCTGGCTTGGGGATTGCGGGTCATGTTCGTCATATGACTTCTACCCATGATGAAATAGATAACGTAGAGGGCGCCGTGTTACTTGCATTGTAGTCACTGTGAGCTACAGTCTGTGAAGTCAGAATAACAGTGCTATACATATAGTCTCTCCCCCCCCCCACCCACTGCAGTTTTCTTCATATTGAGGCCTGGTCAGGTATTGAAGACATGAATGTAAGTATATTACAACCATCTTGTTTTTATGTATGTGTTTTAATACACATATGACTTGTCTCTTCAGCTATAGGCGTCTAGCACCATATATCCTTTGTATTATACTAGTGTTGTTAAGTTAACCGAATGCTTATTGAGAGAAACACAACGAAAATGTGAAAGATAATAATCTGAGTGTCAGGTACAGCATGTCTTCGGACAGGCTGGGTTTCAACGTAACTCCGCAGTATTTCACCATTATTCTAGGTCTGGTCTCTTCCGAACTCGAAAATGTAACGTCAGCACTGAAGTCCCGGTATTGAATGCGATCTTTGTGCCCGTATCAGTGGTTAGAAGTATTTCCACCGTATCGAAGGAGTAACGATTCAGCGTTATGTAGTGAGGTTTGTCGTAGGCGCGAAACACTGAGGCCGAGTGCTGATTCATGATAGGAACCGTCCTTAGTAGTGGGACCATGACGTCTGCAGTCATCTTCTGATCACAATGCTTGAGTATTACCTGGTCTTTTGCTGATTATGCTGGTCTCGCCGCAATGAGATCGCAGTATACGTAGACATTTTGCAGGTCGTTATTCAGGTGTATCGACCCTTCACCTTCAATTGTATCTAGTATCTCTTGTAACTTCTCACTAAATGTAATAGTGGCCCCGGGTTCGAGTATTTTCACGATGACTTTCTTTGATGCCTTGTCGAAATGGAATAGACAACAGAGTTGACCGTCCACCTTCCGATCTTTCATTAGGCGATTCAGTGCAGTTATAAACGCGTCTGGTGAGTTGTACAGGCCCGGGGACACGCCTTTCTTATCACTCTACCATTGGGTGGTATGTATCTTAACAATACTTCATTCTCTAGCACATTGCAGTAGTAGTTGGGGAATTGAATTTCGACCAGACCCACTTCAAAATGTTGACTCACCTCAATAGTCTGCGGTAACTTGACGAAATAGTGACCTGGTGAGTTCTTGGGAAATATGTTCGGCGAAGCATTACTCTATAATGTCAGGTAGAAGCTCAAATTTTAGGGTTTGGTAGCATGTAACCCAGACAGCTGTTTAGAAGAGCGATCCACAACTTGCCCTCGACTGCGTCAACGCTGGTTCGAGCCAGATTGAATAGTGATGAGTGTGTATATAACAACTAGTTGACAGAAGAAGACAATCTCTAGTCGCGGCACTCGCCGACCACACATGCACCAGATCGAATTTCTTTCCCCCTGTGGGTTATTTTGTGGGTTAGTTTCCACGTTGGTTTCTTCCATTACCTCTGTTTTTGACCTACTGGATTATTACACTCGTGTCTCGGTTGTACCCTTAATTTTTATTGGTAAATTCCAAAAAATTATATATTTAAAAAAAATCAGTGCTCGAGGCGCTCCTTGTGGGACATTGCCGGTACTAAGGACACTACTTTCTGTATGCAGGCTTGATGAATCAACCATGTGCACGTTTTGATTGGTGTCGCAGCCAGCAGAGCATATACTCTAGTTATATGTGATTAGCACCATATATCTCTTTATTATACTAGTATTGTTAGGTTAATTGTGTGCCTACTTGGAGAACCACAACGAAAATGTGAAGGATTTATCAAAAAAAGCCATCTTACCATTAGAGACTTGGCATATTGTGACTTGATCGGTGTTCACTGAGCCCGGGACTTCTAGGCGGCGAATGGTGGGTGTTATATACACGATATCTGCTGGTGAAGACTCGTGACTGAGTTGAATATTGTCTGGACATGGTTGACCTTGATGTATTCACATGCTAAGGGCGTGGTCTATCACCACGCCATAGTGTAGTATCCTTCTTATCCACGTGTTCTAGCTGTAACATTACAGCTATACCCGACTGTGACGTCATTTTTACCGGTTTTAGCTAGTTAGCCTGTAGTCGCTAGCTTGACTGCAATATGTAAAAGAAATTCAGCCGTTCAGAAAGACAACGACAACCTTGCCCAGGAAGCATGCATGTTGGGACTGACTGTGATGTCCTGTAAAGGCAATGCAGTAAAGCTTGACTGTCATCTGTAAAAGAAATTCAGCCGTTCAAAAAAAAGACAACAGCAATCGTACCCCAGGACGGCTGACACTCCCTGGAATGGTGGGGGTGACTGTAATGTCCTGTAATTGATATCACACACACCCGCACGCATGCACAAACACGAATGTCATGATGGTACAGGCGCAACAAATCAATGTTGGGGCTGTCTGCAACGTCCTGTAAATGCATTGCATAAACAAGGTTGGGGCTGACTGCGACGTCCTATAATAGATAGACAACTAGCTGTTGATACACCCTCTTCACACGCACATGACATGGTTGTCGTTCATTCAAAATGAGAATCGCAAACTTTCCCAGCACACATGAAACTCCATAGAATGTTGAGGTTGACTGCGACGTCCTGTAATTGATAGCACACACACGCGCGCGCACGCACACACAGACACATAAACGGATGTTATGATGGCACACGTGCACCAATCAATGTTGGGACTGTCTGCAACATCGTGTAAATGCATTGCATAAACAATGTTGGGCTGACTGCGACGTTCTGTAGTTGATAGACATCTAGCTAGTGATACATCCTCTTCACACACACATGACCTGACTGGTGTTCATTCAAAATAACAATTGCAAACTTGCCCAGCACACATGAAACTCCATAGAATGTTAAGGTTGACTGCGACGTCCTGTAATTGATAGCACACCCGCGCGCGTGCACATCCATTCGGCAGTACACCCACGCACTCACACACACGTCTACATGCGCGCACACACACAAGGCTGTCATGAGCGTACAAGGGCAACCAGACAATATTGGGGTTGACTGCGACGTCCTGTAATTGATAGCACACACACACACACGCATGTGACATGACTACTGTTCGTTCAATAAGACAGCAGTAATCTTACCCACCAAACACAACATTCCACAGAATGTTGGGACTGACTGCGATGTCCTGTAATTGCTAGCACACCCACGCACGCACACACGCATGTACATACACACACTGACACATATCCCGCGTGACCAAGTCAGCAAGGCAAGTATATATGCCTTACCCACTGGGACAAGCAAATATTCCCTTCAGTCCCGGTTGTACCACGTCTTCTGATCTCTATCTGCGATAAGCATTGAAGGCCGTTGACGTTAATTGAAAATTCCTTAGGCGTTCTGGTTGACTGGTATCGGATAATCTCGTACGACTGTCGCTGGCCATTGTATTTCGCGCGGGGCGTGCTGGATCAGCGGGTAATCTTTGCCTGTTCGCGCAGGTACGTGGTCATTCAAGGGGATGTTAGTATGTAAAAGGGGAAACAAGTCTGGTTGAGTCAGGAGTCACGAATAGTCGCCCTTGGCATACGTTTATAACTAAGGGGTATAACTGCGGGGTTTAATAATATTACATGTTTTTATAATTATCTTAGCACGTTATCGTTGTTATTAATTGAGATTCGTAGCTTTTTATTGACATTACTATTCTACATGAATCATACAAGAAATTTTGGTGTTTAATTAAGTTTTAGGGATAATTTTTAATAAATATGTTTGCGTGGCTAGTATATTTTTAAATCAGATTTTCACCAAGCGCTTAATGTTGATACATGGGTCGGGACTTCTGCTGAAGCGTACAAAAGTTTATTCATCATCCAACTGTGGATACTCGGGTTAGCTCGAGTGATGGAATAAATCATTTTCTGTCATATTGGATTTAGGTCTCTTCATAGAAGGGGATCGATATCAATATGACTGGGGTTCGAGCGCACCGCACACGCACGCACACATGCACACACACACACCCGCCCGGTCGGTTCGTTCGCGTCGGATCCCTTCGGTTCGCGTCGCCACCGCCACCGCCCCGTCCCAACCCTAGACAGGAAGTAGTCAGCAGGACAACCGGAAGTAGTATCCCAGACCCAAGAAAATAACCACCAAGTTCAAAATATTGAGGTCAATTGTGGTCGTAAAATATGACGAAACAAGTTGGCTGGATAACCCCGTATAGAACGATTTATCGGTGGTTTGAAACCACAAATACTAAGTAAATACCTCCTGACATACTACTCATGCACTCATTCACCGTCAGTTCTAGGCTTTTCTTGAAGAAATTGATTCTGAATTCTGTGACTTGCCTTATCACATATCAGTCAGGTGGCGCAGCTGCGGTAAAGTCCTGCTTCGTTTTTACAAGCTCCGAAACGAAATAGATGTTTTCCTCACTGAAAAAGCTAAAGCTGATTCACAGCTGTCAGATCCTACCTGGCTGACAAAGTTGTTAATTGCGGTCGATATGAATGAACTGAACTTGAAACTTCAGGGAAAAGATTACCTCGTCTGTGATCTCTACAGAACCATTAAATGATTTCGAAGAAAGCTGTCATTGTTGGAAGCACAAATGGAAGGAGAAAACCTTTCTCATTTTCCCTGTTTCAAAGAGTTTGGAGAGATTTTCATATCTTGACAGATTTGAGAGTGACATCCTTCTGTTCCAGAATCCGTTTGATTGTAACCCTTAATGGTGTGCCAGTTGAATTACAGTTGGAGCTCAGTGAGAAGGAAGTACCGCTGCTTACCTGATGTTGAGTTTCCGAAACTTAAAAAATTTGCCGCTGGTATGACATCATTGTTTGGAACAACATATGTCTGTGAGCTAACATTTTCAAAAAGGAAGTCTGTGAAGTCACCACATCGAATGAGATTGACTGATGAACATTTGAAAGCAATTCTCTTGATTGGATGCAGCAATTCCAAACCAAACATTGATGGTATTTTGAAAGCCACACGTCAGTTTCACAAAACTCACTATCCTCTTTTGCAGCTTAGTTTGTGAGATTCGGATATGTGCACAATAGGTCTGATGTAACTATCTTTTTGCTAACGTCACCTTCTTTGATAACTTTGTTTAGTAAATAAATATAAATATGTTGGTTGTCTCTGTTTGTTTGTTTGTGTGCATTGCACGCCCTTTCCATGATTAACTTAGTTTTTCGTCTTTTTTCCCAGAGCTTTCGTTCTAGCTGAAAATTACTGTTAAAGTTAGTTGCATATCCTTTACAGGACGTTTTCAGTCAACACCAGCATTGTTTGCTGTTATTGATGTCTTTGGAAGTTTTTGTTCAGTAGTTTTCCATTGCTTTTCGAACAACCGGCACCCATAACATAGCGTAAAAACCAGCGCAACGTTGTCTGCTGCCAAATCGCTCGCAGCTGTATTTTGAACGTGGGTATATGGGACTACGAACCGCGTCCGTAAGGCCTTCGCCACTGAGTCCGGCGCAAGTATTGTACAGAATGAGTATCCGGCCCGCGTTCATCGTTTTGACAGTTATCCGGCCAGCCGTGAAAAAAGTTTGGTGATCCCTGTTCTAAGGCATTGATCATGTCTATTGTGATGTTATCTGTACCCGGGGTTTTGCCGGTTTTCATATGGTTAACAGCATTCTGAACTTCCATCTTCAAAATTGATGGTCATTCATTATTATTCCGATGATCATATTGTTCTTCTCTTGTATCGTCATAAAGTTCTTTCACATACTCTGACCACGTATGTGAAATCTGATCGTTTTCTATTATGATTTTGCCATGTCTGGTTTTTAGGCAACCAGTTGATGTCTGCCGGCTTCGTGGCTTAGGGGTTATGACTTTTCTCCGTAATCTCGTATACTCTCGTCGGTAACATGATGATGGTTCAAATCAGCAGTGGTTCGAATCGCATCAGTAACTTACGGGGTATGTGAGCCGGCCGCTCAGAAAGCAATGGCAAACTACAGAGCGTAATCTTGCCAAGAGATCAACATACAGCTGAAAGATGCTGGTGTTGACAGCTAAGTCCTGTAAAGGATATGCTTTAAAAAAAAAAGTTGATGTGTGCGTTCTTTTGTTAGTGTTTTGTTTTGTTTTTCCCCGCGTTTCCATCATGTTTCAGGATATTGCTGTCAACACCAGCATCTTTCAGCTGTATGTTGATTCCTAGGCTAGATTACGCCCATCAGCACGCCATGACTTTCTGAGCGACCGGCTGCATACTCTCGTAAGTCACTATCGCGACTCGAACCCCTTCAAGTTCTCGTGCGCTCACGTCAACCACGAGAGTATTCGGGGTTACGGAGAAAGCTGCTAATTGTTAGTAATGTCATTAATTCTTTTGTGCATTAATTTGGTATTCCGGGTGTTGTGTTGGTGTTCAATTTCCTTGCAATTTTCCTCAAGTCATGTTTCTTTTGCCTCTTTGCATAGCTTTCTAATTTTCCTATGAATCTCTTCATATGATTCCTTGTTATTTTTGTTATTTCTTCTTACTTCCATGAGTTTTGCGTTTCTATTTATTTGTATATATGACTTTATGTAAGTTTATATGTAAATTGCCTAAGATTAATCTATGGTTGTAGTTGTAGTCTGCGCTTGTTAGGGGGACATAATCATCTAATATTGTTACAAGGGATGTTACTAGAACTTGAAAAAGAAAATGGTAAACTTAGCTACAACACCAATAACTAACATCAAAATCTTTTACTTTTATTTGATAAATAAAGCAATTAATACCGCAGTCATTTTTTGCAATCGTGAGAAGAAAACTATTAAATTCTTTATAAAAAATTTGTTTAATCTTCTTTTATTTACATTTTATTACAAACTTTTTGAATTCTTCGTTTATATTTAATTGTTAAAACTGTACTTTCAATGACAAGCGGTGAACAACTAGAGACGTATTTCCCCGATGTGGGGAAACAACAATTTTTTACTGGCCTCTTAAGGCCACCCACAATTTAAAGAAAATGTACGTACATTAACGGCGAAGGACCTTGGAAGTCTATGGGGCTTATGTTGATAAATATGTTTAGAGGAAATGTCATTTATGTTTGTAAATTTCATTCAATTTGAATAAATAGCTCTCTCTCTCTCTCTCTCTCTCTCTCTCTCTCTCTCTCTCTCTCTCTCTCTCTCTCTCTCTCTCTCTCTCTCTCTCTCTCTCTCTCTCCCAAATGCTGGTGCAATTACGTTTGCTTAGAGAATATTTATAATATCATAACATGATAGTAATGCCTTGATGGGGTGCCTCCTTCCCTCCGCTAGCCTATGAGACACCCTTGGGCAAGGTGGAGTACCCGTTTAGCCTCCCGATCAGGGTTACGTGAAGCCAAGGGTGCAGGTGGTGGATGAAGTTGAAGAGCAGCCGACAGATAGTTGTAGGTTATGGTCTCCAGCTGTACGACGGAAGGAAGAGGATCTCTTTTTTGGGAGACATTGGCTACGGTCATCGACCATTATGGTTACTGCTAGGAAGGAAAACAATGGCAAACTACCTTCTTTACAGATGCCAAGAATATCATGTACTGCAGTCTTATCAATAATCAGAGAAACGGCGTAAATGGGTGCTCCATAGGAGCAACCTCGTCCGGTAGGGGTAGTCATGTGCACCAGGTGACTCCAGACCGTCATCAGGAGACTGAGTGCAAAAGAATATCAACATTGAAAGTAGGAACTTGGAATGTAAGAATTATGAGTGGGGATGGGAAATTTGATAATATTAAGAATGAAATGAGAAGATTAAATATTAACCTGTTATGTGTACGTGATACCAGATGGACAGGAATGAGCATTATGACATCTGAGGAATACAGAATAATCTATTATTATGGAGAGAAACAACAGAGAGGAGTAGCAATTATAATGGATACAGAGAGAGCAAAATCTATCAAAGGATATTGGACTGTATCAGACAGAGTGTTACTGGTGAAGTTGAGTGGAAGACCTTTTGATGTCAACGTCATACAAGTTTATGCACCAACAGCAAACAGTAGTGATGACAGCATCGATGAATTTTATAGTGATTTAGAGAAAGCCTTCAAGAAATGCAAGAATTCTGAAGTAACTATCATAATGGGTGACTTGAATGCCAAAGTTGGAAATCAACAGGACGGATGCATAGAGGGCATGGACTAGGGGAACAGCATGAAAGAGGTTGCAGACTAGTACAGTGGGCAAAAGAGCAAGATTTGATTATTGGAAACACCTGGTTTCAACAGCATCCAAGGAGATTATGGACATGGAGGAGTCCTGATCAGAAGATTAGAAATCAGATTGATTACATCCTCATCAACAGAAGATTTCGAAATGTCTTAAAAGTCGCAAAAACTATACCAAGCGCAAACTGCTATAGTGACCATAGATTAATCTTAAGCAATTTACATATAAAATTAAAGAAAGTCAAATATTCACCAAGAAACACAAAATTTGATATACAAGCACTGAAGAGTGAGGAAATAAAAGATAAATTCAACGTAGAGGTAAAAAACAGATTCGATGCATTGTCCGATATGGAAATATTATTTCCAGACGTCAGTGACCATTGGGAAATGTTAAAGAAATCAGTCAACAAAGCTGCAGACAAATCCATCCCAAAAATAAAGATTATAGGACGCAAGAAATGGATGACGGAAGACATCTTAAAACTCATGGAAGTCAGAAAAAATAACAAAAATAACAAGGAAATATGCGAAGAGATTCACAGGTTTAAGTGATTGATTGATTGATTTAGGAATCGACATCACAGCATTCGGGGCATTCCCATAAGTGCTCCGTCCCCATCCTCAGCAGCCAGCGAAGAGTTCCAACACTAATAGTACCAGTAGCAATCTGATTATAAGTCCGTCTCGCCTTTCCTCTGAGCGTTGATCGTCGGCAAGATCCCCTCCTCACTCCTCGCTGTCTCATTCTTGCCAGACCATGGTAATCCATCTGCTCCTCCGAGGTGTGCACGTGCTCCCTCAAGACCGCAACCACATCTGCCTTGTCATGTATCAATACTCCACCTGACTGACTCATATTCACAGAAAAATTAGGAAGCTACTGCTATGCAAAGAGGCAAAAGAAACATGGCTTGAGGAAAATTGCAAGTAAATTGAAAACCAACTCAACACCCAGAATACCAAATTAATCTTCTTCTTCTTCTTCTTCTTCTTCTTCTTCTTCTTCTTCTTCTTCTTCTTCTTCTTCTTCTTCAGCGTTCCGAGCCATTGAGGTTCTTTGCTGCAGATACAATCCGTCTCCATTCGTCTCTCTGGTTGACCTTCTCTTGCCAGTCGTTGATTCCAAGTGCTTGTAGGTGTTACGAACCCACTGTAAATTGGCGATAAGATGAAAAAAATGCCAAAGACAGTTTAATTCTCAGCTACAAGTTGTTTACTACGGGGAGTCGGTGAGAACAATCAATACAGCCGTCTTAGAAAGTCCCCACACGACAGAAAATTGTAGGCTTGTTATTGTGACCCGATTGGGAAAATGCAGGAACTCGCTACCTTGTTTTGGTTGTTGAAACAAGGGGGACCACTTTTGCATTGATTAAATCAAGGGGAGATAAGAACTTATTCTGAAATGGATAGTCTGCCCCTGGAACCATCTGATGTGTTGACATCAAAGAACTTCACTAGAACACGCCAAGGCTCTTTGACAAAAACATGACTTGTTTACAGTTAGTGTGGACTAGAAAGTTGAAGTTGTTTGACGTGTTTATGTACCGCTGTTAGGAATTCGGAGAGCATCTACTGTCTTAGATTTAATTAACATTAAATAACATATGTCTTTATGGCAAGTTGTAGATGCCATCCAGGAGTGATGCGGTGTTGCATAAGGTTCCCTGCAAGTTACGAAGAAGCTCTACACGAGTTTTGAAGAAAGTTTACTACGATTGGGAAGAACACCAGTTGAACAGTAAATGTTTTTCTTACCGAAAATGAATAACGTCAGGGAAGAAAGTTGTTCAATAATGTTTGGGCTGGGCCCATGATCAGGAGGGTCCACCGGAACAGGGCTCAGATGAGCGAAACCATTTAATGATTCCAGTGTATTAAGGTTCACCTAGGATGGGTGATGTTTGTTGAGACACCACACATCATGCGAACATTAGTAACTACACGAGAACTTTAAATGTAACATTCACATGGTGTGGTAGATTCCAGGGAAATATTACAAGGAACTTTGTAATTTAGACACTATAGACAATAGATAGGATCAAGTCTATTACCAACAACAGTGATACCAATTTTCACAGTACAGAGATTTGTACATTTTAAGAACTATAGGGACTTATAATGTGCAGTGTGCAACCGGTCCATGATCAGTAGTAAATAATAAACTGTATCTATTTCGAAGGATCATGTCGATGGATTACCAGGTAGCTACAGAAGAAAGTCAGTGTCTGGCAGAAGAGATACATCACTCGGTGAGGTTGTCTTGTGCTGACCTAACGTGCTGTGGTGTGTCCTTGCAAGGATGAACTGACTGGGCTATTGATCCGAGGGTCCGATTCTACACACATTATAGAACACGTCACACATTCTTCACATACGCTTCTCACATACATTACACTTTTCTTTTAATAAATTAATTGTGATTAATTTTTAGAAGCTAGAGTTGTTGAGTATGTTGCGTTGGGGAAGAATGAGAGGGGGCATGATACAGCAGTGATAGAGAGAGAGAAAGAGGTGTCCATAAACTGACAGAGTTTTGTAGACCGATTCTAGTGGTTTCTCCAGGATAATGATCAGGGGTTAAAATAAAATGTGGATGTTGATTCCTCTCTCCAGGGACGACACTTTAAACGGATGGGCTCGTCCGGGATCTTTGGACAGCGGGATCTTTCGTAAACGGGGTATTTTGACAGCGAGATCTCTTGTAGACGGGATCTGTTGACAGCGGGATCTCCTGAAAACGGGCTCTTTTGACATGGGATCCTTAGTTACAGGACGGAGATATCATATTAGAGAGAATCCAGCTAGAGTGAATGTGGATAGGGGTTAAGACACATATCTTACCTGTTCCCACTTCACACGTCTGCATAGGTCTGTGGTCCTGATTCTACTCTTGTCACTGAGTGATTGTGTTGTGGTGTGCTGTGTGTTATTAAATATATAGATTTATTGTACTTGTTCATATATCTATATATTGGTTTGCAGTTAAATTGTACTCAACCTGCTAACTTACCTCTCTGAAAAATGGCCACTCCTAAACTAACTACGGCAGAACTAAGGACAAAGGGGGAAGAAATGGGCTTGTTGGGTTCTGCACTAACAGATTACATACAGGAGGTGGAGAGAGAGAGAGAGTTTCGTCAAGCAGAAAGGGAAGATCGGAAGGCCGAATTGGAATTTAGAAAGATGGAGTTAGAAACTAAGAGGATAAAGGCTGAACAAGCCACTAGAAGGTTGGAACTTGAAGCAGAACAGGCTGCTAAGAAATTGGAAGCAGAACAGGCTGCTACGAAATTGGAAGCAGAACAAGCTGCTAAGAAATTGGAAGCTGAACAGGCTGCTAAGAGATTGGAAGGGGAACAAGAAGCTCAGAAAAGGGAGCACGAGTACCGAATGCGGGAACTCGAGCTTAAGAGGCAATCTGGTGGAGAAACTGGGGGAGCAGTGGGAGGTTCCCATCTCTCTGGCTCAACACCAGTAGGTGGGCATAGTTATCATGCTATGAAGTTCCCTCTAGCGATCTACGAGGAGGACAAAGAGAAGATTGACCAGTACCTTCAACGCTACGAGGCCATGTCCGTTGCTATGGGTCTGGATAGTGACAAATGATGTCTTAAGCTATCCTGGGGATTACGCGGGACCGGCTACGAGGTTTATTCTCGCCTGCCACCAAGACATGAAAACAATTACGACGAGTTGAAGACGGCTCTGCTGAAACGATTCGAGGTTACGTCACATACCTACCGGAAAAATTTTCGAACAGCGACACGAGAACCGGGGGAGTTGTTTGCCGCCTACAGTTTGCGTCTAAAATCCTATCTCCATAAGTGGATGGATTTGGCTGGGTTCGCACATGACTATTCGAGTATGGAAGAGCTCATGGTGGTCGACCAGCTGAAGAAGCAAATGTCGAAACCTCTCAGGACATTCCTGGGAGAACAAGGGGCGGAACGTATTGACCTTGTGACAAAATTAGCAGAACGGTTCGTCGAGGTACATGGGGAGGCAGGGGAAAACCTTTCAACCAACACCAAAAGTCAGGAGAAACATGACAGGAAGAAAGCCAAAAACTCAGGAACCAAAAAGGGGGAACCATATGTAAAAACTTCAGAGGATAGTTCAGAGAAGACGAAGGAGGGAAGCAAGAGCACTTCGAGCTCTACACCAAAACGACCGTGGTCGGAGAAGTGGTGTTCAATTTGTAAGTCACCCTCTGACAAAACGAGGGACTGCAAATCGAAGGATAAGAGCCCTCACTTCACAGCATGTCAAGTGACTTCCAAGGAGGTTGTCACTGCAAATGCCAAGGTCAACAAGGAAGCTCGCCACCAGGAGAGCTCACTACAGTCCGGCACTAGAAAATCCAGGACAGGGAAATTGTGCAACCAATGCAAGTCAAACACGCACAATGCTATTGACTGCAGGGGAAAGTCAGGAGATTCTCAATTCGTCGGGTGCCCCGGGAAATCTAAGGTGGAGCCCACCAAAGAGGTCGAGGCCGAGGAAGAGACTCCATACCAGGAAAAACCACATGTAGTGGAATTGGTAGAGGTTAACGGTCGTCAAGTGGAGTGTTTGTACGACACAGGACTGGACGGGGAGGCCGTGATTTCTGCGGATCTGGTACATCCAGAACAATTCACAGGTGAGACCATGGAGATACAGCCTGCACAGAAGAGTGCTGTGGCCATGAAGTTGCCCATTGCTAACGTGGAGATTCGGTCAAGGTATGTCACCGGCACAATCAATGCCGCTGTATTGACCGATCCCATTTTTCCCGTCATCCTCGGTTGTCGGTATGTCTTTCTGGGAATGCCCAGGGAGCCAATCCATATGGGAGCAATACAGACTCGCTCTCAGACGAGAACGGATGAGGCAGAAGCAATTGTGACTAACCCACTGCCGGAGGACCTACGAACTGCTCAGAGTGAGGATGCTACTTTATGTCCTTGCTACAAAAAGCTGCAGAGAAGTGCTGATCCACCAGGACGGGGACAGTACTACATGAAGAATATGATACTCTACAGGGGAGCAGGAAGGGGAGACAACCTATACGGTCAGTTGGTCGTCCCGAAGGCTCACCGGTCCCAGATTCTTCATATGGAGCATACCATCTCCTTTAGTGGACACATGGTATTGCCGCCACTATGCAGCGAATTTCCTGCCATTACTATTGGCCGGGAATGACAGATGATGTGCGTCGGTATGTGAAGTCATGCCCTGAGTGCCAGAGGGTGGCACCAAAACACTGGACAGCACCGGTGGTCTTGGGTGAGATGCCCATCATGAACTCTCCTTTCGAGAGGGTAGCCATCGATATCGTGGGTCCACTTCCTAGGACTAGGAAGAGGAACATGTATATTCTCACAATGGTGGATTGCTGTACAATGTGGGGTGAAGCCATACCGTTGACCACGATTGACTCGAAAAGAGTGGCGGACGCACTGATGGAGGCCTTTACCGGATTAGGCTTCCCTGATCAAATTCTGGCGGACAATGGGTCCCAGTTTTGTGGAAAACTCATGGAGGAGGTATTTAGGGTGTTCCACTCTAACCACATACATACCAGCCATTACCACCCTCAAGCCAATGGACAAGTAGAGCGTTTCAAAGGCACGTTGACGACAATGCTCCTGAAACTGGCACAGGAAAAATCTGATAGGTGGGATGAATATATCCCAGCAGCACTCTTTGCTTATCGGGAAGTTCCCCATGGCTCAACAGGACTACCACCCGCTACGTTGCTGTTTGGTCGTCCAATCAAAGGACCGTTGACAGCCATGTTGAGGAGTTGGACTGAAGAGGGGACGTCAGAAGAAGTGATCTCTTCCTATAAATACGTGGAGGAACTGAAAAAAAAACTCCACATGGGATGGACTCTGGCGAATCAAAACTTGAAAAAGGCCAGAAAAAGACATGCGGCTTACTACAACCGTAGGTCTAAAGACAGATCTCTAGAGGTGGGAGACAAAGTATTGTTGCTACTCCCAGTGGGAAACAACAAACTGGAGATAGGTTGGCAAGGACCATTTCCCGTGGAAAGGGTGATATCCAGAATCAACTATCAGATCCGGATCCGGGGAAAGTCGAAGATATTCCATATCAATCTCCTGCGGAAATACGAGGAGAGCCCCGGAGACAAAGCAGCTCACCTCATGTCAATGGCAGTTGCAGTGGAGACTGAAGTGGGAACCAACGAGGGCAGGGAATATCCCTTGGTACACCAGGAAACCTATAGGGATATGCAAGTGAACCCTGATCTGACTTCCCAGGAGAGGGAAAAGATTACCCAGGTTCTCGAGTCTCATAAGGATATACTGACTGATAAACCAGGACGAACGAGGTTGGTGGAGTTCGAGATGACTTTGACCACCCAAGAGCCTGTTCGCCAAAAGGTTTGCTCAGTGCCATTCTCTAAAGAAAAGGCCCTGGAGGTGAAAATACAGAAACTGCTGGAGGATGACGTGATTGCGCCATCCACATCCCCATACAATGCGGGGATGGTTTTGTTACGCAAACCAAGTGGAGAACACCGGTTCTGTATCGACTACCGACTTCTGAACAGTCATACACAATTTCAGGTGGAACCTTTACCGAATCCAACTCAGTTATTCGCTAGGCTCCATAAGGCTCGCTACTTTTAAAAGGTGAATCTGAGTCCGGGGTACTATCAGATACCAGTCAAACCGGAGATTCGACCACTGTTGGCTTTCAGTACACCCAGTGGACACTACGAATTCAAGGTCATGCCCTTTGGACTCAGCAATGCACCTAGTGTGTTTATGCGCATGATGAGGACTTCACTAGATCCCTTACAGGATCAGTCCATTTTATCATTCATGGATGATATTCTGATTTCCAGTGACAGCTTGGATATGACTGTAACGGAACGCCAGTGGCCCATGTCCTCATGCCTTTTTTGATTTTGTTTAAACAGTGGGAAACAGCTTTCGGGAACCCTCGGTTCGGGAACCCTCGGTTCTCTTATTCGCTCAATCCCCATGGAAGATAGTTCTCTTGGTTACTTTAACAACACGATCTTTTTAATAGAACGATTAGAAGTCTGACTTTTCTTCGGGAAATCCGGATGGGGCGCCTTGCACCAAATACACACTAGTTCAACTTCTGGGGCAAACAATGTTCGTTGGAAACAACTACCCTTTGTAGACTGCATCATGTCAATTTGACACTTTAAAGAGTGAGACAGATTAAGTGCAACATTCTACTGGTGGATTGAAAGGTAACAATTGGTTTTATTTAGTCCAGCCAGACTTTGGCCTATAAATCTATGTTGTCTCGACTGATGAGACGAATTGGCGAAACGGCAGTCACGCCATATTGTGAGTGGGTGGACCCTTGGCCAATCTAGCTAGGCGTCTTGTTCTTGGCATTGCCTGGGAACGAATCTGAGCAATATATCTCCCCAGATGATTTCGCTTGTTCTTGTCAGCAGATGGGCGGGTGCTATCTTTCTTCCTACGGCCTGAACGCTGCCTAGTGTTGTCTTTAATTTGAATATAAACACGACATATATACGGTATGCCGGAAGGAGGGGAGGGCACCGTGTGGACGGGTTCCACCCATCTATGTTCTGTCTTCTTGAGCCGAAAGAGGGTATCCACTGTGCTATCTCTTTTGTCTTTTAGCGGATGGGGTGGCCAGGTGGATCGAATAGTTACGGGTCGTTAAGATGATGTCAGAGATATAAATAGACCTCTGTTTCTCACTGGAGAGAACCAGAACTCATCTAGATCTACGTGTTATGTGAGGCACTGCCGGTACATTGCGGCGACAGCTCAGACGAGAGCAGTGACCGGAAGGGGTAGTTTCTTCTTTCCTATTCTTGCTAGGGATAGGGAACTACACTTCGTTCCATACAGACCCACTACTATAATATTAGTTAAGGGAGGAAACACACATAATTACGCACACAACCCCACAAGAGCTTTGTCGTGAGAGGGAGAGGGTTTGCAAGTGAGAGGGAAGCCGGGAAACGAATGTGCCCAGTAATAATAAAGGCATGGTATGAGAGTTGAGAGTGAATCTTGTATGCAAAGAGTTCATAGGGTCAAACGACACGACCTAGACAAACTGAAGGTCTAGTCTAGGAAAGACGCCGCCAATCCAGGACCTCTTGTCAGGTCAGGCCAATTAACTCAGGTCTACTAAATAGTTATATATCTATTACTGTTATATATTTAATGAATGCAAACTGATATGCTGAGACCATAAGAAGTCTCCTTGTAGACTGTACCTGAAGTTTAAGCTGGAGGCTTTCACCAATATTTATCATCTCCAGGGTCCTTCTTTTGGACGTGAATAAATCGGACAGTATCAACAGGGCCTCTAGGCTAAAGCTATATACCCCTGATGAAGCCAGGTCAAGTTATAGGCCATACCAGGCATAATGTTGCTATCTCTGAGAGAGAGGCAAGGCTGGTCTTGGGCGAATGACAATTTGTGGTGATGGCGCAACTCAAGTCCTTTCGACGACATAGGCTCGAGTACAGTTAGGTTCGTGGCTGGGCCTATGCATAATTATCCTGCATACCCAATTTTGTCCAGGACAGTGAAAGGCACCTATCCATTCCACATTTATGAACTATTCCCATTATTTGAAATCATACCCAACCTTGTCCCAAAGGAACATTGGATTGACTATGTAGAGAAGTCCTCACAAACCAGTGGGTTTGGTTCTACAGCGGCCTGTTGTTCGTACAACCAATTACCTGGAAGGAAGGAACTTATGGCACACGCGGTGAGCTGTATGTGGACAGATCGGACAGTGTATTAAGCTGGGTCTGTGAAGAAAAGCTACCTGAGGCTCTGTGCCTGGACTACAAACCTTACCCCTGTTTGTTTGTAGAGAACTATCTGTTTAACTGCCTTGATGTTTTCCTGTGCTGTTCTTTATTAACTTATTAAATTGACATTATAGTTTACTACGACGATCGCTATGTTATATGTGTGTCAGCCAGAAAAACACCTCAGGGAATCGGTCCAGAGGTCAAGAGAGAGAGAGAGAGAGAGAGTGACAGTGAGTCCGGGGAACGGAGGAGGGTTGACGGGCAAAGGCCTATCCCAGCCAGGACTATAGAATAATAAGTGAAGAATTGTGACAGGGGTACTTGGGACCCTCCACGTAGCTTGTTACAATGACCATTTGCAATCCTTGGAGAGAGTTTTTAATAGACTCAAGGAAGCGGGGCTTACAGCCCGTCCAACCAAGTGCATGATTGGTTACCAGACTCTGTAATTTCTGGGTCACACCATTACTCCAGGACAAATTGTCCCAGAGCAGAAGAACCTAGAAAAAATCATAAATGTACCAAGGCCAAAATCGAAGAAGGATGTGAGATCCTTTCTCTCGTTATGTGGGTTTTACCAAAAATTTATCCCACATTTTACTGAAATGGGAGCTCCATTGACGGAAACCTTGAAAAAGGGATTCCCGGACCAAATCATTTGGACACCAGAATGTGAGACTGCCTATACTCAGTTAGAACGGATGCGAACGGGATTGGAATTGGGGCAGCCCTGTTGCAGGAAGGGAAAGACGATGCTTCGGTTTTGAAACCTGTAGCATACGCAAGCAAGAAACTTCTCCAGGCTGAGAGGAATTATTCGACCGTCGAGAGAGAATGCTTGTCTCTCGTATGGGCCGTGCAAAAATTCCAGCCCTATTTGTATGGAGTTCAGTTTCGAGTCCAGTCGGATCATCAGCCCCTGATGTTCCTGGCTACTTCTCAGAAGCTCAACGCCCGTTTGATGCGGTGGTCGTTGTTACTTCCACCCTAATATTTCACAGTGGAGTATATACCGGGGAAGGAAAATGTAGGAGCGGATTTCTCTCAAGACACCCAGCTCCTGAGGAGGACGAATAAATCATCTGGATCGAACTAAAAGTGGAAAAGAGTGTGATGGACTACTCTCTTAGCCTCGAAGCAACTCCTCTCGTAACAATTTAACTGGAAGGTCAACGTCAAAGCTTTGGCTCAACAACAGTTAAAGTTTCACATCAAACTTTGAAAATGAAATGCGAAGAATCAACCGACGCCATTCCGATAGTGAAAGTACTTACACACACGTTTATTTGTGGTGATAGATCAATACAGTGGTCGTCCAGACCGTAAAGTTCCCTTTTTTACACAGGGATGGCATTACACAATATCTGCAAACTATATCCACGTATTATCTGACTTTACCTCGGAACGCCGTTTATCCCGCCATTCTCATCTGAAACCTTGTCTAGGTATTCCGTGCCCACGGGTCTTCTAATCGATATTGAGAATCTTCTCGTCAGATATCCTCCACCTGATAATCCTTACAACCAAAATCTCTGAACGCCCACGGCTCCACGAAAATATGTCGCGCCTCAGCCGAATCACACAAGGTCCTCCCCGTTGTCCTACCCCGTTGTTGTCTGACGTTCCCCGTTTCTAAGTTTTCCTTAGTTTCTTGTGGGGTTTTCCTTATATCATTTTCTACCGCATTTTCCGATGACGTCATTATGTCTAAACGCCATGTGGCAGTATGCCCCCCTCCCTTTTAAAATGATGTAATCATTTTTTTTTTCATCAAGAGAATTAACCTGACACATAGCAGTGCAGACACAATGACTTTTATCGGACTAGCAATATGCTATGGACACCTATCGATTACCCACAAAATAAAAAACAATTTATATAACGGGCACGCCCTCCAATCTACACACCAACGGTAGATGTCGTGTATACAGCCCATGGGCAGGCTGTACTAACTAATCATAAAGATCAGTCCCTCATTTGTCCCTAAGGACAAGCGTCCTTCTCTAGGTCAAAACCTGGAGTAAGGGGACGTGAGGAATAAACAGGTACCAGTTGCATTTACTAGTGTCTTGTAACCATCTGTGCTATGTCAAGAATCTCAATCTCATTAAACGGGTAGGTGAGGTATTAGTATTATGACGTCATAATTTTAGGCGTAGTCGAGGTAAATGCTCCCTAGAGACGTCATCATAAACTCTTTGTGTAGGTGTGGCAATAACAACCGAGTGACAATATTATTTAACGGCGTATTTCATAATGTGGTGGCTATACTTGGCAATGGCGATCACAATGAGAATTGAAAAATCTATGACCCATCATATGTATCATTAAGTACTAAATATGAACAATAATAATAAGAAGAAGAATATGTAACTACTTAACTCTATGAACTGAAATTATGTGAAAGAAAATATATATATAATTCTATGCTACGCATTAGCAATAAAATAATAATGTTACTCAAGTAGTAATCACAAGGGTACAATTAATATGTCGTTTCGCGACGAAAACCGTGTCTATTCTCATTTACTGTATCAGTGTTCAACACATACACTCTAATCAATAGTCAGGTTTCGATCCACGAAATAGCATTATAACTTTCAATGTTTACCGCGAATATGCTGTAATAATATGACATAACATTATTTTTGAAATACAAACGATTTCCGATAATCTAGAAGTGTTCAGGTATAGTTCGTCAATTACAGCGCACATGGTCAATCACACTCGAATGTGCAGTGTCACTTGTTATGGCGAACATTGTCCCTGCCAAAGAACGAATTGAACAAACCATGTACATATCCATATAACACTAATAAATTTCACATAATTCGCAATTTGTTGTTTTCAACAGTAATCTACCTGGGTGAATGTATGCAACATATGTTAATCAGCCCAACGAAAATCCAAATACGAACGCAGACAATAAGTAAGAAAATATAACATACATAATTTTTTTTTTTTTTTTTTTTTTTTTTTTTTTTAGAGACGACTAAGAAGATCTGCCAAATTATTGTCTTTGCCAGGAATGTGACAGATATCAAATTCATAGTCCTGTAACAGAAGTGACCATCTATGAATTCTGGAGTTCTTTGGATGACCAGATTTAAAGATCTGCAATGGTTTATTGTCAGAAAGAACTAGGAATTTTCTCCCAAGAAGGTATCTAGAAAACTTATCAATGCTCTCAATTAACGCTAAAGCTTCCAGTTCGGTAATTGCATAATTTCTCTGAGTATCTGATAGTTTCTTACTGAAGTATAGAATAGGATGTAATTTACCATCATGTATTTGAAGTAAAACAGCTGAAATTGCATGAAAACTAGCATCTGTTTGTAAAACGAAATCTTTAGAGATATCAGGCAATTTAAGAATAGGATATGTGCTGAACAGAGTTTTGATCTGTTGTAATAATTTATCATGATCACCTGTCCAGATAATTTTCGTTGGTTGACCTTTTTTTCAGAAGTTCAGAAAATGTTGCCGTCATATCAGCAAAGTTAGGAATAAATTTCTGATAGTAATTAATGAGACCCAACAGACTTCGAAGTTCTTTCTTAGTGGTAGGTGGTTTAATATTTAAGATCTTGGTAACTACTTGTGGATCAGTTTTACGGAATCCGTCAGAAATTCTATGACCAAGGAATTGTATTTCAGTGTAACCTATTTCTATTTTGCTAGGTTTTGCTTTCAGACCATGTTTTTGTATTCTCTGAAATACTTGTTTTAATATTTTAACATGTGTGTCAATGTCAGAAGTATGGATACAGATATCATCCATATATGTAGCAACATTAGAAATACCGTGTAGTAATTTTCTCATCATATGCATGAATGTGCTTGGTGCATTTTGTAACCCGAATGGAAGATATGCCCATTCGTACAAACCTAAAGGAGTACTAAATGCTGTAATATGCATGGAATCTTCATCCATGGGGATTTGCCAATATCCTTTAGTAAGATCAATCTTGGAAAATAACTTAGAGTTTGCCATGCCTTCAATTAGCTCATCGATATTTGGCATTGGTTCAGCATCGAGGAGTGTTAGCGCGTTGACTTTCCTGTAATCAACACACAAACGTAGTGAACCATCTTTTTTCTTCACAATGACTACCGGAGAACAATAATTTGAAATGGACTTCCTAATTATACCACTTTGATCAAGTTCAGATATTTCTGCTGTATCTTATCCAGATAATGTAGAATGATAGGATATGGTTTCACCTTTACTGGAATATCAGATAGTAAAGTAATTTTGTGTTTAATAAGTGATGTTTGCCCAGGTTTATCAGAAAAGATTGTGCTAAACTCTTGTATAGCTGAAATAAGCTTATTTTAGTTTGTTATTAATTTGTATTGCTTGCCAATCCTTATCACTGTTAACTGTTGGTGTTGGTATTTGTTGTGTAATAGCGTCTTCTTGTTGTTCGTTGATAACCCAGCAAGCTGCTGCAACTCTATGTGGTATTTGTTGGTTATCATACGGAGTGTCAGTGTCACGTGTAACATAAGGTTTTAGCATATTAATGTGGACAATTTTATTTTTCCCTTTTACCTCAATGACATAATCGACGTCCCTAACCTTTCTGATGACTCTAAATGGACCCTGCCACGAAGTAACAAGACAATCCCGAGGGTGGGAAGTAACAGTAACACGTTGTCTTCTTCTTTCAAGACTATTGTCTTGGCCTTTCTATTGTCGTATTGCCTATATTTCTCTCCTGCCTTCTCAAGTGCTGATTTAGCAATTTGACAAGCTGTCATGATTTTATGTCGCAACTGCGTAACCATTTCATATGCTTCTCTTTGAGGGTGGTCATATGTTTTGTTAGTCAGCATGTTATTGTATAGTATCAATGGACCACGAGGATTGGCTCCGTGCACGAGCTCAAATGGAGAAAAACCAGTACTAGCTTGTGGTACCTCCCGGTACGCAAATAATACTGCAGGCAATAGAATGTCCCAGTCTTTCGGACGTTCAGCCGCAACTTTTGCTAGGGTTCGTTTAAGGACCCCGTTGTAATTTTCATTTACCCCATTCGTCATTGGGTGCCACGGTGAACTAAACACCTGTGGAATACCCAGCACTTTCATCGCTGCTTGGGTAGCCGCAGATATAAACTGACTACCTCTGTCTGATAAAATGTATAATGGAAATCCTATCCTACTGAAAATCAATAAAAATGAATCTAGGATGGATCTACTAGTGATGTGTTTGAGCCGGATAGCCTCCGACCAACGAGTACATAAATCAATCATGGTTAAGATAAATCGATTACCACGATCAGTAGTAGTGTTAAGTGGACCCACAATATCCACAGCAATCTTTTGAAATGGGCGTGATGCCAAATCAGTTTTCTGAACATGAGCTGTAGGGTGTTTGCCTTTTTGTGTGGTTCTTTGGCACAATGAACACGAACGAACATGATTTGTGATATCTTTGGCGTAACCAGGCCAATAAAATTGTGCTAACAACCTATGAGTAGTCTTAGCAATGCCCATATGCCCTGCAAATGGCGAATCATGTGCCAACTTCAGTGCTTCGCTACGATATTTGGTTGGTAGCACTGTTTGTAAACACAATGTTGAACCTCTGTTGTATTGTCTATACAAAATATTATTGTCTAACACAAATTTCCAATCACCATTTTTAGCTTGTTTCGAAGGATTGTTCATGTTATTAAAACAGATTTTAAGAGAAGAATCTTGTTGTTGTTCCGTAGCTAAGTCCGCAGTCAGTGTTATAGTATTATGACCATTGTCACTAACAGTCTGAGAAGATGAAGAATTGTCCTTATCTTCTTCTTCTTGACGATGCACTTGTGCTCTTGTGATAGCATTTGTTGGAGTGTTTTCAATCTCCCACTCAATTGCCTCTTCATGAGTGCGATCATTTGCATTAGGTACGTTCCCAATGAGTAACCCGGCACAAGGATTTGGAAGTACTGCTGCATTTACTGTGCCTTTAAAGTATGGCGATTTTATCGTGATTGTGGCGATTTTATACCTTTCAACTGTGCCGCCGAAAGTTCTGCAGCCTACAGTTTTGCCTGTGTAGTCTTGCTCTCTTATGAGCTTTTGGTCTACCCCAATAATAGATGTGCCTGTATCACGAACGCGTGTAGTAGGTTCCCCGTTCACCCAAGCTTGGTGAACTTTAAGTGTGCCATTCTGTATGTCAGCCGCATTGGCCTCTTGAATGGTTGCTAGGCATTCGTCATCAGGAATGTCTTTCTCAGTCTTATCTAATTTGTCGTTGTAAGTCTGAATAATAGCCGCACGTGTGTCCTCTAAGTCGTCAGAATCGCTGCTGGAGAACACGTATGCAGTATTCGCCTCCTTCCAAGTGTTTCTCATCGCGCACGACCGGCTTGTATGTCCATACGCCCGACAAGAATAACATTTAACACTCTTCTTGTAGGAGTCATACTTACTCTTTTTCTTAGATGTGATGTCTCTTAGGTACGCAGGATAACCAGGATGTTGGTCACACATTTCCAAAGCACCGTGTGAGAGTTTACAATATTGACATCGTGTGAAGTGGCCTTTTCTAGGTCTGTCAGAATCTCTGTTTGTGTTCTGGTAAGGTCCCCTGTTTCTATTAGAGAATTTCTTGAACTTACCATTACTTCTGTTATTCTGAATTCTAGCACTAGCCCCTATTACCAGTTCAGGTTGTGTGCATTCCGCAAATATGTCACGGTGTGCATTGAAATGTGATTCTCCCCTCGTTTCCATTTCCTTAAGATCTTTGCATTTATTCTCCACTAGAAATATAGACATGGCCTCTGGTACCGCAGATAGTAGTCTATCTCTAATTATTAAGTCTCGAATTTTATTGTAGTCGGACCCAATATCAGCGGCTTTAGTCCATTTATCAAAAGATGAGGTTAATTCAGAAACAAAGTCAAGGAAAGTTTGGTTAGATTTAGGAGTGAGTGTTTTAAACTTAGTACGTAAGCCCGATTCATCTAAACTAAAGTGTGCCAAAACACGATCTCTCATGTATTTGTAGTTAGTACGTAAGTCCTCAGGTATTAACCCAATTACCTTTAAAGGCTCCAATGCGAGATGCCTGTGGAACAGAATCGGTACGTCTAGTTCCGGTACCTTGTAGTATTTTACAAGTACTTCAAAATTGGTAATCCAAGAACTGACAGAATCACCTTGCTGGAAATTGCGAAAAAGACTTTGATACTTTTTCACTGGATCATTATGTTTTGCTTGAATTCTTTCTCGATTAATCTCAGCTTCACGATCCATTTCCAATGACTTAACTTTCAAATTACCTTCAACTTCCTTGTCCTTAAGAAGTTGTTCGGCCAAAAGTTTTTCTTTCTCAAATGCCAGTTGCTTATCTTTCATCTCCCGTTCCAGCGTTAATTCCTTTTCCCTAGCGGCAATTTTGTCACGTGCCAACGCCATCTCTTTTTCTTTTAACTCTTTCTCAAGAGCCAATCTCTCTCGTTCATGTGAAGCTTGAAGTTGTTTTGCTTCTTTCTCTGCTGCCAATTTTTCAGCTCTCTCTTCACGTTGCTGTGTCTGAAAATCTTTCAATTCTTGCTTCGCCCAATTCCTGAGGTCTGCACCAGTCAAACCAGACCTTTCACCCATGTCCATGAAGTCTTGGAGTGTTGACATGTTGTCTTAATGATCTGTAAATTATGCCGCTACAATAGTAGATATGTGACGCACAGCCGATATAATGCGTAGGTAGACAATGACAAGCGTATCTAAATATATATATGCAAGTTGAATGAGAAGTCAACTCGAAATCTATAATATAGAAGAGTATAAACACGCGAGAAAAATAGCAACTCGGCGCAAGATAGATAACGTCCTAAACGTTACAAAACGTAAGCACTATAAATTAGTAGTAAAAATATATATATTCAATATAAAGAATATACTGACACAACAATGACTAGTTAATAATATTTCCTGTTGTTCTGCGTTGCCCCAATGTCCTCGCTTCTGAGTATCAGTGTAGGTGTAACTGTATCAGGTCCTGCCGTGTTATCTAACGTGCAGTAATAAAGGTAATCTTCATAATGTTGTATATCATCCTTCAGCATCCGCCGTCCTCAAGTGTCAATGTTTAAAGAAATGTAGAACGAATAATGTCAGTATCAAATGTCCTTTGCGTCGATAATGCATTTTTATAGAGTGTCGGCAGCAAATATCATCATGTTTGGTGTCATTTTCTTCGTTGACAGTTGCGTATCAAATATGTTTAAGTGTCCAATGTGTCGTGTCAATTGTGTATATCATTTCCACAGAACTTAATGTGTGTATACTATTCAAGCGTTTGTAGGCCGTAGTGTTTCCATCTTCGTTAATGCCGTATCGTGTTCTTCAGTATGTTTCCAATGGTGCGTGTATAACTATAATGTGTGTCGTTCTTTCTGTGACGCGCAAATGTTGTTGTAATCTTGTGGCCTTCGTAGTTATTTGTATATATTTCGACACGTCAGCTCTTGTGTGTGTCCAATAACCAGATATATTAATATACTAGCTGACCAGGCCCGGCTTCGCACAGGCCCTGGAGGGGATCTATCTATCTATCAGTCTGTCTGTCTGCTTGTTTGTCTGTCTGTCTGGCTGACCCGGCCCGGCTTCACCCAGTCCCTGGTGGGGAGCATCTCATTTAATTAATATAAGTAGTCATATAAGCTCTCCCGTTCCCGACTATCTGTCTGTCTGTCTGTCTGTCTGTCTGACCCTGCCCGGCATCGCCTGGCTCCTGGTGTGGAGCATCTCATGTAATTCATATAAGTAGTCATATAAGCTCCCGTTACCGACTGTCTGACTGTCTGTCTGTCCCGGCCCGGCTTCACCCAGTCCCTGGTGGGGAGCATGTCATTTAATTCATTCATATAAGTAGTCAAATAAGCTTCCGTTCCCGACTATCTGTCTATCTATCTGACCCGGCGTGGTTTCGCCCAGCTCCTGGCGCACAGTAACTTAAAAGAATGTCCTTCCACACACCATTCATTATTTTTAATGAAAACTGTTTTTAATCACCGACATGACAGTTGATAAGTTTTGTAAGCAGAAAAAGATGGGTTAAAATGTTATGCATAATGCATTATTTTTATGCAAACTTTAAAAATACCTTAAAGATTATATCCTTATTTAATATAACTCATATGCCTAAAAATAACTATAGACAAAGAGTTTAACAATAGTGCAGGTAAGTCCTACAATATGACTATAAAGTATATAGAAATGTTATTAAAAGTTATGCCCCTTGAAATAACTTTTCTAGAGTGAAGTCCCCTTGCTATATAGACATTATATAATGAAAATGGAAAAGTAAATGTTATTAAATAAGTAGAAGATTTTACATTAAGAAATTATTATAGTCGGTTGCACAGGAATGAAAGGAAGACGTGTAGAAAATTTCATCTCAATCGGATGTACCGTTATCGAACGCATCCAAATCCACAAACCCACAAACAAACAAACATACACTCTGTTTTATAGATATAGATAATCTAATGTTCTTCTTACCTTGCTCCGATATTTTAAAAATAACACTATTCCTTACGAATTCCTGCTCTGTTTTCTGACTCAGTTCATTATTTGGCCGACATATTTAAGCACCGCATCTTCCTGCGCTCTTTCAGTTCCCGTGTTGCGCGGTGCGTTATTTTGAGCTAAGGTGTGCACTCATCTTCTCTTGTGCGTTTCACTGTTGACTTATGCTGGGGAGCTATCTTGACAATAATCCTCAATATCTTTTAAGTTCCAACTCCGGAGCGAATCCCCACATCTGCCTCGAAGCAACTCCTCTCGTAACAATTTAACTGGAAGGTCAACGTCAAAGCTTTGGCTCAACAACAGTTAAAGTTTCACATCAAACTTTGAAAATGAAATGCGAAGAATCAACCGACGCCATTCCGATAGTGAAAGTACTTACACACACGTTTATTTGTGGTGATAGATCAATACAGTGGTCGTCCAGACCGTAAAGTTCCCTTTTTTACACAGGGATGGCATTACACAATATCTGCAAACTATATCCACGTATTATCTGACTTTACCTCGGAACGCCGTTTATCCCGCCATTCTCATCTGAAACCTTGTCTAGGTATTCCGTGCCCACGGGTCTTCTAATCGATATTGAGAATCTTCTCGTCAGATATCCTCCACCTGATAATCCTTACAACCAAAATCTCTGAACGCCCACGGCTCCACGAAAATATGTCGCGCCTCAGCCGAATCACACAAGGTCCTCCCCGTTGTCCTACCCCGTTGTTGTCTGACGTTCCCCGTTTCTAAGTTTTCCTTAGTTTCTTGTGGGGTTTTCCTTATATCATTTTCTACCGCATTTTCCGATGACGTCATTCTGTCTAAACGCCATGTGGCAGTATTGTCGCTACTTTGAAAGTGAATTCTATCAATTAGCTATCGCTACGCTACACCTTAGTACATTACCGTGCAATATTCAAGTAATTTAACTCCCTTTAATACGATTTAGTTGAAGTGAGTGACTGCAACGCGCAGGCAATATGCAATGCATTAAAAGATTGTTTAAACAAGAATGGACTTGAGTTGCAAAGATTAGTTGCACTCGTCACTGACAATGCATCTGTCACGACATGTGTAAACAATGGAGTATATACAAAATTAAAATCCGTAGTTCCTCATCTGATACTAGTTAGGTGTGTATGTCATTCCCTTCAACTGGCAGTGTCACAGGCTGCAGCTGCTTGTCTGCCCAGGGACATAGAGTTCATGATTAGAGAAACATATTACTGGTTTTCTCACTCACGTCTTCGTCAAGCAAAGTACAGGGAGCTTTTTGCTTTATTAAATTTTGTACAGCATCCGCTGAAGATTGTTCAATTAAGCCAGACACGGTGGATGTCCATTCAATCTGCCATTGTCAGAAAATTGCAGCAGTGGGTCGAGCTCAGAACTCATTTTGATATAGCAAGACTCAACAATCGCTGTTATACAGCAGATCTTCTACATTCTATGTTTAGCGACATGAAAAAACTATGTGTATCTCATATTTCTCAAGCATATTCTCGGAGAAGTTCAAAGTGTTAATAAGAAATTTGAAGCAGATATACAGGATCCAACAAAAATACTCAGCGATCTTGTCCAACTCACTGATTCTATCAGTTCAAAGATTGCTATTCCTAGGGAAAAAAATAACAGAAAGTAATGCTATTCAAGGTTATTTAGATCCTAATCCCAATCCCAATCCAGTTTCCTGATGAGAAAGAAATTCGTGGAAGGTGCATCCAGTTTTTAATAGAGCTGTTGACATAGCTGCGATTACGTTTGCCCGATAACGTTCGAGTTTTGCAGTCTATGTCATGTCTTAGTGGAAGTGAATGTCTACAGCCAATGAAGCCCTGTATATTGGATCTTGCTAAAATGTTTGTAGTTTGTACTCTCACCCGCATCGATATCCAGTGGAGAAAACTTCATCGTATGCAGTGGACACATACCTCTGACATACTTGGACTGTGGGCAGAAATAGCCTCATACAGGGATGCCACCGGTGAAAATCCTTTCCAAGATCTTACAGATTTAGCTTTAACTGTGCTCATTTTACCTCATTCTAATACGGACGTAGAGCGTATTTTCAGTCAGATGGGAATTATAAAATCAAAATTGCGAAACAGACTGAGCATCAAGAGTTTGATAGCTGTTTTGACTTTTAGATATGGAATGAAAAGATATGGCAAATGCTGTCATGATTAAAAACTACCTAAGGATATTATAGGAAAAATTGGATCACAGGAATCATATACACGTTTCTTTCAATTATCATAATCATCATTGCAAGAGCAAACACAGCAGGAAATAGCTACAGAAACTGAAGTGGAGTTGTCTGACTGGGATTTGGCAGATCTGGAATAAACTTCATTCTAATATTCAGTGATAATAATAAATTATAATGTGCTACTTTATAACATTTTGAATGAATACCACCAGTGCTTGTTTTAGTGATTTCCCCAAAAATATTATTGCAATTTAGTGTGTGTTTTTTTGGCTCGAGAGTAGTTCTGATTGGGATTTGACGGATCTGGAATAAACTTCATTGTAATATGAAGTGATAATAATAAATTATACTGTGCTACCTTGTTATATGTGTAATAAAAACAGTTGGTGCTTTTTTTTGTGCTTTCCAAAAATGTTTGGTGCTTTTTAGTTTTTTTTTTTAGGTCCATTTGGTGCTTATTCATCAAAGGGAGATGGCAACACTGCCCGTGGGCCGGATCCGGTCCGCGACGTCATTTCATCCGGCCCGCCGTCGGTACTCGAACTTGCTTGATATAACTATGAAACACGAAACGTTGTGATACAATTTAAATGTAAATATTATGTTTAGAATAATAGGAGATCTTCACACGTGCGGAGACCTCCTGGCTGCACTAGGTTGTTTATTTAGGTGGCCCTATTTATAAATTTTGCGAACCTTATTATGAAATATATTCTATTACCAAATGAAGCCGCCTGCCGCGACTCTACAAGAGTATGGAGTAGCACATCCCTTGATACCCTGGTAAAAAATGTATAGGATGCTGGGATGTTGTGTTGGCGTGCCTATAACAGCTCAGTAAAGCCATGTTCCCGCTTCTTTGGCTTTGGGAACAACTTAGGCCGAAGAGATTCTGATGTCTAATTTTCAGCAGAGGGTTTGAACTTAAACCCCTGACCCACTACCAAGTAGATGGGCGAACGTGCCCCAAGCACGGCCGAGCGTAGCCACTGTTTTTCCAGACCGCAGTTGAGAGGGTAGGCAGGCCCTATGAAGATCCAAAAGATCCAAGAGGATCTTGATTGTGGATTGACGATTATCTGCTGTGGGGTGAGTTTTGAACGAACCTTCATAGTTTAAATAGGAATATAGGAATATTATAGCTATGTCTGTGACTGAGAACAATAATGGAGGGATATATGCCTGGAAAGAGAGGAAAAGGAAGGCCAAAGAGAAGATGGGTGCAGGATGTGGCGGATGATCTCCAGATGGATGTATCTGAAGCGGGAAATCTTGCTTATGATCGAGAGGTTTTCCGGAAGGTTATTATGGGAGCGATGTTCTGCAAAGGACATGCTACTGAATGAATGACCTTTGTTCCATCTTGTTGTCTGATAATTGCTAGTGTTGTGTATCAGACTACAGTTACAGTGTTGGATGATTATCCATGACGTGATGAGGATCACTGGTACTGTGTTGGATGACTACCCATGCTGTGATGGAACATCACTGGTACTGTGTTGGATGACTACCCAAGCTGTGATGGAATATCAATTGTTCTGTGAAGGATGATCATGTGTATGTTTATTCATGGGGATGCCTATTTTGTCATTGCATCTAATCATGAATTTTATTTATTAGGGCATTGGCATTATTAATCAGATGTTGTTGTATCTTTACAATTACATTATTCTGATTCCCTGTACAATGACCTGAATTTCTTCTGATATCTCTAAATCGTTGTTTTTTTTTTCTTGTTAGCTGTAGAGATAGAAAGAAATTCTCTTTGTCTTCTTTTTCCACTCTTCTTCTACGGCCCATGAACTGTCGCCGTTGTGCTATTATCGCTATCATCTCTGTGCGGTTACACAAAGGTACCTATAAACTGTATATGTACCTTTGATGAGCTGTAGCTTCACCAGTGACCCCTAGTCCTCTGCTTTTCTTGTGTTTCAATAGGATTTTAATTATGTTTCTAATGTAATGTCTTTTCCATTTTCAGATCCCGTGTACTTCACCCTTAATTATGGCTAGTAGGAAAAGAAAAGTGGACTCCTAGTGAGGAGTAAAGTACTTCTTTGTAGAAACAAAGGACCAGAAAACCAGCTGCGTAATATGCAGCGAAAGTGTTGCCGTTTTGAAAGAGTACAATCTTCAGCGTCACTACGAAATAAAACATCCATCAACATATTAAAATTTTTGTGGAAAATTACGCTCTGGGAAATATGAGACCATTCAACGTGGTTTTAAAACGCAAAGAAATCTCTTCACGAGATAATTTGCGGAAAATGAATTGTCACTCGTACAAGTTACAAAACAGTGCATAAGATGGCAGAACGAGGAAAACCGTTTACTGATGGCAACGTCATTAAAGAGTGTGTGTGATCGAAGCAGCAAATGACTTGTGTCCTGAGAAAACCGATTTGTTTGGAACTATCAGCCTTTCGGCAAGTTCAGTTGTGCGGAGAACAGAAGAACTTGGAGAGAACATAGTACTACAGATACGCGAGAAAGCGAGGAACTTGTAGTATTCTCTGGCGCTGGATGAGTCTATTGATCTCTCGAGTACGTCACAACTTCTCGTGTTCATTTGTGGTGTCAATTTGGACTTTCAGATAACGGAAGAGTTGGCGTCCGTTTGCAGTATGCATGGAACAACAACTGGGAAAGTCATTTTCGTGGAAGTGCAAAAAATTTTCCAAGACTATAACCTTCGGTGGGATCAGCTTCGAGGTGTTCCAGTTGATGAGGGACAAAAACATGACTGGCGTGAGGAAGGGTTTGTTGGGGCAGATCAGGACTCATTTGGAAGATTTGCAAATTCCGGGCGCTCTGTTCATACACTGCATCGTACATCAGCAAGTACTCTGTGGGAAAGATTTAGATATTTTTGTGTACTGAAATTAGTAGTTTCTGCTGTGAACTTCATTCGGGAACATGCACTCATTCACCGTCAGTTCTAGGATTTTCTTGAAGAAATTGATTCTGAATTCTGTGACTTGCCTTATCACATATCAGTCAGGTGGCTCAGCTGCGGTAAAGTCCTGCTTCGTTTTTACAAGCTCCGAAACGAAATAGATGTTTTCATCACTGAAAAAGATAAAGCTGATTCACAGCTGTCAGATCCTACCTGGCTGTCAAAGTTGTCAATTTTGGTCGATATGAATGAACTGAACTTGAAACTTCAGGGAAAGTATTACCTCGTCTGTGATCTCTACAGAACCATCAAAGGATGTCGAAGAAAGCTGTCATTGTTGGAAGCACAACTGGAAGGAGAAAACCTTTCTCATTTTCACTGTTTCAAAGAGTTTGGAGAGATTTTCAGATCTTGACAGATTTGAGAGTGACATCCTTCTGTTCCAGAATCCGTTTGATTGTAACCTTAATGGTGTGCCAGTTGAATTACAGTTGGAGCTTCTTGAGAAGGAAGTACCGCTGCTTACCTGATGTTGAGTTTCCGAAACTTAAGAAATTAATCGCTGGAATGACATCATTGTTTGGAACAACATATCTCTGTGAGCTAACATTTTCAAAAAGGAAGTCTGTGAAGTCACCACATCGAATGAGATTGAGTGATGAACATTTGAAAGCAATTCTCTTGATTGGATGCAGCAAATTCCAAACCAAACATTGATGGTATTTTGAAAGCCACACGTCAGTTTCACAAAACTCACTATCCTCTTTTGCTGCTTAGTTTGTGAGATTCGGATATGTGCACAATATGTCTGATGTAACTATCTTTTTGCTAACTTCGCCTTCTTTGATAACTTTGTTTAGTAAATAAATATAAATATGTTGGTTGTCTTTGTTTGTTTGTTTGTTTGTGTGCATTACACGCCCTTTCCATGATTAACTTAGTTTTTCGTCTTTTTTCCCAGAGCTTTCGTTCTAGCTTGCAATTATTGCTAAAGTTAGTTGTATATCCTTTATAGGACGTTTTCAGTCAACACCAGCATTGTTTGTTGTTGTTGATGTTTTGGCAAGTTTACGCTCAGTAGTTTACCATTGCTTTTCGAACGACTGGCACCCATAATATAGCGTAAAAACCAGCGTTGTCTGCTGCCAAATCGCTCGCAGCTGTATTTCGAACGTGGGTATATAGGATTACGAACCGCGTCCGTAAGATCTTCGCCACGGAGGGGGGCGCAAGTATTGTACAGAATGAGTATCCGGCCCGCTCGCGTCATTTTGTCAGTCATCCGGCCCGCGCTCGTCATTTTGTCAATTATCCGGCCCGCCGTGAAAAAATGTTGGTGACCCCTATTCTAATGCATTGATCATTTCTATTGTGATGTTATCTGTACTCGGGGTCTTGCCAGTTTTCATATGGTTAAGAGCATTCTGAACTGTTGGTGACCCCTATTCTAATGCATTGATCATTTCTATTGTGATGTTATCTGTACTCGGGGTCTTGCCAGTTTTCATATGGTTAAGAGCATTCTGAACTTCCGTCTTCAAAATTGATGGTCCTTCATAATTATTCCGATGATCATATTGTTCTTCTCTTGTATCATCATAAAGGTCTTTCCCATAATCTGACCACGCATGTAAAATCTGATCTTTTTCTATTATGATTTTGCCATCTTTGGTTTTTAGGCAACCTGTTGATGAGTGTGTTCTTTTGTTAGTGATGTCATTCATTCTTTTGTGCATTAATTTCATATTCCAGGTGGTGTGTTGATTTTCTATTTCCTTGCAATATTCCTCAAGCCATGTTTCTTTTACCTCTTTGCACAGCTTCCTAATTTTCCAGTGAATCTCTTCATATTGGCATTCAAGTCACCCATTATGATATTTACTTAAGAATTCTTGCATTTCTTGAAGGCTTTCTCTAAATCATTATAAAATTCATCAATTCTGTCATCACTACTGTCTGCTGTTGGTACATAAACTTGTATGACGTTGACATAAGATCATACTCCCTAGATAGTTAATTTCTTTAGTAAATTGTTTCAGAAGTGTACTATTTATCAGTTTATATAGTGGACCAGGAGATTTGCTACCTTGCATTACTTCAGTTTTGGTTGTATTTATATTCATATTGTATCTGCTGCATGTTGAACTCAGCTTATTAATATAATTTTGCAAGTCTGCCGCGGAGCAAGCACGGCAGGAGGTTTCTGATCATCAGAAGTAGCCCTCCCCCCTCTCGCCAAAGTCTAATCTTTACCTTCATGCCACAGTCAGGAGGCGGACCCGTCCGTGGCATGACTCCCGTTTCTCTTGTCGTGCGTATTCACCTTCGAGACATTTGTTAGGCACTTTCCAATGTCAACATCGCAAAGTGTGTCTGCCCAAAAGCCATCACACACTCGGAGAGCGAACGTGGGCGCCCGGTATTGATAATGATTTCTCCCTGCTTCCTTTTTTTTCGCATATCCTTTTACAGGACATCGTTGTCAACAGCAGCATCTTTCAGCTGTCTGTTGATTTCTTGGCAAGATTACGCTCAGTAGTTTGCCATTGATTTCTGAGTGGCCGGCTCAGTTATCCCGCAAGTCACCAGCGGGGGACAAACCGCTCCCAGTTCTTGCCCGCTACGAGACTGCGTGATAAACGGGATTATGGAGAAAGTGGTGTAACTCCTCGGCCAGAGAGACCGGCCCCTGCTTCCTAAATAATGGAAATAAACACCCCAGGTATCGAAAGTCATCGGCTTACGATTCGATTACACACAATAGTTACTCGCACCGATTTTTTGTCCACTTAAAATTTATAGGTAAAATGATAGAACCGTGTTTCCCCGAAATTAAGACCTACCCATAAAATAAGCCCTAGCACGATTTTTGAGGATGCTTTTAATATAAGACCTACCCCTAAAATAAGCTCTTGTTAAGATCGTCAGCTAGAATGAAGGTATTAAACGTACACTTGCATTCAAGTACTTTGTTGATGGCATCGACTTTTCTAAATACCAACTCGCCAACATGATCCCCCCCCCCCCATATCCTATTTTTACAGGACATCGCTGTCAATGCCAGCAGTTTACTGCTTTTGTTGATGTCTTGTCAAGTTTACGTTCAGTAGTTTGCCATTGCTGTCTAAACGGCTGGCTTCCATACCAACTCATTAAAACCCAGCGCAATGTTGCGGTCTGCTGGACCTCAATCGACGCAAATTATTCCTCCCCACGACGCTTGACGGCAGAAGTGGAAGATGATGATGATGATGATGATGATGATGATGATGATGATGACGATAATCCAGAAGAAAATGACATAAATGTATTTGAATAAATGTAGAATTTTGCACATCCATAAATGTAGATTTTTTTAAACCTGAAAATAAGACATTCCCCAAAAAAATAAGCCCTAGTGCATTTTTTAAGCTAAATTAATATAAGACCAGGTCTTATAGTAGGAGGGGGCTGAGTGGTCTCGAGGTATGGTGTCCGCCTCGAGTCGGAATTTTTTCACGTGCACTTCCAGTAACAAAATTTCCCCTTGTCTCTGGGTAGTGAGATCGGACGCCCGTGTGTATTGTTGCACACGTAAAAAATCCCTTGGCAGTTGGAAATCGAAAAAGAGTAGCCTAACGGCGCTGCCCGGGTAAAATTTCGAGATTAGAACCTGATAAATTATATGTAAGTGGGGAATCTTGCAAAAGCAGAGAGAGTTGGGACTGGTTGAAAGGTTCAGTGGACACTCCAGGTACCAGGTATCTGATATGTGGAGACATCAACGCCCGTGCCAAGGAATGGGACAGGTCGGGAGAGAACAGACCGGGTACTGCTCTTGCTGAGACCTTGCTTGAGACGGATGTTGTCTGTCTAAATGACGGGACACCCACTAGGCTAGCAATGAGGCTGGGGGACCCTGACACTGTCATCGACCTGGCGCTTGTATCCCAAGAGGCGGCATCAGATATATAATGGAGTGTCCTTGGAGACCACGGAAGTGACCACCTCCCCTGTTCTGTGCTGATACCTAAGTCCAGCACAGTTAGGGCTGTAAGGAGCTCGCAGGGCATTCAGTTATGATCGCGACCACTCTTCGCTATTGGGGCTCCTTAGATCACAGGGAAGATCTAAACCAACAAGAAGAATCTTCACCCAACCACCATGGTGGACACCAGAGGTGGAGAATTCATGGAGGGAAAAGAGGGTGGCCATAAGGAAATGACTCTTCGCTGGCTGTTGATCGAGGGGATGGAGCACGTATGGGAATGTCATGAGTTCAGTGATGTCGGTTCTTAACTCAACATCAACAACAATTTCGAGATTAAAAATCTACCCAAAATATTTCAGGATCCTCGCCGATGCTACAGAGTTCGTGCACTGAGCTGAGTTTCTCCGGACTCAGGCTTGAGTTAGGAGTAGAACGGAGCACTTATGGGTTACACCCGTGTGCCGGGATGCTGATCCGTCGACTAAACTAAACTAAACTAAACTAACTAAACTAAACTTATTTTAGGAGACACACTGTAATGTAGTATTCGATTACACAGAGTAATCGCCGATATCAAAGTTCCCTAATGGCGGCAAACACAATGGCAATGCCAGCAGACGAGCAGCCGGGCTTGCTGAATATACCCCGGGAAGTTCTGGAACACATCCTTACAGATTCCGTGTTGAGCATAGAGGATGTGTGCAGCTTGCGCCAGACATGCTCCGTGGTCAGGGAAGTCATTGATAACAACTCATTTTGGAGAATAACGTTTCGACAAAGGTAAAAACAAAAAAGTAGCTCAGAAAAACAATTGAATTTCATTTTCAAGTTAGTTAGACTGAGATTCGTTCTTCGATAACTTTACTGACTTTACATTTGACATTTGTCTTTGTAAATGAGAGAGAGAGAGAGAGAGAGAGAGATGCACACAGTGCGCGCATGTACGCACATATCACATTCACATAGCAAACTCAAAGAGGGAATTATGAATTATAAACATTTTCAAAATGGAGACTATTCATAGTCAAATTCGGGAATTAACAAACATGGCACAGCGTCCGCTCACTAGTCAATTTTAGTTTGAGCCAGTAAGAAGGTGGTTTATTTGGGGCGATATTTCATTTCGCAAATAAAAGTCACGTTAAACAAAGACATCTATTGTAATATCCATCGATTCCAACACTCGATCACTCTGTCGCTGCCTGGGGGAGGGGGGGGGGGGGGTTGCTGTATATCCATAGAGCACACTTTATTAACAAGCTTCGAGTTTCTCGTTTCTGTGTTTTTGTTCCTAATGTTTCATATTTTTTATTTAAAAAGTCGGCACTCTTCCGAATTGCGGTCCCAAATGAAAAGTTAATTCTGCAGTGAATAAGTATCCCTTACAGTGCCCCATTGGTTTATATAAAAACAATAACCCTAACCCGGAAGTAATCACACAATGAGGTCCTGTAAGGGATACTTATTCACTGCAGAATTAACTTTTCATTTGGGACCGGAATTCGGAAGAGTGCCAAAAAGTCGCTTTGACCCGATTAATTGCCAAACAATAAAAAAACAAAACGTTGTCGCCTCACCAGCAGGGAATCGAACCTCGAGCTCTTGCACATCAGGCGGAGACACTTACCACTACGCTACTGAGGACACGATTTTGACTCAACGAAAATTTATAATATAGCCACACGTATGTCCTGATGTCATGTACGTTAAGTCACGTGACTTGGCAAATCACGTGACCAGCCGGGACAGTTCGACTATGAATAAAGGGAAAATTTATTCATTGTCGGACTATGAATAGTCACTTCGTTGTCAAAAATGATGAAAAAAGACTATGCTAGATAAAGCTAAAATAAAAATAATAAATTCTTGTCCCGCACCTTGAGGTATATAGTGTTAGTCCCATATTTGTATACACCGACTGGGCAAGATGGTGTGAGACCCATATTTTTATACACCGACTGGGCAAGATGGTGTGAGACCCATTTTTGTATACACCAACTGGGCAAGATGGTGTGAGACCCATATTTGTATACACCAACTGGGCAAGATGGTGTGAGACCCATATTTGTATACACCAACTGGGCAAGATGGTGTGAGACCCATATTTGTATACACCAACTGGGCAAGATGGTGTGAGACCCATATTTGTATACACCAACTGGGCAAGATGGTGTGAGACCCATATTTGTAAACACCAACTGGGCAAGATGGTGTGAGACCCATATTTGTATACACCAACTGGGCAAGATGGTGTGAGACCCATATTTGTATACACCAACTGGGCAAGATGGTGTGAGACCCATATTTGTATACACCAACTGGGCAAGATGGTGTGAGACCCATATTTGTATACACCGACTGGTCAAGACTGTGTTAGTTCCATATTTGTGTACATCAGTTGGTGTTAATCCCCATATTTTTATACACAAACTGGTCAAGATAGTGTTAGTCCCATATTTTTATATACTGATTGGTCAAGAAGAAGTAAAGAACTAATATTCTATAAGATCTTAACATCCAAGAAAACTGGCTCACAAATAGAATGATTATTGAAACCTGAAGTATTTAGCCATGTTAAGCATCGCAGTGGCTTTCAAAGAATTGTGATAAAAGGCATGGTTCCAGAAGAAGAGGCAGGGCTGGGCCTGCACAAAGTTGGACACTGACATGTAAGATGTTAGTTAGTTAGTTAGTTAGTTAGTTAGTTAGTTAGTTAGTCGCAGTTTCAACTTCACAGCAACGGGGCGTCCCCATTATGCTCCGTTCCTGTGCCAGTGAATATCACACAAAATGCTCCTCAGTGCCCCATGTGAAAAGTGGAAAAGATAGGAGTCTTGACAAACAACAGCCCGCACAGATACACTGTGCATAATGCTGCCGCCAGAATGCCAACACAATAGTCCCCCACAAAACACCCAGTTCATTTCTGATGGAATCAGCAGTCATTTTCCCATCTGGATGTTTCCTAGATGTTCACCCACACAGTCCACGAAATACAGTTCATCGTCGATGGCAGTGGCAGTCAACCAGAAGCCCAGCAGCCACGCATTTCTGCATACGGCAAAAACCGGTCAACTCTGGGACATAGCCATCTGCCATCGCTCCGAACATGCAGTCACGTTCCAAAAAACCTCGGGCAGATGTAAGACGTTGTGGGTATGAAAATGCATGAGACAAAGTCACTGGCAAAAAAAGGGGTCTTTTTAGTAATTATTGGCACCTTGCCATCTTGACAGACGATAGTTTGCTACATTGTGCTACAAAAAAAGGCATAATTACAACCCATGGTGGCTGCAAATGTGATTGATCAGACCGATTTGCGCTGTACATGTTCATCCACAGTGGATGCATGTAAACACATGGTCATTTTCACCATCACACGCCGCCCTATGTCTCACACACTCAGCTTTTAACCTATCTGCAATAATTTTCTCCTTTGTCTTTATTCCATTTCGGATAATTTTCCCTCCATGCAACACGTTCGGCTGCGACTTGCTCCTATCTCTCTTTATAATAACCCAGCTTAATAAAATGGACACTAGATAATTTTCAGAATTTTCTGGGCATTGTGTTTGAAGGAAAGTTTGGTGAGAAAGGGAACTGCGCTAATTTTTGTAACCGGCTAGGACCTATGCTGGCCTCATATTTAAAACTCCCAAAGGCAGTATCTGGAATGGACTACCATCACATTATAGGCTGAGTAGTCTCGAGGTATGATGTCCGCCTTGAGTGCTGGAGGTCCTGGGTTCAAGCCCAGTGAGGACCGGGATTTTTTCTCATGGACTTCTAGTAACAAACTTTCCCCTGGTCTCTGGGTAGTGAGATCAGACACCCGCGTGTATTATTGCGCACATAAAAAATCCCTTCTCATTGGCAAAATTTTGAGTTAAAAATTACCCAAAGTATTTCAGCATCCTCACCTGTACTACGGAGTTCATGCACTGAGCTGAGTTTCTCCGGACTCAGGCTTGAGTTAGGAGTAGAACAGAGCACTTATGGGTTACTCCCGTGTGCCGTGATGTTGATCCGTCGTCTAAACTAAAAAAATATGTAAAAATGAGCAAATAATTGACCTTTAAATTGTAACTATTTTAAAATGCAAAGGGAGGAAAACTTGCACTAAACATGCAAAAATCTCCACATCTTTTAATAGTTAAATGTTTTCATGTATTCTTAGAGGTGCTGTTATAATTAGTCACTGATGAAGTGCAGTTTCCATAATGAAGGTTGACCATGGTAACCTCCAGTGCTTTCTTGTTCTGCTTGTATACTTCGGGCATATTGCTGTCCGTTAATGTTATCTTCTCACTTATATCGTTGTCTACCTCTTGCTTATCTGCTTTCAACTTTACTATCCAAAATGTTTCTTTTATAATAATCATACCTTTAATTTTGAGTTTGTATATGTGTATATGTGCACATTTGTGTTATATATATATATATAACAAATATACACATATACAGAATATATATAAATATATGCTGGTCTCCCTGGCTGAGAGGTTAGCAGCTTTCTAAGTAACCTCAAATACTCTCGTGGTTGACGTGAGTGCACGAGAATTGGAAGCGGTTCGAGTCGCGCCAGTGACTTATGAGAGTATGAAGCTGGTCGCTCAGAAAGTCGTGGCGTGCTGATGAGCGTAATCTAGCCTAGGAATCAACATACAGCTGAAAGATGCTGATATTGACTGCAATATCCTGAAACAGGATGGAAACGCGGGGAGGGGGGGGGGGGAATAAAAATATATATATATCCCCTATCAAAGGAGAAGTAAGGTGCCTCCTTCCCTCCGCTAGCCTACAGGACACCCTTGGGCAAGGTGGAGTACCCATTTAGCCTCCCCATCAGGGTTACGTGAAGCCATGGGTGCAGGTGGTGGATGAGGTTGAAGAGCAGCCGACGGATAGTTGTGGGTTATGGTTTCCAGCTTCACGACGGTAGGCAGAGGATTTCTTTTAGAGGAAACAATGGCTACGGTCATTGACCAGTATGGTCACTGCTAAGAAGGAAAGCAATGGCAAACTACCTTCTTTACAGATGCCAAGAACATTATATTTTGCGATATCATCGATAATCAGTGAAAAGGCATAAATGGGTGCTCCATAGGAGCAGCCTCGCCCGGTAGGGATAGTCATGTGCACCAGGTGACTCCAGACCGTCAGCAAGCTACTAGGTGCAAACGATTAATATCATTAAAAGTAGGAACCTGTAATGTCGGAACAATGAATGCAGATGGAAAATTGGATAACATCAAACAAGAAATGGGAAGAGAAAATATTAATATATTAGGAACGTGTACACACACATATAGACCCATAGACACATACAGACATGCACACACACATACATGCACACACACATACATGCACACACACACACATAGACACACCCATCCATTCACACACATACACGCTGCATCACATGATCATAAAACTAATATGAGTAAACTCCCACACTTTTCACACGTACACACTGTCGACTATCGTGAGCATCCTCACAAGAACATTCAAAATTGGGAAAACATGGAAAATATGGAAAATGGTGACGAAAATATAGTATACATTGTGTAACGTAAAAATAAAATAGTGGTATAAAAATAAAATAGTGGTACAGCAATAACATTAGATATGCAGATTATATACAAATACAGTCTTGATTGCAGACAATGAACAGGACCTGCAACATTTAGTAGATGCTGTTGTTGCACCCAATGAACAACTAGGGTTAGAGTTGAATTGTAAGAAGACACAGATTATGGTCGTAGAAAGGAAGAAATACCACAATGTAATATACAAGTAAAGCAGCAAGAGAAGTAGGAACAGCATGGCTACATAAACTATTCAACCACGTTTGGGTAGAAAAACAGACACCATGAGACTGGGGAAATGCCATAATTATCCCAGTTTGGAAAAACAAAGGCAGCAAAAGAGACTGCACACAATACAGAAGCATTTCACTGTTGAGTCATACTGGGAAAATATTTTGCAAAATACTTGAAAAAAGATTAGGAACTATTATAGAACCCCAGCTAAGCGAAACACAACTTGGATTTAGGAAAAACCAAGGATGCACAGATGCCATTTTTTCTCTTAGACAACTTATAGAAAAATCAATCAAATTCAATGAAACACTCTACTTAGTCTTTGTCGACCAAGAAAAGGCATTTGGTAGAGTAGATAGAAACAAGCTGTGGGAAATCCTTAAACAATGGAGGGAGTGCACATCTAAGGAACCTATGTAGAAGCTTATACAACAACAGTGAATGCATAGTGAGAGCAACTGGAGGACACTCAGAACCCTTCACCATAAGATCCGAAGTACGGCAAGGTTGTGTCCTGTCCCCTCTCTTGTTTATAACATATATATAGACAACATTACATTGGCACCTTTCCGTCTTGACAGTCGATAGTTTGGTACATTGTGCTTCAAAAGGCTTAATAACTACGATCCATGGCAGTGGCGAGTGTGGCTGGTAAGGCCAATTCTTGCTGCAAATGTTTGCCCACAGTAGGTGCATGTGAAAACATGGTCATTTCCACCATTTTGCACCATCTTACATCTCTCGCGCTCTGTATGTGCTTTATCTGCAATCATTTTCTCCTTTGTCTTTATTCCATTTCTGATAGTTGCCCTCCATGCAACATGTTCAGCGGCGACGTGCTCCCAATGTACATTATCAATGCCTGTATCAATCATGTCCCGCTTACACACATCTTTGTATCGTAGTAGAGGCCGACCCTGAGATCTCCTACCCGTCTGTAATTCACCAAAAAAGATGTCCTTTGGTATTCTACCATCATCCATCCTCCTAACGTGTCCTATCCATCTAAGTCTACGAAGACTGAGCATGGAATACACCGTCACACAACCTGATCTTTCCAATACTTCAGTATTTGTGATTTTGTCTTGCCACTTAATACCAAGTATTCTTCGCAGACACCGCATATGAAAGCTGTTTAAACGTTTCTCTTGGCGTGAGTAAGTTGTCCAGGTTTCACTGCCATAAAGAAGAGTACTAAGGACACAGGCTTGGTAGACGAGGACTTTTGTTTTGGCAGTAACCTTCCTGTTCTCCCAGACTCTATTTGCTAACATGTTCATTGTTGTTGCTGCCTTGCCAATCCTGATGTTGATTTCCTGATCGAGGGATAATTTGCTATTTACCTCTGATCCTAGATATGTAAAATGGTCTACTATCTCCAGTTCGGCGTCGTCAATAAAGATTGATGGTACACCATGTGCACCTTGTAACATAATCTGTGTCTTCTTTTTGTTAATTGTTAAACCAAATTCAGAGCAAGCATTGGAGAATGCAGATAGTAGATGTTGTAATTCTTCCTCAGAGTGGGTCGTAATCGCAGTATCATCCGCAAAAAGCAACTCTCTGATTAGTACCCTGCTAATTTTGGTCTTGGCCTTCAATCTCTGAGCATTATAGAGGCCACCATCTGAGCATGAGTGAATGTATATACCGTCATCCTGATCACGAAAGGCATATTTCAGTAGAAGTGAAAAGTATATCCCAAAGAGGGTGGGGGATAGTACACAACCTTGCTTAACTCCACTCTTGATTTCAAACTCTTCTGAAGTTGAGCCATCAAACTTGATTATACCCTTCATACCTGTGTGGAACGATTCCACAATGGAGAGAAGAGTTGGTGGGCAGCCAATCTTCTTTAGTGCTTTGAACAGACCCTCACGACTGACCAAATCGAATGCCTTTGTGAGGTCAATGAAGGCAATAAACAGTGGCTGATTTTGTTCCCGGCATTTTTCTTGCATCTGTCGCAATGAGAATATCATATCAATGGTAGACTGGTTCTGACAGAAGCCGCACTGTGATTCGGGGTAGACTTGATCTCCCAGGACTTGAAGTCTGCGCAGGACAATTCTGGCAAATACTTTCCCAACAATACACAGAAGTGAGATACCCCTATAGTTGTTACAGTCGCTCCGATCTCCCTTGTTCTTGTACAGCGTTATGATGTTTGAATCTTTGAAATCCTGTGGGACTTGTCCTTCTCGCCAGCATAGCTCTATTAGCTGGTGGATCTGTAGAGCGAGTGTGTCTTGCCCACTCCTGATTACCTCTATTGGAATCCCATCCTTACCTGGAGCCTTGCCAGATGCAAGCTCATTTATAGCACACTTAACTTCTGTTATGGTGGGAAGTGTGTCCAGGTGGTCAAGAGTTGGCACGGCCTCTATGGCGTTGAGGGCATCATCCGCTAGCTTGGTCTCACTTGAGTAAAGCTCTAAATAGTGCTCGACCCATCTATCCATCTGCTGTTTCTTATCAGTGATGATTTCTCCAGTCAAGGTTTTCAGCGGTGCACTTCTTTTGATCATTGGACCACAGGCTTTCTTTATCCCTTCATACATGCTTCTGATGTTTCCCTTATCACTTGCAATTTGAATGGACTCACATAACTTGATCCAATAGTCATTCGCACACTGCCTGGCAGCCTTTTGTACATCCTTCCTCGCTTGCTTCAGCTCACTCAGAGTGTTACACGTTGGTCTTTCCTTTTTTTTTAAGAGAGCTATCTTCTTTTTATCAATCAAGGGCTGCAGTATCTGGCTGTTTACCGCAAACCAGTCCTGCCTCTTATGATCCAGTGTCCAGGTTTGGCATTGGTAGCATAGAGTTGGCAGGAAGATTGTGTTGTAAAGTGCTTTCTTAGTAGTTATTGATACATGTTTGTTCTTTAGTATTGGTGCCATTTGTCCAATGAGTTGGTTTGCCTTATTGAATCTATTTTCGATCTCGTCTTCCGATTTGCCATTTGATGATATTATACTTCCTAGGTACTTGAAACTCCTTACTTGTTTCAAGGGATGTTCGGTTAGGTAAATCGTTGTTGCTTTTTCTTCTTTAGTTATAGTCAGTACCTCTGTTTTACTTGTGCTAATTTTCATGTTATGTTCCCTACACATTTCGTTTAGACTATTCATGTGGTCTTGTAATTCAGCTTCTGATTTTGCTATTAGTGCTTGGTCGTCCGCAAACAGGAGTTCTCTAATGGTTAGATTTGCAGATGGTTCTTCTTCTGTGTTCTCATCATGCGGTATTCTTACTGTCTCTGCTTGGCTGGTTTCTTTACATATGTTGTCTATATATGTTATGAACAAGAGAGGGGACAGGACACAACCATGTCGTACTCCAGATCTTATGGTTAAGGGTTCTGAGTTTCCTCCAGTTGATCTCACTATGCATTCACTGTTGTTGTATAAATTTCTACATAGGTTTGTTAGATGTGTACTCACTCCATATTGTTTAAGGATTTCCCACAGCTTGTTTCTATCTACTCTATTGAATGCCTTTTCTTGGTCGACAAAGGCTAAGTAGAGTGTTTCATTGAATTCAATTGATTTTTCTATAAGTTGTCTAAGAGCAAAAATACAAGTAAATGGGCATATTCTTAAACAAGGGAATTGTTACAGCTATCTCGGATCAATCATAACATCTGATGGGAGATGCCTTGAAGAGATTAGAACAAGAATTGCCATTGCGAAGGTAGCCTTTTGCAAGATGAAAAACATACTGACTAGTAAAAAGATATAAGTTGAAACGAGAAAAAGAGTGTTGAAGTACTACATAGAACCTGTACTTTTATTTGAATGCGAAGCGTGGACAATAAGCCGACAAGCTGAAAAACATCTGATGGCTGTGGAAATGTGGTTTATGAGGAAAATGCAAAGAATACCATGGACAGACAGAAAAACCAATGAAGAAGTCCTTCAAGAAACAAATGAAGATCGTAAACTGATTAGAGACATTAGACGCAGACAGTCAAAATGTTTGGGGCATGTTATGAGAAGAAATTAATTGGAGAACTTGGTGACAACCGGCAAGGTCGAAGGGAAGAGACCAAGGGGAAGACCAAGAAGTAAATACCTGGATGGCTTGGCGATGTGGCATGGTTGAGACAGAAACACTGAGCTGATCCACGACTCTGGTGATAGAGTGAGATGGCAAAACCTGACCACCCACGCTTATGATGGATGGATAGATGGATATATATTTCTTCTTCTTCAGCGTTCCGAGCCATTGAGGATATATATATATATATATATATATATATATATATATATATATATATATATATATATATATATATATATATGTTTCATATGTATATTTTTTGACATTTCTATTTCTTCCATCAGCTGTTTTACATTCTCAGCTTCTTTGGGATGTCAGCATTTATTTATCATTGTGTACATGAAATGCAAGCTATTTCTTTTGAATATCTACATTTTTACAAACTATAGAACTGTTGCCCTGATCAGTCATGCAAGTAAAATTCTACTAAAAATTATAATAGGAAGATACTGTATGAAAATGGAAGAAGAGATTAACGTGGTTCAAGCTGGATTTAGACAAGGAAGAGGAACAAGAGATCACATACTCAACATGTGTTTAATAATAGAGAAGTGTAGAGAATTTAATGTAAACCTATTCTCATGTTTTGTGGATTATTCACAGGCATTTGACTGTGTACAACATCAGAAACTTTGGGACGTCATGAGGGAAATGGGCTCTCCATCACATGTAATACAACTAATAAAAGTGCTCTGTCTAGACCAACAAGCAGCAGTTAGAATAGATGGCAAGACATCAGATTGGTTTGACATCAAGCTAGGAGTCTGTCAAGGATGTGTGCTGTCCCCCTATTTGTTTAACTTGTACACAGAGATGATATAACCAAGGAGCAATATGATGCCCTAAATATTGGTATCATGAAATACCAGAGATTCAATATGCTGATGATATAGTATTACTAACCACATCACAGAATGGTATAGAAAAATTAATAACCCCAACCCAAAAGAATAATGAAAATCACAACATATCTTAACATAACAAAAATAAAGATAATGCATACAGATAAAACTAATATGGAGAAAGAAATATATGTTAATGAGGAAAAATTGGAGGTGGTAGAAAATTTTGAATATCTTGGGTCATTGAATACCAACAATGGTGACACAATGAAAGAAATTAAAAGACAAATATCTGTTGCTCTTCAGAAACTAAAACAACTGAATAAATTGTGGTGTGGGACAGATAGACCTTCAAAAATTATACTTTTAAGAGCATGCATCTTTCCCATTGCAACATACGCCTGTGAGACCTGGACACTTACTGAACAAGCTGAACAGTGCATAAATGCCTTTGAATATAAATTTTATAGACGGGTTCTAAGAATATCTTGGATACAGAAAAGAACAAATGCATCCATATGACAAGATCTGAATATTGAAGAGGGTTGGCTACTAAAGACGATAAAACAAAGAAAATTGAAATATTTAGGTCACTTGAAACATGAAAGTTTGGAGAGAACAATAATGGAGGAGTATATGCCCGGGAACGAACGAACGAACAAACTTTATTTTAAAAGGGTAACAAATTGGGCACGCAGGCCCGTCTTACATTCGGCCCTTTCAGTCACTCATCTTTCATTCATCAAATGTGCATGTTACATTAACATAGGGGAAAAAACTTTGTCAAATGGATTTTTTAAGCATAAACAATGCATATTACGCATGATACATTCACATGAGAAAACCAAAAAAAAAAAATTATCAAATGAAAGTTGTAAACATAAACAGTGCATATTGCAATGTTGTGAGACACATCCCCCATCCACCCTCATACCCCGCAGACACCAACACATCCCCCATCCACCCACACATACCTCCACGCACTCACACAGAACCAGGCGAACATACATGCCGCCACACACCCACTGATCCCCACCCACACACATTTCCCCAAGAAGAAGAAGAAGAAGAAGACAAAGGAGGAGGAGGAGGAGAAGAAGAAGAGGAAGAAGGAGGAGGAGAAGAAGAAGAAAAAACACACACATACCCCCGCCAACCCACACATCCCGCACCTATCCACACACATATCCCGCACTCTCACAATTTTCCCCACCCACCCACACACACATCAGCCAACCTACACCCACTCACCCACCCAATATTCGCCACCTCTCAACTACATATCCCCACCTATACACACATCCCCACCCATAAACACATCTCCCCACCTGCCCACACATATCCCCCACCCATAACCCCAAAACACACACCTCCTATCCACGCACACCCCGCCACCCACATATACCCCACCCACACACATCCACCGCTCACACATCTTCTCAACTACACACCTCCCCCACCCATACACTCATCTCTCACACACATCCACCCACTCACATACTCATCCATCAACCACTCATACCCACACATCACCCATGCGCCCATCAACACATGCATCTCTCATCTACCCTCCCATCCACACACACCCCAACCACCCAGCCAAACACACATCCCCCATCCTCGCATACATCCTTCAATCACCTGCACATCCCACACCTCCCCTCCCACACAAAACTCCACCCATAAACACATTTCCCCCCCCACACACACACACACACACACATCCCCACATAATTCCCCATACATATCCCCGCCCACACATCTCCCCACCCACTCACACATCCTCCACCTACAAACATCCTCACCACCCACACATACATCCTCCACCCACTCACATTTACCCCATCCACACTCACACACTCCCACCCACACAGACATATCCCATTCACAGACACCCCCCCCCCCACACTCATCCCCCACACTAATTACACACCCATCCCCCAACCCACACAATCTCCTACACACCCATTCACCCACCCAAACACACACTCCCTACTCACACCCCCTCCCAACCCACCAACACCCACATACTTCCAACTATCCTCTCAAATATCCCCCCCCCCCCCCACACACACATATCCCTCACACACACATACATCCACTACTGACTTCACATCTCTTCACACATCCACACATCACCCATTAACCCATACACATCCCCCACACACAACCCCCCCACACATACATTCCCCACACCCCCACACACACACATATCCCTCACATACACACCCATACACACATCCTCACATCTAGACACATACATGATGCCTCACATGATCACTGAAACTAATAAGAACAAACTCCCACACTTTACACACAATTGAGACACTTGACGATTGTTGTGAGAATTCTCGCAATTGCAAGAAGTGGAGAAAAAAATTGTACATATACATTATGTAGCGTAAAAATTAGTGATGCAATTCAACTCTCACTTCTCTCTCTCTCTCTCTCTCTCTCTCTCTCTCTCTCTCTCTCTCTCTCTCTCTCTCTCTCTCTCTCTCTCTCTCTCTCTCTCTCTCTCTCACTCACTAACTCTCTCACTCACATCACAGTAATGTTATACTATACATGATAAAATCAAGTGGCATACAAAATGATAAGATGAGAATAAACCAAAAAAAAAAAAAAATATGGAATGGCATGTTACAGGACAATCAAGTGGCATACAAAATGATACCTCGTATTATGAAAGATGAGAATAATTTTGAAGAGAGGAAGAGGAAGGCCAAAGAGAAGATGGGTGCAGGATGTGGCAGATAATCTTCAGACGAGTGTATTCGGATGCAGGACATCTTGTTTATGCCTGAGAAGTATTCCAGAAGGTTTTGCAGAGGACGTGCTACTGAATGAATGAATGAATCAACATTTCTAGAACTTCTATTCAATTTTCTAATTACTTGAGATGTACAATTAATGAGTAATATTCCCTCTTTCTCTTGTTTCTAGATGGCCCAAATTGCACCATGAAGTTGAAAGAAGAAAGTCCACAAATGAAAGTCCAACAAACTTGTGTTGGAAATCTATCACTCATCAGAGGATGATTGTGAAACAAACAGTTCTTAGGCGAATAGATGACATGGCCTGTGATACCCGCAAGGAGTTTATAAAATACTGGAAGGCTATTAATGTGAGAAATTTCTACAATTTCTGTGAATTGTTGCCACTGGAGGTTGACTCAGAGCTGCAGCTTGTTTTTATAGTAAATGAGCTGCAGGAGATCCTGACTAGAGATGGCGAATGGGAAAATTTGACAGAAAAGTATTACGCCGAAAAGTCACTGTGGTTTTGTCACCATCAAGTTCTGCTTCCGGAAGTGGAGAAATTTGTGGCTACCAGTTTGAATGAACAGGATATAGAATTAGGTATGACGATTATTGCACAGTGGTTCCAACCTAGAGAAGTCTTCACCTTGGAGGATATCAAACAGGAGTTTGACGCACTTGCCAGATTAGCAAAAGAAGCTCTAAAGACAGTTAACCCAGACCACCCGGCTCTTGCAGATAAATCTGTGATCACAATGGAAGACAAGTCGCTGTGGAACCCCGAAAAATGCAGGCAGATTGTACAAGCAATTGAAATGGTGATTAAACCATCTTTCAATAAAGGGTTCGATTCCTCTTACAACCCAGCCAACTCTTATATTAACATTGTTCTCAGTAAGAAAGATGGCATCCCAATTACTTTATGTTTAACGGTAATGTGCGTAGCAAAACGACTGGGACTTCTTTTGGAGCCTGTCAACTTTCCCCACCATTTTATACTCCGATGGACGGAATTCCCTTCGAAATTTGGCATTGAGAGGTACACATTCATTGATGTCTTTGATGAAAGATACTCTTTGACTTTTCAGGACCTTGTTGATAGTTTCTCTATGCAAACTGCTCCTATTGTCGAAGCTGACTGTAACCGATGCACGTACCAAGAATTCTTGCACTGCATGCTGAGAAACATGCTTGACCTTGGACGATACCAGCGCACAATGAATGGGCTACATTTGCAGCACTGCAGCTTGGAGCTGTTGAACTGGTTTATACCTCATGATATTGAGCTGATAATACTGTCGGCACAGGTTTCCTTCCTCCTGAAGATCAATATTTCCAAGGCATTGTGCAGAATTCAGGAGGCAGCTGGATCATACAGTGCCCATCGCCATGTGCTCAATGATCTACATGTAAATATTTCTTTAACTCATTATCCACCAACCAACTCATCATTATTATCATGTACCTTTTCAGATAAAGTAGGCATTTAGGTATCTCCACAGATCTCAATCTTTGCTGTTCTTGATCAATAATATTGATGGTATTATTCCATGATACCATCTTTTTGCCATCCAGGATAATTTTTCTTGGTTTGTCGTAACCTCTTCTGTCGCTGATCTTTCCAGATGTCAGTATGTTTCCAATGCCTCTCATTACAATACCAGAAAATATTGTTTGCTTCTTTCTTATAGTTGTCTAGAATGTTCTGCTTTCATTAACTTCTTCCTTGCAATCATTATTTACTCTGACAGTTCAAGGTTTTCACAAATAAACACACATAGTATTATTTGGCGCTCAAAGAAGTGAGAAGAAGGAAGTAGAGACTAGAGGGCACACTAGACAACATAAAAATTTAAAGCTATAATTACCGACCAGGATTCGAACTTGTCACCTCCAAATGATAACGGCAACTCACTGCAGGAGCAAGTGTACTTCGACGCATGACCAGCAAGATATCCTTCTTCTCACTTCTATGAGTGCCAAACAGTACAATGTGTGTTTATTTATAAATTATCTTAGAGGCCTCAAAGGGTTCCCCAAATGATTTCCAAGGTTTTTACAGCAATCGTCTCAGAAACCGCATCTTCCTTGCTTTCAAGCTCTTTCTAATTTCTTTATTAACATTCCAAGATTCACTGTTATATAGGAGAATTGGTTCTGTATAACATTTCAGTACTTCCTTTCTGACAATTGATGACAGCAACTTATTACGCAAGATAATTTTCTTCCTCTGAAATGCTGTGTTTACTTAACCTGTTCTGCTCTTCATCTTCTTCTTTCGTTCTCAGATCTTTATGTCAAGCATCTTCCAGCTGATGCTATGATTGTCCCTAGATAATATAAATTATGCATTTCATTAATGCATTTTCACTTGTGTTGTAATTTTACATTCTGGTATTATTTTTCTCTTTGATATGATCAAGCAACTCAGTAAACGTGTATAATGGTGTAGTGATTAGTGTGGTTGTGTGCCAAGGCAGTGATTTGGGTTCAGATCCCAGCAGAGGCACAATTATTATTATTTTGAACCAGTATGGCTCTGCGGTTAACCCAGCCTCACATAAATGGGCACCAACAAATTTTCAGAATTTTCTTGGAATCGTCTGAGAAAGAAAGGAAATGTAGAATATATCAATCAATCAATCATGTGCCATGCCGGAAAGCGTGGGCGGTCATGACTCGCCATTTCACTCGATCACCAGCGTCGTGGATCAGCTCAGTGTTCCTGTCTCGTCCATGCCATGTGGCCAAACCATCCAGGTATTTTCCTCTCGGTCTTCCTCTTGGTCTGTTCCCTTCGATCTTGCCAGTTGTCACTAAGTTCTCCAATCCATTTCTTCTCATAACATGCCCAAAAAAATTTTGACTGTCTACGTCTAATTTCTCTAATCAATTTACGATTTTCATTTGTCTCCTGTAGTACTTGGTCATTGTTTTTTTCTGTCTGTCCATGGTATTCTTTGTATTTTGCTCAGAAACCACATTTATGTAGCCATCTGATGTTTTTCAGCTTGACTGCTAATTATCCAAGTTTCACATCCATACAAAAGAACAGGCTCTATGTATCCCCTCAACACTCTTTTTCTCGTTTCAATTGACATCTTTGGTCAAAATGTTTTTCATCTTGCTAAAGTCTACTTTCGCCATGGTGATTCTTGTTCTAATCTCTTCAAGTCATCTCCCATCAGATGTTATGACTGTTCCGAGATAATTGTACCGATTCACTTGTCGAAGAATATTCCCATTTACTTGTATATTACATTGTGGCACTTCTTCCTTCCTAGTGATGACCATAACCTGTGTCTTTTTACAATTTAATTCTAATATATATGAATATATGAAGACCTAATATCTCGGAATAGTCATAACATCTGATGGGAGGTCCCTTGTAGAGATTAGAACAAGAATCACCATGGCGAAGGTAGTCTTATGCAAGATGAAAAAAAAATACTTACCAATAAAAAGATGTCAATTGAAACTAGAAAAATAATGATGAAGTGCTACATAGAACCTGTACTTTTGAATGGATGTGAGACAAGCTGAAAAACATCTAAAAGCAGTGGAAATGTGGTTTCTGAGGAAAATACAAAGAATACCATGGACAGACAGAACAACCAATGAGCAAGCCTTACAAGAAGCAGATGGGAACCGTAAACTGATCAGAGAAATTAGATACAATCAGTCAAGGTTTTTTTGACACGTTAGGAGAAGAAATAAACTAAGGAACTTGGTGACAACTGGCAAGCTTGGGGGGAAATGAACAAGGGGAAGGCAGAGAAGTCAACACCTGGACGGCTTGGCTATGTGGCATGGTTGAGACAAGAACACAGCTGATCCATGATTCTGGTGATCGTGTAATGTGGCAAAAAATGGCCGCCATCTCTTATCGGCACCGCAGATGATAATGATGAACACTTCACACCCAAACAGCAGTATTTGTTATGGGACTGATACATGATATACCTTTTAAAACTCGTTTTACTGCAGCCAGCTGTTAACATCAACCCGCTTGATCTCTTTAACTCTTTCTTTCTCATTGTGTTTTTATTTTACCTCCTTTGTGTCCAGACATGCAACCATGACAGCCTGACAATTTTATGTTGACAAAACATGGTGGGCTGACAACTTTATGTTGATAAAACATGGTGGACTAACAACTTTAATTTGACAAAACATGATACACTGACAACATTATTTTAAAACAAAACCTAATGGACTATCAACGTTCTATTGACAAAACATGGTGGACTGACAACTTTATGTTAACAAAACAAGGTGGACTGACAACTTTATGTTGACAGAACATGGTGGACCTTTATGTTGACAAAACATAGAGGACTGACAACTTTATGTTGATAAAAACATAGTGGACTAACAACCTTGTATTGACAAAACATGGTAGACTGACAACTTTTTATCGACAAAACATGGTGGACTGACAACATTTTATCGACAAAACATGGTGGACTGACAACTTTATATCGACAAAACATAGTGGACTGACAACTTTATATTGACAAAACATGGTGGACTGACAACTTTCTGTTGACAAAAGTTGATAGACTATCACATTTTTGTTGACAAAACATGATCTATAACCTAACATGACTATAAACTTTTTTTGGGACAAAACATGGTCTACTGACAACATCCTATTGACAAAATGTGGACTGACAATTATTCATTAACAAAACATGGTGACCTGACAGCTGTCACATGACATAACATCGTATTTGTATGACAACTGCTAATTGACAAAGCATTATGAAGACTTAACCATTGTTCACAGATACCGCATGACAAATTCAGAACAGCGCTGACAGAACATTGTGAATTGACAACTTCTCATTCCCAAAACATACTCTAAACCGCCTCATAAGACAACTAAAATCAACAGTGTTTGTCCTCAGAGCTGGTAAATAAAATATTTACTTTGATTACACTTAGGTACAATGTGAACGCCTACTGCTTCGTCTCGAGCTGATGAAAGACAAAGAGGTGACTCCCAGGTTTCCTACAATATACCGAGAAAATACACAGGTAGTGGGTTTTGGTTGGGTGTATGGTTTTTATATGTTCAGTTTTTAAGCAAAAATGCATACTCTTTGTTGCAGTTATAGATCACATTGGTTGAGTTGATATTGATTCTCTTCTCCTCCACAAGGTGGATATTGGGCAGGCACTAGTCTGGCTAACGAAAGGGGCATTTACCATGCTCTCCACTGTAATGAAACCTGTTGAGGTCTCATACATGGCATACCGCAAGACAGTCACAGAAATTCGCTACAATGATGGTAGACAATCTGCACCCAAGTCATGCGCTCACCGCTAGGAGAGCTCACAAGCATGCTGGGATGGAGTGTGTTGCTGGCCTACCTGGATGGATCCAAGTCGTCACAAAACCCCCACTTCTTCATGTTGTACGAGGAAAATTTATGTGGCATCCGTGGCAGACAAATCAAGCCGCTTGTCTGGGCTCAGAAGGTCATGAGTTTGTTTTCGACATCCGGCATTCAGTTCACAGGTGCAGTTTTTTCAGAGACCCCTGGGGGTTGTCACTGGAGATACTACATAGTTTATACGGGGGTCTGGGATGACAGGCATTGGTAGTACCTATGGTAAGGCTGGCTGTCACGCCCTTTTTAGAGCCCATACCTCACTGGTCCAAGGAAGACATCCAGCTCATGCCTGTGACTCCTAGTAGTTGTCAGCATGTGACCGCTGCCACTTCCCAGGCAATGGCTGTGACAGGCCAGCCAAACCAGGCGAGGGTAACCGATTCAGCATCAAACCAATCGGTGAACTAGGATATGCCTACCCAGCATGGGAAGACAGGATTCGGCAGACTGCATGGAAGAAATCATGAATAATTCAACAGGCAAGACGGCATTTACCTGCAAAGCGTTGTGGAACGTAATGAGCATGGCAAGGCACATAGATTGCCCTGGTCATCCACTGCACCTGTATTCATCTCTGGTCGTCTTGGCTTGTCTTGCCACTGGATTCAGATGGACTCAGTCGATTGAGTGTGGTCAACGAATTGCGCAACTCTTCCTCACTTTAATCCAATTCATCGTGCAAGTCATTCTTCATCCAACTACGGAGTTTTTGCTCTCTGTGATGTTTTTATCGGGCCACTCTATGGAAAGAAACTGAACCGTATGGGATCAAACCTGGTGCAATGAAGTCAATCCGCTTGCCTGTAAATCCCTTTAACTGTGAACATCTAGAAATGACGAGGTTAAATAATACAAAAGAATTTGAATCACAGCACATTTCAATCTGCATTGTTCTGGTTAATTACTAATAAAATGCAGACATTCATTAATTGGTGTCTGCACAAAATAAAAGAACAAATTCATGGAGAGAACTAAAACACCAGTGAATCAAAAGGTGAAGGAAAGATGCCAGCCCTATATAGGACACACTGAGAATAGTTAGTTGTCATTATGGTCTGTTCCTGTGCCAGTGAATGTCACACAAAATGCTCTTCACTGCCCCATGTAAAAATTCGAAAAATGGAACAGACAGGAGTCTCGACAAACCAACAGCATACTATGCATAATGCTGCTGCCAGAATGCCAACACATAAGTCCACCACAAAAAATACAGTTCATCGTCAATGGAAGCGGCTGTCACTAGAAAACCAGCAGCTGCACATTACTGCATAAGGCAACCCAGTTGGTTCAGTGACCGGCCTGCCGCCATTTTTATGAACATGCAGTTCATGCTACAAACAATCGCAGACATGTAAAAGCACTCCACATGAAATTGACAGCTCACAGTGTCGCTTCACACACTCAACTCAGTAGCAAGGCGACGATACCATGCACTACCAGTCCACCATGAGAAAAATGTGTAAGCAAACTATAGCAACAGCAAAAACACTTCAAAGGCCTTAACAGCTCAACTGCCTATCCTCCATGTTGGGGACTGAAAGTCACCTGAGAATAGTATAACTAGAACATCCTTTTCTGGAACCCACAGGGCAAATGAAATAGAGGAAGACTTAAAAACATATAGAAAATAGAAATACAGAGATATGTGGTGGACATGGATGGGGCTGCATGAGATAGCCAAAAATAGGACAGCTTGAAGTTGCTTGAGTGACAATACTTCTATAGGGTGTATTTTTAATGACTGTGCAGTGTTTGAAAATATTGCCGGTCCAAGTTTTGTATTCACCCTCTGTAAAGTTCATGCAAAATAATAAGTACATATAAAACTTGGACCAGCAATATTTTTAAACACTGCATAGTCATTAAAAATACACCCAATTTTTGGGATTAAGAGCAGAAGAAGAATTGATCTTGTTGCTATTTCCATTGCAGCCTGTGAATAAGATCTTGATTGCAACAGGATATAACAAAGTAAAATGAAACAAAAAGGGATGTAAGATCCTGCAGAAAAACAAGCACAAATTCATGTTGGTGACTAGTGAAGAAACATCTAATGGCAGTGGAAATGTGGTTTGTGAAGAACATTCTAAGAATATCATGGATAGATGGAAAAACCAGTGAGCAAGTCCTACAAGAAGCAGATGAAAACTCTAAATTGATTAGAGAAATTAGATGTAGAAGTCAAGATTTTGTGGGCATGTTATGAGCAATAAACTGGAGAACGTGGTGACAACTGGCAAGATTGAAGGGGGAAAAAACAAGGGGAAGGCGGAGAAGTAAATATCTGAATGGCTTGGCTTCATAGCATAGTTGAGGCAAGAATACAAGACTTTATCCACGACTGGTGATCATGTGAGATGGCGAAACATGACTGCCTATGCTTAACGGCATGGCACATAATGCTGATGACTGTAATGAGGTCCTTGTTTGATGTTTTCTGTGTTTCTACTTGTTTCTCCGCAGGATCTAAATATACATTGTTGTTTCATTTGATAGTCTTTGCAGCTCATTAAAGCTGTTATAAAGGTGTAGGTTTACTGTACTTGACTCCAGGCACCCATACCCCATAGACATAGTCAGCTCATGTCATTGGTAACTGTAATAGGTTGTCTCCTGAATTCCAGCGTGTAAGGTGTTTGGTGAGAATGTCGTTGCTTGATTCAACTATAATGAGAAGAGAGGCAAGCATGAGGTGAATTTCTGGGAGTTGTAATAGAAAATTGAACTGAGGCTTTTAAACTTAAATGTTACAGAAACATTCTTTGAATATTGTGGGTCAAGAAGAAGAAAAATACTGACTGTCGGAAGTTGAAGAAAACCTCTGAAAAGCATCTAAACCAACTGTAGTTGAAAAAAAAAAAATGAGTTCAGTCAAGTACCGACATCACAGCACTCAGGACATTCCCATATACTCTTCATTCTCATTTTCAACAGCCAGTGAAGAGTCCAATACTATTGGTACGAGTAGTAGTCTGATTATATGTCTGTCTGGCCTTTCTTTGCAATTTTAAGTATCTGATAGATCCTCTGGTCACTCCGTGCAGCACCATTCTCTCCATGCCATGATAGTCTAACTATGTCTCTGCACTATCTACATCAGGGGTGGCCAACCTTTTCATCAGGCGGGCCATATTTCAGAAATAATGTTTCCTGCCCTGCCACGCACCTAATTTTTTTTTTAAATTAAAGTAAAAAAGCAAGCGTGCTACAGCTTCGACCACATCGTCGTTTCCCACTCCGCGGGCCGCAACATGACTACCGGCGGACCGCATGCGGTCTGCGGGCCTTGTGTTGACCACCCCTGATCTACATGATTCCAAAGGTCTTGACCACATCTACCTTATCATGCACCAATACCCCACCAAGAGATGCAGACCCAGCTTATCTGTCCACCTGCCCATTTACCACCACACCATGTCCTGTGGACAAAATCCAACAGATAGTCTCTAATTTTGACTGTTTAATTAAAGTCTGCCACTCTTCCTAAAGCATGCCTGTCTTTACTTTTCCCATCATACTTTGTGAGTCCATTACAGTTATGACAGGCATGTGCTATCTGTCTTCCAACCAGCGGAATGCCGCCATGACTGCCTCCACCTCCATTCTCAAATTGGATGTTTGGTATAATATACTCATATACCCTGCTCTCCTGCACCGTCCACCAACCTTTGCCACGAACTCCCAGGCACCTTTTTTTTTACCTCTCGGCACAGAACCATCCATGTAGATCAGTGGTTCTCAACCGGTGGGGAATTCCCCCCCCCCCCAATGGGGGGATTTTAGTATTTCCAGGAGGGAGGGGATTAAGATTATTTCAAGGTCGCATTAATACAAGAACCAGTTACTTGATATTGCGTTTCCTTCTATATTTTTCGGTTCTGTACTTCTCGCCCTAATGAAATTCGTTTTATAACGTAAGTAGACCCACAAATCAAGTTTTATGTAGATGTCTAGACTTGTTCCAGTATGTGTTATTAAATTTAGCTTCCATATTTATGTATACCCTGTAAAAGGGGGGGGGGGGGGATTTATAGGGAGGAAATTCGAAAGATGGGAATGACGGTCTGATTATATGGTAAAGGGGGGCATGGACCAAAAAAGGTTGAGAACCACTGGTGTAGATGAAGAAAACAGTCTTTTTTAAAAAAAAAAAATCTTAAAAGTTGAGACGATGGACTTCATTGTACCGGGTTTTTTACCATATGGCTCAGTCTCTTTCTGCAGGGTGACCAGCCAAAAGCGTTGCACTAAGCACGAACTCCGTAGCTCCAACAACGATCCCGAGGAGTCTCCGAGTAAAATACACTTGTGAACCCAGAGACGTAGCCCGGAATCGAACCCATAACCTTTGAAGCATGAGACAGATGGCTTGGCCACAGAGACTTCCAGAAAACAATCTGAACATGGAAGACAACTGGCTCATAAAGAGTCTCATGTCTGGGAAACTGAAATACTTGAGGCATATTAAATGTCATAAGGCTGGGAGAGAACAGGGATGGGAGGCCTGGTTCCAGGAAGAAGGAACAGGGATCAACCAGCATGAAGATGGACACAGGGATCAACCAGCATGAAGATGGACACAGGTCATTGCAGACATCTTGAGCAGAAGAACTGTCAAGGGATTCAGGCTGGCTGTGATCAGAGCAACATTCTGCCAAGGATGCGCTACAAGATGATCACAGAATACTTGTCTATTGACTCTAGTGATGTCCAGTTATCCATCTGTGGTCAGTTACTCTTGCTCAGTATTCTCAACAAAGGACCTTCGACATGATGATTATATAATACATGACTATTGACTCTAGTGATGTCCAGTTATCCATCTGTGGTCAGTTACTCTTGCTCAGTATTCTCAACAAAGGACCTTCGACATGATGATTATATAATACCTGACTATTGACTCTAGTGATGTCCATCTGTGGTCAGTTTACCCATGCTCAGTATTCTCACAAATAAGTGGACCCAGCAGGAGGTCCTCATGGAGCTACAGAGATCTTGGATTGTGAATTACTCTTTACGTTCTACAACTCTCTCTCTTCTCTCTCGTGTGTGAGAGAGAGAGGTGGGGGAAACAAGAGAGAATGATAGAGAGAGTTGAGTTGAGCTAAGAACTATCATCACTGCACTCAGTACAACATCCCCTCGTTCAACAGCCAGCGAAGATTCATACTACTAATCGGTCCTACTGCTATCTGATTGAAAGTTCTCCTGGTCTTCTCTCTCAGTTTTGAGATTCTTACAGAACCCCTGCCGATCTTCCCACAATCTCAATCTTTCCACGTACGGGTTCTCAATCAGTTCCCCAGCCTTCTCCACCTCATCCCACAGGCGCGCGACCACCTCTCCCTTGTCCATAGTTAATCGACCACCAAGAGGTGCATTCCCTGCCAGCCTATCAGCCTGTTCATTCCTCTGCACCCTTGCATGGCCAGGGCAAAATATCCATACAATTCTCACAATTTGTGACCTCTGAAGCGAGGATAGCCATTCCACACAAAACATTCCTTTCTCCACCTTACTAATCATACTCCTTGAATCCATAATGAATACAATGTGTGATGCAGTGGTCTTCTGTAACCAGTGGAATGCCACTGTTACTGCTTCCACCTCCATTCTCATGCTGGAGGCCGTAATCTCATATGCCACTCTCTCCTTGTTCAAGACTCGCCCATTAGCCTTGGCAATGAAACCAAGACAAATGAGGGTAAAACCTATTGAGTGAAGGCAATTCTTTTGCTGTTAATCTTTTTTTAAATAAAATCTCCTAGAAGTCTGTGCAACATTTCTCACCGGAAAACGATTCCTTCCGCCAGGTGAAGTTTGCGGTGGGCATGGTAATGAAGCACAAGGAGTACAACTACCTGTGTGTCATTCGGGGCTGGGATGAGACTTGCCAGGCCAGCGAGCAGTGTATCAAACGGATGAATGTGGACAAGTGTGAGCGGGGACGCATGCAGCCATTTTATAAAGTCTGGGTCATGGATGGCAGAGACCAGTATGTTGCAGAGGAGAATCTGGTCTTCACGACCGAAACTGTGATGATTAAACATCCAGAGGTGAGTTTCTTCTTCTTCTTCTTCTTCTTCTCCTCCTCCTCCTCCTGCTTCCTCTTTCTATTCATCTTACTCTTCTTATTTGCAGGTAAGCATGATCAAATGGCTAATAACACGTGTTCTTAATCATCCGGTGTGCTGATGCCAAGGTAAGCGGTTCAACCCCTACACCGGACAGCTGGACTAAAATGTTGACCTGTCATCCTTGACCTGTCATCCTTGACTTGGGGACGTAAATTACTAGTACCTCTGAAGTTGGATTGGGTTCGCCTTATGGCGAGGGACACTGTTAATAGGGAAAGCTAACCCACATGCAATCTTCAGTCCATCACTACTATAAATAGTGTGCGTGGACCACTCTTAAGTTCAAAGTGAGTGAGTGCAAAAAAAAAAAAAAAACACCTTATTCATATAAGATTATTTCTTCTGTCGCCTCCTCTTCCTCCACCTCCTCCTTCTCCTAGTCTTTTTTTCACCTTAATTAATTTTCCTCTTCCTCTTTTCCTCCTCCTTCTATTTCTTCTTATTCTCCTCCCTCCTTCTTCTTCTTCCCCTCATCATCCTCTTCTTCTGCTTCTTGATACAAGATTGAACAGCTGCTGCATGCAACAGAGTTCTCAAACAGGTACAACAAACAACACACACAGACCAGAGACACATGAACTAAATCACATCATCATCATCAAGTGCCCTGTCAGCAGGCATAGACATTAATCTCACTCCACAGATCACAGTCCTTGGTTCTTTTGGATCAACTCTGCTGATGATATTCCTCCATGCCACTATCTCAACCCATCCAGCATTTCTCTTGGTCTGACTCTGCCTCTCTTCCCCTTGGTCTTTTCAGTGTTTCAGACATTTTAAATGTTTTAGTTTCTGTCTTTTATTTTCTCCAATGTTTAGGTTGGTCGGTTATTTTCTACATTCACTGGCCGGTATTACATCCCTGGACCACAGCTGACCCCTGACTACCCTTACGACTTAATAGTGGCCGATGATTTGGTTACCGACTTCTTTGAAGGTCATCAGTAATTGCTGTGATAATATCTGTATGTATACTTACTTGCTTTGGTCATGTAATGAGAAGAGAGAAATAAAAAAAAAAAACATTTGTGACGATTAGAAAGATCAGTGGCAGAAGAGGCAGGCCGAGAGACATTATTTCTGGATGGACAAATTGTGACATGGAGGAATATCATCAGCAGAGTTGATTCAGAAGAAACAAGGACCAAGATCTGTGGAGAGACATGAATGCCTACGCCAGCAGTTGACAGGGCACATGGAGGTGATGATATTATTTACTTGCTAGCTTTACAGTAGAGGAGTTTTATCTTATCACACAAGCAGGATGTGTTGTTCTCAGGGGGAGAAATCAGACTTCTAAATGATATTCAGCATTCTAAATTATATTCAAAATTAAGTTTGTTACTTTATCAACTTCACCCTAAATTAACAAAACAGAGGAAGTAATCAGAGCCCTGTTTTCCCAGAAATATGGTTGTCATTGTTTTGATGATAACCTGATTGTTATTTTCTCAGAAATGTGGTTAATGTAATTATTTTCATGGTGGCATAGTGGTTAATACCCCCAGAAATGTAGTTATTGTCAGTGTTTTGATGATGTCCTCATGGTTATTTTCCAATAAATGTGGTTATTTTCCCATAACTATGGTTATTGTCATTATTTTATTAGTGAACTAGTGGTTATTTTCTCAAAAATGTGGCTACTGTTATTGTGTTAATGTTGGCCTAGTGGTCTAAACATGCTTCCACTAACTCTAGGGATGATTGCCTAATTAGGCATAGCCTAACTCATTATGCTGAAGGTAAATGTTTAAAGTGGATGATAGCATGTGGATCCGAGTTGTCACTGAATGCACTCACCGCATACTCTTTCCTTTCAAGTGTTGCCTGTTGTATGAGGTCTGCAGTGATGATAAATGAGACCGAGCCGGTGTGGATCAGAAATTCTACACTGAACTTGTGTGGTATATGAATTCCACCATGATCCTGTGTGGTAGAGGAATTCTTCAACGCAGGTGTGGTATATGAAGGCTGCTATTAAAGACGATAAAACAAAGAAAATTGAAGTATTTTGGTCACTTGAAACTTCACGAAAGTTTGGAGAGAACAATAATGGAAGGGTATATGCCTGGGAAGAGAGGAAGAGGAAGGCCAAAGAGAAGATGGGTGCAGGATGTGGCGGATGATCTCCAGATGGGTGTATCAGACGCGGGACATCTTGCTTGTGATCGAGAAGCTTTCCGGAAGGTTGTTATGGGAGCGAGGTTCTGCAAAGGACATGCTACTGAATTAATGAATGAATGAATATGAAGGCTACAATAAACTTATGTTGTATATAACTTCTACGCTGAAGCTGAACTTCCAGTGGAAGATGTTTATTTGCTTGATCCAGAGGACAACCCCGGCTGGGGAAACATCATAGCTCTGGGAGCATTTCATCTTGACCATTAGTGTTTAACGCCATCGAACCTTCTACAAGATGCCACTTGAAAGATGTATGATTTCACAGTGATACGCCTTCATCAGAAGCGTATAGACACTCATCATGTTATTATACTATACCCTTGTTCTGAACCAGACTCAGATGGAGTCCAGTCAATCCTGAGTTCCTGCCATATCTGCAGTTTAGTCATCTACCAGAGAGTAGAAGTCCACTTGAGATACCTATGAGACTGGGTTATGATTATCCTGAGTGATCTCTTATAATCATGTTATGGAAAATCTACATCACCCAACCAGGGGTGAAGCATCACTTGACCATAATTAGTGATTGTTACCAGACTCTATTTTCAGCTATTGTCCAGGTGCATCAGGGGATACCTCATGGTCGAGGATCTCCCATCCAGACTGTAAGCAGAGCAGTCAGAGAGACAATAGGTATTGACAATTCTCGCAGTTGCAGTGGTGTGTTCTTAGTCCAGTCATCGGAGTCCTGGTGGCTAAATCCCATCGTTTGATCACCGGTTGCTTGCGGCAGAACAGTCCACAAGTATTCCAGACAGCAGTGCTGGGAAAGGGTCGGGTGAGTCTTCTGGACCGACCCGACGGAAACACCCGCAAATCTTCTGCTATACCTCATGATGACCCGGAATCATCTCTGACTCTGTCTCTAACCTTTTTTCTATATTGTATATAGATTATTTCCTATCAGGACGTTCCTTTCAGATCTGTGTCTATAGTTTACATTAAACTGTTAAATTGTTGACATGTCTTCTATACAGTTATTAGGTGTGATCTTGGATGAGGCCTGAGAGTTCCAAGGTAGAGGGTAGATGGTAGAGGTTTAGGATCTGGAAGGGGCTTGTAGACCAACAACACTGGTCACCTTGCAGAGGGGGTCAGTAATAGTAGTATGAGTGTATCTACCTGTCCAACCCCTGAGGTTAGTATACACGTGAGTGACTGGGATACCTCGGGGCTTGTGTTCAGTCATAGTAACCGAGGCCATCCTGTTACACTGGCAAGGCACTGGATGATGCTGATAGCTACTTTGCACAAATCTGAAATCAAGAATCAACATAACTGCACTCAGACATCCCCAAACATGCTCAACCCCCCTTCTCCCCCCCCCCCCCCCTTCTTCAGTAGCCAATGAGGAGTTCCCTTATTGATGGTATCAATGGCAGCCTGATTGCCTGTCCGCCTGAATGTTCCTCCCTGCATGGAGCGTCTTTCAGGCTCTCTGCTCACCCCTCGCTGAATCAGCCTGTCCAGATGTTGGTCCGTTGTTGGTTTGCTGCACTTCCCACTCGATCCCAGAGAAGAGCCTTCACCACCTCAACCTTGTCATAATATAACTCATCCCCCAAGGAGCGGCTGCAGCCAGAGTTGCTGTGCATAAATTCCTGTAAAGGAGCTGCTTGTCTACTGATGTGTTTGTTGTTGTTGTTGTTGTTGTTGTTGCTGACTTTGAACTCAAGCATAGTCTACGTATGTGCTACTACTTCTAGTGTGTGTGTGGATTAGCTTTCCCAGTGTCCCTCGCCATCAAGCGAACCCACTCCGACTTCTGAGGTACTTGTAATTCAAGTCGCAAGTCAAAGATAGCCGGCTCCGTCGTGGTAAAGGGGTTAATGACACGGTTCGTGATCCCGCATACCCGCTTTCGAAACACAGTTGCCCGCGATTTGGCAGAAGACCACACTGCATTGGTGTTTTACGAAATGGTATAGGTGTCGGTCGTTCAGAAAGCAGTGGCAAACTGCTGAACATAAATTTGTCAAGACATCAACAACAGCAAACAATGCTGGTGTAGACTGCAACATCCTGTAAAGGATATGCAAGTAACTTTTGTAAAGTTAAAGATGAGTCAGTAATTTAGTCCAGCTGACTGTTGTAACCTACTACTTCAGTATCAGGATGTTTAAGAACAAGCGCTCTTATCCATTCGTCCAGGCTGACCTCCACTGACAGAATGTGGCTAGTAATGGAATGAATGAACAAACTTTATTTTCAAAGGGTTAAGAATTTGGCGCGCAGGCCAGTCTATAATTTGCCCTTCTAATCTCCCTTCTGTCACACATTATTTCATTCATATGCGACTTATAAGGCTAGTTTGAACATGAGGGATAGTTTGAGTATGTTGTTTGTTCCCTGCAAAATGCAAACAATGTAATGACATCACACTTCTTAATGATGCAGTTTTTTTTTTTTTTATATTTCAGTGGGAAACTAAATGAGCACAACCCACTACTGGCAACGCTGATCATATTCCGGTATGAACCTAAGGCCTTGTCCACTTCAATCGGAAGCACTAGACTTAAGTATCACTCTTGTTTGAGCTAGTCAGTAGTGCATAGCCTTGACTGAACCCGGGATCAAACCCGGATCACTGGCATGTGATGTGGGTGTGTAACCACTAAACCATGTGGCACACACTAGATGCGACCAAATTATCACACTAGAATATCACAATGTCACCCATCATAGGTTATAGCTCAAAATTTGTCCGATTGTCGTGACTGACATCCGTCAATCGATGTGGCCCCGATTGATCAGGCCTTCTTGACTTGCAAGGCACCCCAGGCTGCCTAAAGTCCAGCGAGCAGTAATCAGGAGGATTGGCCAGAAACTGGCTAACGCACCTTGTAGAAAATAAGCAGCAAAATTCAGTCGGTCAGAAACAAGTCTACAAAAGGCTTTGGTTTGAGTTGCTTGACAGCTTTGATTCCATTGGGAGATAAAAGGCAGAAGAAAAGAGAAATTTATATAATATTAGTCATCTATACAACATTAACAAAGTTATTCATACAATATTAACCAGATTACCCACACAGTGCAAACTACTGAACATAAACTTACCTTGAAAATCAGCATGAGGTTGGTTGCAACATTTCGCAAAGAACATACAACATTTTTATCCACACAATATTAACATACAACATTTTTATCCTCACAGTATTAACCAGGTCAATTAAAACAATATTTAAAAAATCTAGCTACACAATATTACCCATTCAACAATATAAACCAGATTAGTACAGTTTTGACGAAGTTATTTAAACAATATGACAAGGTTATCTATGCAAAATATGTAATTCAGGTTCATCATCATCAAGTGCCCTGCCAGCTGGCGTAGGCGTTCATGGCTATCCACAGATCTCGGTCTTTGGTTTTCTGGATCAACTCGGCTGCTGATATTCCTCCGTGCCACCGTCTCAATCCATCCAGCATCATTTCTCTTGGTTTGCCTCTGCCTCTCTTCCCCTCGATCTTTCCAGTTTCAGGTTACTCTTCAGCTTACCAATAAGTTTTAAGCACGTTAGTTATACAACAACAGTCAATGCATAGTGAGAACAAATGGAGGACACTCAGAACCCATCATCATGAGATCCGGAGTACGACAAGGTTGTGTCCTGTCCCCTCTTGTTCATAACCTATATAGACAGTACATGTAAAGAAACTAGCCAAATAGAGACCGCAACAACACCACATGAGGAACATAACACAGAAGAAGACCCAATGGCAAATTACAGCCTTAAAGAACTCCTATTTGCGGACGATCGAGCAGTAATAGCAAAATCAAAAGTAGAATTACAAGACCACATGAAAATTAGCATCAGTAAAACAGAGGTAATGACTATAACCAAAGAACAAAAAACACCAAGGATTCATCTAAAAAAACACCCCGTGAAACAAGTAAAGAGCTTTTATTACTTAGGAAGCATAATATCATCAAATAGCAAGTCAGAAGTCTAGATCGAAAATAGATGTAATAGGGCAACCATCTCATTGGACAAATAGCACCAATACTAAAGAACAAACACATACCAATAGCTACTAAGAAAGTACTTTACAACAAAATCTTCCTACCAACTCTATGCTACCAATGCCAAACCTGGACAATGAGAGAAAAAGAATAGAAAAATCACAACAGAAATAAGATTCCTGAGAAGAATACTGAATGTATCAAGAAGAGAGAAATTAAGACCAAAGTGTTTTTTTTTAGCAGTGCTAGATTTTATCAGAAGACAGCAAGTCAAATGGTTTGGCCATGTAACTAGATTACCAACTTACAGTATACCACGACAAGCAATGATCAGACCAAATGGAACCAGAAGAAGAGGCCGGCCATGTAAACGATGGACGCAGGGAATAACCGAGTCCATGGGAATCTCCATACACGAAGTCAGTAAACGGGCACTCTCCCGCTGTTTATGCTTCATCTTGATACAAGGTACAAGAGGAATAAGATGAATTGAGTTATTTGCATAATATTAACCAGGTAAGTTCACATAATAGTAACCAGGTTATCCACACAATATTAACCAGGATATCTACACAATGTTAACCAGGTTCAAGCAATATTAACCTGGTTAGTTCACACAATATTAATAAATATATCTGCATTAAAACAGCCAGGTTATTTAACACAATATTACCAGGTTAGTTCCCACAATATTAACCAGGTTCACACAATATTAACCAGGTTAGTTCACACAATATTAGCCAGGTTAGTTCACACAATATTAAGAAAGATTATGGAATAGAGAGAAAAAGCAGCGGCTGCAGCAGGATATAACAATATGAAATGGAAACAAATAGGTATTTTAAACTCCTGCGAGAAAAAACGAACTAAACATCAACAAACGTTGCACATACCTTACCAGGAGATCCACGTGTCGCGAAATACAGGTGAAAAATCCGAAATCAGAAGCACTCAATAAATATAAAAATGAATAATAAAATAAGATAAAATACACACGAACGCATACAATATGACACACAGACGTTTCGATTCTCAGAATCTTTGTCAATGACAACACAGCTAACAACGAGATACAGCAAACGAAAGACCACAATACACTAACACACGATCTATAACTTAGCCATGTGAGGCCGAAAAGGTGACTTGGCCAGATGAATTAAAAATGGGTTGCCAAAAAGGATTTGAGTAGCCAAAAATATGTGAACAGTCTGCTATGAAAATATAGGAAAGAGAACAATTAAGTCTAGATATGGGGGGGGGGGGGCAGCATAATGATAGATAGTGTGAACAATTGGGGAAGATGCCACAGCTATACTGTAGCGTTCACAACTGTATTAATTCCGGCTGGGTGGATGCATCCCAGATTGTTGATTAGCTGGCATTCAATTTTAAGTCTGACACAGCTATTGGAGAAGCAGGGTTTTAATGCGGTGACACATGCATCGTCGGTTCCATTATGGTTGGAGGAATTGAAATGGTTGGGGACAGGTTTGTCAGCGCCCTGATTGATGTGCCTGAGGTGTTCCCTAAAACGATCCGCAAGACGTCTAAGAAAGATTAGTCCACACAATATTAATCAGATTATCTACACAATATTAATCAGATTAGTCTACACAATATTAATCAGATTATCTACACAATATTAATCAGATTATCTACACAATATTAATCAGATTAGTCCACACAATATTAATCAGATTATCTACACAATATTAACCAACCTATCTACATAATATTAACTATCCAACAATATTAACCACATTTCTCACCACATTGTATGTGTTAGGTTACTTTACACGTTTTATGAGGTTATCCACACAATATTAACCGTCATCCATCCACACAATATTAACCATGTTATGTACACAATATAAACCAAATTATGTACACAATATTAACCAGGCTATCCACTCAATATTGACAAAGTTGTCCACACAATATTAACTAGGTTATCCATACAATAATAACTAGGTTATCCACACAATATTAATTAGGTTGTCCACACAATTATTCGTATTATTTAGCAAAACTAACGATGTTAGTCGTTACACATTAACCTGGTTATGTACAATGTTAACTAGCTTATGCACTCAACATTAACAAGACCACTCAGCTCCCTCACATAAAAACATTGAGATCAAAGAGCTCTTTCTCTTCACATGCTGAGGGGAAAGTATCCTTCCAACATCTGGACACGGGTGTTCACGGATAGTTCCGTCAAAGAGATAAAATACAGTAACTTAATCTCCGATACTGTTCAACGCCTACACAGTGAGAATCACCAGTGAGCAGATCACTGGACCTGGCAGGACATTGTCGTATGCCGATGATGTTTTAGTGTATCGTCAGGGTAAGGATAGAGAGCAGGTTGCTGTGGAACTACAAACCGAACTCAATCGCATAAGTACTTGGTGTGATGAAGCTGGGGCAATGGTCAACCCTACAAAGGCAACAGTGACTTGGTTCTCGTTGAATAATCATATTGTCAACACTAACTGTAATGATGCGTTCAGAGACGGTGGAAAGAACGCAGGCAATGAATTACCTGGGGATACGGTTTGATCGAAGCCTTGCTTATAATGAGCACATAGACCAGGTGATAACAAAGGCCAAGCGGGGTTTGGCAGCGATGCGGGTGATGGCGGCAGCAAACTGTGAGCAGCGCAATCTATGTCTTCTGTACGAGGGGCTGGTCATGTCTGTTTTGGAGTATGCAATGGCAATCCTGACTCTCAGCCGTAAGCAGATGGAAAGGATACAGAATGAAGCTATGCGCATTATTCTTGGATGTACAAGAGATACAGCATGCAGGGCGATGCGCTACCTTCTTGATTTTGCAACCATTGAAGACAGAATACAAATTTGTAGAGCACGCGCCTACCCCAGAGTTAACGCAAACACACAACCACTGCATAGTGAAATTATAAAGGTGAAGGGCAGCAGGTTAAAAAGAGGACGGTCGTGGATGGGTCAAGCCGAAGACATTCTTCAACAGGTGTGTTCAATTGAGGACTTAGAACCTGGCGAGGAGTGGGTGCAAGTGCCAACAGATTTCTGCACATCCTTTTCAGTTTGCATCCAACTAGATAGAAAATGCAGACAAGAAAATCCGGCTGCTGTGGAGGCTGAAGTACAAGCGTTGATTTTCGAGAATTCGCTACACGGTGATGCGGTCATCTACACAGATGGGTCGGTCGTCCGACATGTGAGAAGCTCATGGGCCTTTACAGCTCGGGCCGGAGGGAGAATTGTGAAGGAGGACTCTGGTGCTTTTGCTGAAACCACAAGTAGCCTGACTATGGAAGTCATGGCAGTAAATAAAGCAATAACATGGCTCGAGACACAGACATTCACTAGGGCATGTTTCCTTAGCGACTCAATGAACATGATCAAGAGGATAGAGGAGGGGTCGATCCGAAGAGAATGGTTCGATGTGCAATGAAGATGATCTGTCGACTAACTATCTAACTAACGGAAACTCAGTTGTATTTCGTAACGACAGGACAAACATTCACTAACTTCAGAGCTGAAGCAACAGCCCTACCTACAGCTGTACATACCCTAGATCAGTGGTTCTCAACCGGTGGGGAATTCTCCCCCCCCCTTTTTCTTCCAGGGAGGGGGGGGGGGGGTATGATTATTTCAAGATCGCTTTCAAGGGATTTCAAAATCCCTTGGCAGTTGGAAATCGAAAAAGAGTAGCCTAACGGCGCTGCCCGGGCAAAAATTTCAAGTTAAAAATCTACCTAAAGTATTTCAGGATCCTCGCCCGCGCTACGGAGTTCGTGCACTGAGCTGAGTTTCTCCGGACTCAGACTTGAGTTAGGAGTAGAACGGAGCACTTACGGATTACATCCATGTGCCGTGATGTTTATCCGTCGACTAAACTAAAGTAATGTTTTTATGTTAAGTGTTTTTCATGCATTCCAATAAATGACTGGTCCGTTCATTCTTCCCCTGGCATTCAGCACAGATATGTTGTTCTGTAGCCAAATTTGCTATTTCAAGCCGTAGTAACAGAACCGGGCTCATTACAAAGGAATTATTAGTTATTTACTTCTTGGGTCGGCATCTGTAACAGGGGAGAATGAAATTGTATTTCACTATTCCCCAACATAACGAATCGGAGGTTCGAAATCAGCCGTGGAGGGTTAGGAAGCGGATCGCTTTGCGTTGATTTCGATGGTACGGGGCGTCTGCCGTCAAGAAATCAATGACAGACTACTGAAAGTAAAATTACCTAGTAAATTATGAACAGCTAGTAATCGCTGGGATTTGACTGCAACGTCATGTAAAGGATACGCAATAACTAATTTTTTTTTTTTTTTTTGCTGCCTGGTATTTTTCTCCATGGAGCATTCGACAATGTATGAACCATTGTCATGAAAGTGCCGTTGCCTGTAGTACCAGGTCTTAATCAGATATGACTGAGCTACCGTATGGCAGTAGACGGTACTACCTGTTTTCTATTAGCACCGAATGTTGGGCGGCGATTACCAAACCCTACACCCCACATTGTGCCAACTGCTTAGGGCGGAGGGGCGCAATGTGTTGGGGGGGGGGGGGTTAACACGCCTTATCTTGGTGCGAGGAAACGCAACATGACGACCATATGTCGTGGCAGGGCAGACCAGGCCCAAAGCCTTGGTCGGCAACTGGTCTAGGATCGAAGCTCCGACAGCCGGACAGTCCTGCGACGTCCTGTAAAGGATATGCAACAAACTTTTCATCTGGCCGAGAGAGGGTTCATGCTGCATGAGCACCACGTGCTGTCTAGAAGTCAGCCCAGGCTGTGTGCTATTTGTGAAGCACAATGTAACTGCCGGCTGCCTGGCCGAGGGGTTAGCAGCTTTCTCCGTTAATCCCGAATACTCTCCTAGTCAACGTGAGCGGACGAGAATTAGAAGTGGTTCGAGTCACTCTGGTGACTTATGAGAGTATGCAGCCGGTCGCTCAGAAAGTCGTGGCGTGCTGATGAGCGTAATCTAGCCTAGGAATCAACATATAGCGGAAAGATGCTGGTGTTGACCGCAATATCCTGAAACAGGATGGAAACGCGGGAAAAAAATGTAACAAACTATCGTCTGTTAAGACAGAAAGATGCCACTAGTCAGTAACGTTGTCTACAATCACTTCCAGTCATGACGTTGCATATTCCCTACCACAAGGGTCATGTGTGTTAAACGATAACAGCTGCTAGATATAGTCAACACAGCACGCAAGATAATGCTTGCACTACTTACACGTCGTCGGGGCATGGTCGCGTTTCTGGAGCTAAGTTCGTCCACAAGTCAATTCCTGAGTTACCCCAAACAACGGGTAGACAACTTACAGTTTAGGTTATCTTCCATAATTAGTACAGACAAAGGTAAGGATCCTAACTTGAATGTTTCAAATGCATAATTTAAATTCCGGTGCAGGGTATTCTGTATGTTTGCAAGCAAAGAAGAACATACTGCATTCATCAATAACTATGGCTCGGCCCCCGTTAAATAATCTTACCAGTGGAAGGTAAAGGGAAACCACTAAGTTGGTTTTCTGATGATAGATGTATGGGTAGTCGCACAGCTGGATTAAAAAAAAAAAAATTCGCATATCCTTTACAGGACATCGCTGTCAACATCAGCATCTTTCAGCTGATTGTTGATTTCTTGGCAAGATTACGCTCAGTAGTTTGCCATTGTTTTCTGAGCGGCCGGATCATTTATCCCGCAAGTCACCAGCGCGGGTAGAATACTTCCAATTCTCGCGCGCTGCGAGACCCTGCGTGGATAAACAGGATTACGGAGAAAGTCGTGTAACCCCTCGGCCAGAGAGACCGGCTCAGCTGGATTAGTGGTTGATTTATATTTAATAACAATTCATGTCAGATGTTTTAGACTCAAAACCTCTTCACAGACCCGATCTTTGTTGAACATGCCTCGGGAATTGTGGGGAATTGATGGCAATTGTTCATTGGTTAAGTCTGTTAGCAATGAAATAGCTAAAAGTAAAACATTACCAGTCTAGACCAAATCACAGTCAGTCCATGTGAGTTGTGCTGAATCAAGACATGGTTAAATCCCCGTATAGGCCGTCCGGCAGATGTAAAGTTGCAGTATCGGTATTGCACCCCCTGCTGGTTTCTGAGCTTGGAGAGGGTAAGAAAAGCTCCGCAACACAGCTCCCGTAAAGATGGAACTTACGCACCAGGTCAAGATAAAACCTCCACACCATCCTCACTCCAATAGATACAGGACCTGTTTTCTTGCCGAGGCGATATGAATGCCCAATGCAGTGTACTTAACAGGTAGAACTACCATAGACTCAGTCTTCCAGACATCACTCAACGAGTACTGGAACCTTGTCGTCCTGACAGTCGATGGTTTGTTACATTGGGCTTTTAAAAACGCATAATAATTACAACCGATAGCGGGAACCATGGTGTTATACCTCTCCATAAAACAAAAGTTTTGGCTGAATTGTAGAGACCATGTGTTACCCATGTAGCATGGTCTCTCTCTCGGCCTGCCTAGTTTATTGGACTCGAATACAATGGATGAAGTCTCTGAGGAGGTCGGCCTGGTAAAACAAAAAGCTTCATTTTGGTGCCAGGCCACGCGAGTGTAAGAGGAAATGAGTAAGGTGATAGGTTGGTCGACAGGGCCACTGTGGGAAGTGGACGAGCAATGGATCGGGATGATACACTGAATGGCGCCTGAAATGCCTTGACGACATCTGCCTAATCGTGCACGAGTAGCCCACCCAGCGGTGCAGAATCAGCCAGTCTGTCCGCCTGTGCGTTTCCCACCAGGCCATTCCTGATTTACGAATAAAAGTTAAATCTAACAAAACTTGGAGGCTCATTATAGCCGACCTTCAATGTGGAGGCGGCGTTTGTTGCTGATGACACTCGAGATATGTTTGTCATTCGTATATAGTTAGTATTACTTCTTCTTCTTCTTCTTCTTCTTCAGCGTTCCGAGCCATTGAGGTTCTTTGCTGCAAATACAATCCGTCTCCATTCGTCTCTCTGGTGGACCTTCTCTTGCCAGTCGTTGATTCCAAGTGCTTGTAGGTCTGTACATGTATTATCTCTCCACCGCCTTCTTGGTCTACCTCGGGGTCTACGGTCATTTATTTCCTGAGTGTAAGCGAGTTTTGTTTCCCTATTATCTTCCATTCTTTCTATATGCCCCAGCCATTGTAGTCTATTAGCCTTCATGATACCAGTGATTAGCGGGGACTTAAACAGATCATAAATGTCTTTGTTACTTCTTCTTTTCCACTCTCCACTTTGTGTATCCCTAATGGGTCCAAAGATGCGTCTTAAAATTTTGTTCTCAAAGGTTTGTAACAAGGCTTCGTCTCCTTTCGTTGTACTCCAGGTTTCAGAGCCATACAGCACAACTGGTCTGATCAGTGTTTTGTATATTGTGATTTTGGTGTTACGAGATAGCGCCTTTGATTTTAGTAGATGTTGTAGTGCATAGTATATCTTATTTCCAGAGTTGATTCTAGTTTGTATTTCTTCCCTTATGATGTTGGAGCAGTTGAAGATAGTACCCAGGTATTTGTATGTTTCCGTTCTTTTAATGGTCATATTATCTATTTGTATGTGGCCAGAGTTTCTAGCCATTCCGTCTCTTGAAATTACCATATATTCTGTCTTATCTTGGTTGATAACCAGCCCCATCTGTTGGGCTTTTTCCTTTAAGTGAGTCAATATTTCCAATGTCTTTTGTTCACTTTGCCCTATAATATCTATATCATCTGCATAACCAAGCAGCTTGGATGTTCCTCCAATATCACATTCCTCCTTTACCTTCCTTACAACTTTCTCTAGAGCCAGATTGAAGAGTAGCGGCGATAGTGCATCACCCTGTTTCAAGCCAGATGTTATTTGGAAGGGGTCTGATTTCCTGCCTTTATATGTTACTATATTATAAGTATCTTCCATGCATAGTCTGGTCATGTTGATTAACTTCCTTGGTATTCCAAATTCCTGCATAGCATTCCATAGACTATTCTTATGGACACTATCATAAGCCTTTTTAAAATCCACAAAAATGTTATGGAGATCTCTTTTATATTCCCAATGTTTCTCGGCTATTTGTCGTAAGATAAATATCTGATCTATTGTTGATCTGTTTTGTCTAAAACCCGCCTGGTAGTCACCTAATATGTCTTCTGAATATGGTTTTAATCTATTTAGTAATACTGCGGATAGTATCTTATAGCTTGTGGACAGTAGTGATATTCCTCTATAATTTCCACATTGGAACTTGTCTCCTTTCTTAAAGATAGGTATCAATAATGACTCTTTCCAGTCATGGGGTAATTCTTCTGTCCTCCAGATTTTTATTATTAGTTCGTATAGCTTTAGATGTAATGCATGGCCACCTGCCTTTATAAATTCAGCAGCAATTCCATCAGTCCCAGTTGCCTTATTGTTTTTAAGTCGTGTGATTACATATAGGATTTCTTCAAATGTAGGTTCTTCAATTTGTGGTTCGCATGTTAGAACCTCTTCCTGTGAGAAAATGTTACTTGGAGCTTCACAATTTAGTAATTCAATAAAATATTATTTCCATGTGTTGCACATTTCCTCATTGGTATTTATCATATTCCCATTTTTGTCTTTTAAACCATATGTGTTTTGTTGGTGCCCTCGTTTCATTGACTTCAGTTCTTTAAAAAATTTTCTGGATTCATTTTTCTGGTGATTAGTTTCCATATCTTTGATTATATTACTCATATATTCTCGCTTCTGCTGTCTGACTATTTTTGTAGCCTCTTTACATTCATTTCTATAATGCTCTTCCTTTTGGATGTTATTGATGTCATTTAACCATACATGTCTGGCATTCTTCTTCCTAATGACTGCTTCTTCACATTTTTGATTGAACCATCTGTTCTTTCTATGCGTGGTTAACACACCGAGACATTCTTCTGCGGTAGACTGAATTGTATTCTTGATGTTCAACCAAGTTTGGTCAATGCTTTCCTCCAAAGGGTTTTGCAGAGTTTCAAGTTTACATTTTATTTCATCTGTAAATTTCTCTTTGACTGTAATGTCTTGCAGTTTTTCTCTGTTATATGTTGGGTGTAATCTTTGTAATTTAGTATAGAAAGCTCTCTTAAGTTTTATTTTAAATTTTGCTCCAACGAGGAAGTGGTCACTGTTGTTAGTATTACTGTTAGACAAATATGCTGACATCTCATCCTTGACTTGGGAACGTAAATTACAAGTACCTCACATGTCGGGGTGGGTTCATCACATGGCGAGAGACACTGGTAACAGGGAAAGCTAATCCACGCGCAAACACCATCCCCTGCAATGGCGACTACTAGAAATAATAGCACTTGTATGGACTTCCCATGAGTTCAAAGCGAGCCAACGAAAAAAAAACAACGCACGCACGCACGCACGCACACACAATCGGGCACCACATACATTTTCAGAATTATCTGCGAAGGTAAAGCCACGACGAGGAGGAGAACTGGCTTTCATTATGCCCCGACCTAGAATATGTGAAAGGCTAGAACTTCACAACCCAACGGCAGTATCTGTCATAGAATTATCTTTACTTTCCTTTCCTATTGATTAAAAATAGATAAAGGGTTCTTCCGTGCGAATTAGGTGCATTGGGCTTATGGTGCTAGACCCTTTTATATAGACTAATCGCACAAGTGAGGATCACGCCGGCCGGCTAAACTTTCCAAGACATTTTCTGATATCAATGATACGCTTTGTCGACCTGGAAGCCGATCAATATAAAAACACGGCCTTGACTCGGATTCGAACTCATGACCCTAAAGAATGAGCGAATTGATTTTTAATGTACCTGGGCTCCCAAATCGACCCACTCTCAAATGTGTACCAGAAACCATCTTGGGAAGTGAAGACGACCGCCATGATATTGACTAAATCGCCCCTGGGGTGACGAGTGGTCTATATCAGGGGTGGGGCACACTGTTTGTGCGTGGGGCTACATTGACAAATGTAATGCTATTGGGGACCGCATATATATATAATGTCCACTGTGTTTGCAGCAACCTATCACAATAAATAATTATGAGTTATTTATAGGTTATAAAACAGTATAAATAACTAATTATTGCAATTGTATTTTACTTATACGCTTATACATTATATTTTACAATATGGACAAACACTTTTACTAATTTGTTAACAAGATTTTACAATTTTTTATTATACTATTATTTTTTTTTTAAATTATCTATCATAGGCTTTAATTTAGACACAACCCGACTACATTGTCACTACATTCGTTGATTTCTAATGAGGTGTATATAACTGCTTACAATTTTTGACAATGTTCTTGAAATCTGGAGCAAGTTTTCTTGTTGAAATTCGCATGACAGACGTCCGATAATAAAGACCTATTCTTAGATTTGTTGATCTTCCAGCAAGAAAATGCTTGTTCGCAAATGTATTTTGATCGAAACAATGATAAAGCTGCAGAGTTATTCAAGTTGGGAAATGACTGTTTTAAAAAAAATAGAAAATTAGAAAGAAATTTTATCAAAAATGTTAAACCAATGATAATGTTACATGAAATTCTGTAAAATTCAACAAACTAACTTTTAAAAAAAAAAACGAAGTACAAATTTTTATTTCTAAATGCCCTCGATGGCCGCAGTTGCCGGGCCGCATGCGGGCAGCGGGTCGCAGTTTGCCACCCCCCCCCCCCCCCCCCAGGTCTATATAAATATGGATGTAGCACCGTATGTCCATGAGGCCTTAAGACGTATCAACATTCTGTTACTTTACTTTTACTAGGGTGTTCTCTGATCTCTGCTTCATTCCTTTACTTCACCAATGCCTGTGAATGTAATTCCCATGCTATTTCAGTATCTAAAACTGTTCAACCAATACCTGTAAATGCATTTCCCATGCTATTTCAATATCTATAATTGTTCAACCAATACCTGTAAATGCATTTCCCATGCTATTTCAATATCTATAATTGTTCAATCAATGCCAGTGAATGTAGATCCCATGCTATTTCAATGTCCAAAATTGTTCAATCAATACCCGCGAATTCCAATTCTAATTTTCAACAAAAAAAAAAAAAAAAAAAAAAAATTTCAAAATTCGGTCTCTTTTAACCTGCCTCCTCGGCTTTGCTTCGCCCGTGAATGTATCTCCCATGTTATTTAAATATCCAAAACTGTTCAATCAATGCCCGCCAATGTATCTCCCATGCTATTTCAATATCCAAAACTGTTCAATCAACGCCCGTCAATGTATCTCCCATGCTATTTCAATATCCAAAATTATTCAATCAATGCCCGTGAATGCATTTCATATGCTATTTCAATATCCAAAATGGTTCCATCTGTCAGTATGCTACTAGTGTTAATTATTGCGCTCATCAGTCCTCGTAGCAATCATGGAAGTTGATTATGATTTTGCTTTTTTTTTTTTTTATTTGTAGCGAATCTGTTGATGTTGGAGTTCTTTTCTATATGATATTATTAATTTATTTGTGCATTAAACAGGTGTTTTAAACTTTGTGTTGTGTTCCATCTTTTCCCTGCAATTTCCACCAAACCATGCCTATTTTGCCTCTTTACACATTGCTTTTCATTATTATATTTCAATGATGTTATATTTTTTATGGCTACTGTTATTTCTCCATTTGCCTATTAGTTTTCAGATGTTTTCAGTCATCAGTTTCACAGAGCCTTATGATTCAGCATTGGTTATGTTTAGCTAGGTAATGTTTATTTCGTTAGTTTTAGGCATTTCGTTAAAGATTTAAAGCCGAGCTGATCAATTTCATTGCACAGTTTCTATCCCATACGACTCGATCTCTTTCAGCACGGTGGCCTTTCGACAGCGTCGAACTCTCTTGCCTCAGTGACAATCTCCAGGGATCTCAAAGAAAACCGCCCTCGTGAACATGATGGAGTCCGGAATCGAACCTATATTCTTCGTAGCGAGAGACAGGCAGCTTAACCACTTTTCCACGGAGACTTCGGGTATTTTATCGTCAATAAACTCCAAAACAATGCACTGAAGAAATACTGGGAATGGAAGATACCCAGTTTAGCTACCGAGGTTCCTTATTGGTGATCTTCTTGATCGTTGGATGAGATAGTGGAGCCCGCTATGTCTTGCAGTGACGCTGTGGTTGGGTCTATATGGACTTACATACCGAGACTCTGGTAGAGCTTGCTGGCTCACAGAGTGTCTTCAATGCTTCGATCTTGTGTCTGATTTCTTTGATTGCGTAACTGCCATATTTGACTAAAGAAGACCCTTCGGCGACGACGAAGGATTTGGATAAAGAAGGAGCAGCAGCGGCAGTAGAAGAACAAGAACAAGAACGGGGAGAACAAGGGAAAAAAGCAAGAAGAACAAGAAGATGGACAGCAAGAAAAAGAATAAGAAGAACAAGACGGAAAAAGAACAAGAAGAATGAGGAGGACAAGATGAAGGAAATAAACAAGACGAAGGAGGAGAACGACGAAGGATTTGGATAAAGAAGAAGAAGGAGCAGCAGCGGCAGCAGAAGAATAAGAACAAGAACGGGGAGAACAAGAAAAAAAAAAGAATAAGAAAAAAGCAAGAAGAACAAGAGGATGGACAGCAAGAAAAAGAATAAGAAGAACAAGACGAAAAAAGAAAAAGAACAAGGAGAATGAGGAGGAGGACAAGATGAAGGAGAAAAACAAGACGAAGGAGGAGAACAAGAAGAGGAACAAGAATGAGGGGGAGAGCAAGAAGGAAGAGGAGAACAAGAAAAGGGAGGAGAACAAGAAGAACAAGTAAGAGGATGAGAACAAGAAGAAGGAGGAAACCAAGAAGAAGGAGAAGAACAAAACGAAGAAGGATGAGAGGAGGAGGAGGAGGAGCAGCAGCAGCAGCAACAGCAGAAGAAGAAGAAGAAGAAGAAGAAGAAGAATGAGGAAAGGAGTATGAAAATGAGGAAGAAAACACGTGGTTGCTGTAATTTTTTTTTTTTTTTTTTGCATATCTGTCAAACAGACAGGACAGATCCCTGAGACAGGAGAAGGGTAGGGGACAGTTCGCCCATGGACAGACATTACGGCATGAGTTAACTGAAAGACAGCATTCATCGGCGGACTGACTGACCCCTAGGTTAAGGACGGATCAAGGTAATACCAAGACGCATTACCCGCCACGGACTAAGTGAGCTAAGACGAGGTCAGGCACCACGTGACAGGAGACCCAGGGCGAAAGCTTGGGCAGACGGGACGAAGATTTGAGTGTGAACGGTTGTGTCTAGCCGTTTGTTAAGAAAGTGGACAGCTAACAGAAATGATTGCTAGTTTGCGCTGGGAGTAGCTGATATAGTCTGGGCGTGACCTAGCTGCGAGAGTGATTGTATTATTATACGAGCATGAACGGAGTGCGTTGCTAAATATAATAACACTTGTGATATTATATTATATTATATTATATTATATTATATTATATTTCAACCATTAAATACATTAAGATGTTTATGGACTCCGACTGACTTTTGTTCACATGTCAGTTACTTGCCAGGATACACACAACAAGTGACACAAGACCCTGACAATATCCTTTTTTACAGGACATCGCTGTCAACACCAGCATTTTACTGTTGTTTTTGATGTCTTGGCAAGTTTACGTTCAGTAGTTTACCATTGCTTTCTGAACGACCGGCTCCCATACCATTTCGTTAAAACCCAGCGCAACGCGGTTTGCTGTCAAATCGATCGCAGCTGTGTTTCGAACGCGGGTAAGCGGGCTTACGAATCACACACGTAAGGCCTTAGCCACGGAGACAGCCATTTTCTGTATACTATCCTACAAATGCATGCTTGGAAGCAGGGACCTGTTATAGGTCTCTAATACGATAGGGCCTTTATATTTTGTAAACCTAAATGCACGGAGGAATGGCTGGCCAATCAATCCCCCACTTAGCGAGACGACGAACGCAGTTCATGACATTATCAGCGTGGCCCCTGTTAGCATACTAACCTGCTGCCAAACACTGTCACCTTGTACATAAATTATCAAAGTGAATAATACAGCCGTGGTAGTTTTCTCAGTGCGTTAGTTATCTCTGGGGAACCATTAACAATCATGTGTGTAGGTAAAATTCTCGGGAAGGGGGGGGGAGGGGGGGAGATATATACATACATACACATTCAGTGAGATACGTATGCGATCTCTGGTGTACACAACAAACATGGCGGCTTTGAACAAGACAACGTTAGTGTATCAAAGGATATATGAGGGTTCATGGCGGGAAACTCATCTGTAGATAAATGTATTTCATGATTAGAAACTCAATATTGCGAATGCTCTGTTGTGAGATTTTTCACTATTCATTACCATCATTCAGTGGATTGTCAGTACAGAACCATCTCCCCATAACTTTAACAAAAAATGTTGCATGTCCATTGCATTCGTTCGTAAGTGTAAGGGGTTGAACCCGCTACATCGCCATCAGCACACCGGATGTTTATGTACGAGTGCTATTTCCATTCTGCCACGCTGACCTCGGTGTCCGATTTTATGAGACGGGATCAACCTCAGAGCTGTTCTAGTCGGAGTAAATAATGCTACAACTGTTGGAGATTAAACCCAACCATTGTTGGAGATTAAATCTTGACCGCTGTTGGAGATTAAACTCTGGCTGTTGTCAAACGCACTAATCAAGCCCCACCCTTACATTTAATCTTTAGGTTGCATTTCCTCACACTAGGGTAAGGCTTGCACCCTTCCAAGTGCACTCATCCGCCTGAAACAGTATGCACAATGTGAGGTGTCGGGTTTGTTGAGCGCCGCCCAACATTCGGCGCTAACAGAAACATACGGTAGCTCAGTAATATCTGACTAAGACCTTACTTTTTACTTTTAAATGACAGTAACAGATTATGAGTAACCTTATTTCTGTGTCTGTCTGTAGACAATGCCGTTCTACACTATTAAACATTGTTTCTACGATATGAAAACAGCAGCGAATTTTGTCAGTTCCAGGAAACACCATGGCAGATGGTTTATCTAAGCAAGCGCTAGCGTGTATACGAATGACGTCGCTTTCCGGCAAGAATTTCCGTGCTGTCAGAAGCAACCGTTACCATCCCATAGACAACCCAGAGGTCTGTCTGTCTATATGTTTGTTTGTTTGTTATTTTTAATTCCATAATTGTCATATTTTGTCTTGGAGTTAGCATCACCATAGAAGTGTGTGAACCAGTGGTTAGGATGTTAGTTAGTCAGTCGCAGTTCCAACTTCACGGCAATGGGTCACACCATTATGCTCCGTTCCTGTTCCAGTGACTATCACATAAAATGAACCTCACTGCCCCATGTGAAAAGTGTAACAGACAGGAGTCTGGACAAACCAACAGCCCGCAGTGATATACTATGCATAATGCCACTGCCAGAATGCCCACACAAAAGTCCACCATTTGCACAAATCCGAGTGCAATATTTCTAACGCCTGTGAGGTCAGTGTTTGTATTGGAGATAGTTTGGATTGGTCAGCGGCGGGTAAACCCTGCTTGGCATTGCAATTATTAATAAGAATTGTAAGAATGACAAACTACTGAACTTTGATCTGCATAGTAAATTACAAACAGCCAATAGGAGCCTGGATTGATTGCAACGCCCTGCAAAGGGCATGCAACTTTACAAACATAATTATAACATCCTTCAGTGATATCTGATAATCCATCTCCATTCGTACTTCACTTTATGAAAGTATAACATAACAGGCAACAATAAGAAATAGACAGTGTGTCTAGGTCATATAACGAGAAAAGAAGCATCGGAGAACATCGTGACCACTGGAGACATCAGCAAGAGAAGAGGCAGAGGTGACCAAGAGAAAGTGTGTTTGACAGTCTAATTTACAATCATTTATCTAATGCCTTCACTGAACCGTTACTATCCCCTACCCCGGCCCCCCATGACACCACCTACGCCCACGGCTGTCTTTATAAGAATTTAAGATTCATGTTAGTATCACAGCCAGGGATTCTGAGATAAGTAGCAAACAAGGTTTTTTTAAAAAAATTTTCATTGTCGCTTCATTGTTCTCATTTAAACACAAGAAATAAATGGGGAGAACCGTTGAGGCCATTAAGACGATTACATAAATGAACACACATAGTATTATTTGGCACTCACAGAAGAAGAAGAAGAAGAAGGAGAAAATAGAGATTAGAAGACGCACTTGACAACATAAAATTTGAAAGCCATAATAGTTACCAACCGGGATCGAACCTGTCGCCTCCAAATGACGACGGCGCCTCGCTGCAGGAACAAGTGTACTTCGACTACGAATTCTGTCCATATTCCATAGTTGTTTGGTTCATGTGTATGATAGACACGACCAATGAAGACACTTTTTTTGGAGTGTCTAGTTGGTCGTGCGTCGAAGTACACTTGTTCCTGCAGCGAGGCGCCGTCGTCATTTGGAGGCGACAGGTTCGATCCCGGTTGGTAACTATTATGGCTTTCAAATTTTATGTTGTCAAGTGCGTCTTCTAATCTCTATTTTCTCCTTCTTCTTCTTCTGTGAGTGCCAAATAATACTATGTGTGTTCATTTATGTAATCGTCTTAATGGCCTCAACGGTTCTCCCCATTTATTTCTTGTGTTTACGTGTACATTATTAGAACCGACCAATCATTTCTCTTCTATAAATGTTTGTTCATATATACTCGACAACAGCATTACGGTCCGATGTGTTTGTGTGTTTGTTATTTGACCTATGCTGGTTTAATATAAATTATGAGACCTATAAAGATATCTCAAAAGGTGTGATACGAATTCTGTCCATATTCCATAGTTGTTTGGTTCATGTGTATGATAGACACGACCAATGAAGACACTTTTTTTTGGAGTGTCTAGTTGGTCGTGCGTCGAAGTACACTTGTTCCTGCAGCGAGGCGCCGTCGTCATTTGGAGGCGACAGGTTCGATCCCGGTTGGTAACTATTATGGCTTTCAAATTTTATGTTGTCAAGTGCGTCTTCTAATCTCTATTTTCTCCTTCTTCTTCTTCTGTGAGTGCCAAATAATACTATGTGTGTTCATTTATGTAATTGTTCTCATTTGTTTCATCCTTTTATTCTTCTCATCCCGTTATTATGAGGTAATGTAGTCACTGGAGAGTCTCCTCTGTAATTATATGCTGTCCTTTGTGTATGCATTATTTGCGGATGAAGGTTAGTCGCGGCAACTTCCCGGGCTTTCCGTAGCTTTTTTCTGTAAAGCTGCATTACTTTCTTACTTTGTGTTATTTTATATTGTTGGACGGTTTAATGGATGTCTGCAGGAATACCATCAAGAAAACTCCAGAATACGGACAGGTCAACGGAGAGACATGAACGCTTACACGATTAGGCAAGGCATGTGAAGTGAAGTTGACCACTTGACACCCACCCTTAGGGTATAATTAGCCATGGGATTAATTTTAAATACATTAATTGAAGACATCTTAACAGTGCCGATAGTGTACAGGCTGTGTAACTCGGCGGTAGAAGTTTTATTCCCGGGGCATGCGGATATGTTTTCTGACCAATTAGAGTACTGGGTTTGGTCTAGTCTGGCAAATTGGACGCCAAGGATTCCTGGGGGACGGACAAGTTGGAAAGAAGAGAGCTGGTCATTAGTCTCATAATGTAGTGAATTAGCATACACGAGGTGTCAGTAAATAGTATCGTATATGAGAAGAACATATGTGGAAATTAGACAATCCAGGTCACTAGAGGGGTCAAGTATATTTCCAGTCTTCAGACTCCATAATGGACACAGCAGGCTGCATTATCACATGTTTAAAACTCTAATAATTGGTGACCCGATGAACGTTATTGTGGAACAGGTAAAACAACAGTTAAACATTTGCTGCAGGAGTGTCCTGCGTCTACAGAACAGAAAAATCTATTCTGGCCCACACCTGCTCCATTTGAGGACAATCTCTACGGGGTTGTATACAAGCTCAAGTGAACCGCTGCTTTCTTGGCAATCATTCATATTGACGCCTGAAGGTGAACAAAGAAGAAGAGGAAGTCTAAGCAATATCTGTTATGTGGGACCTCCGACTTCTATATCTGTAACAGTATAGTGCTTTGATACACACATTAGGACAGAATTGAATTGGACATGCCTGTCTGTCTGCCTGTCTGTCTGCCTGTCTGCCTGTCTGTCTGCTTGCCTACCTATCTGTCAGTCTCTTTATCTTTCTATTTGTAATGCATTCATTCAGTAGCATGTCCTTTGCAGAACCTCGCTCCCATAACAACCTTCCGGAAAACTTCTCGGTCGTAAGCAATATGCCCCGCATCCAATACACCCATCTGGAAATTATCTGCCACATCCTGCACCCATCTTCTCTTTGGCCTTTCTCTTCCTCTCTTTCCGAGCATATATCCTTCCATTTTTGTTCTCTCTAAACTTTCATGACTTTTACAGTGCACATTAGAATATGTGTATTCATTTCTAACGTGCTGTGATAATCCCTTCTTCCACGTACAGTAGACGCTTATGCGAATCATGAGAGAAGCTGACCTATCGCGTCGAGGAATCCTGGAGCCTGAGATGGTAAACGTGAATCACATTTTGAGCACTAGGCAGGAGATGGATGACCTCCAAAACAGCTCTAACATGGGACGTTTGTGTCTGCCATACAGTGTACCACTGTGAGCCGTGGTGGCAGTGTGGTTAAAGCACTTGTCTGCTAGCCCATTGTTCTGGTTTCAACCCCCAGCAGACACTGGGTTATTCTTCCCGATAAATACAGCTCTAGGCCACCCAAGCCACATAACAATACAATAGTTACCGGGCAATTTTCAAAATGCTCTGTTAATTGTCTGAGACGGAAAGGCGACTAGAAAGAGAGCTGACCACCTCACCTAATATGTCGGGGCCTAGAATATGTGAAGGCCTGCCACTTCACATCCCGACAACATGATCTGCTATGGGGGTACAGGACAGTACAGGAATAATTGTGAATAACTGCTTTGTCATTCCGTGACCAACGTGCAATGACTAAATTAGTGGTTCTCAACCAATGGGGAATTCCCTCCAAGGGGGTGAATTTTAGGGTTTCCAGGGGAATTAAGACCACAGATTGGCAGACTCAAAATGGCTTCAGGCATAATATCCTGGTTTTTCTGTTGAGCGTTTTGTTTGATGAAGCACAATTCTCTGGCATTCTGGTGTCGTGTATTAAGTGACAATTCTTTGACATTTTACGACACTATAAAATTAATTTATGCATTTAAAGGTTATGTACAAATATTGAAGAAAATAAGGATTTTCTGTATTATAGCCATGCTATTTTGAATGCACCTTTTGAGGCTGACACTTTTGGAAAGGGGGGAATTCTTCTTCTTTCGTTCGCTGGAGAAAAAGGGGGTGGGTGGGGTGACATTCTGACATATGGTGAAATGGTGCATGGGCTAAAAAAGGTTGAGGACCATTGGACTAAAAGATAGCCATTACCCTCTTTGGACAACAATCCCGTAAAACTTAATTTCCGAATTGTGGCTGATTTGGTCACAGGATTATTAATCTGATCCTGGAGATGGACCCTAATATAACATCTCATCTGAGGTTATACGGGGTAAAGGTAATGGTAGAATGAGATGGAATAACTAAATGCCAAGATTTGTGAATGACTTATCTGATGTATTCTTGCCTTGTCTTGTCAGGGTGTTGTTGACTTTGGACTGGCAGAGAACAAGCTGTGCGAAGATCTCCTGATAGAAAAGGCAGGTAGTTATAGTTTGTGAAAGCTATACAGATATAATAATTATGTGTTTTGGGGGCGCTCGCTTTCTTTCAACTCAAACGTATTCTATACACGCTACTTCTAATAGTACTGGATTTGGTTTTGCTTACTCTGTTACCAGAGTCCCTTGCCATCAGGCGTACCCATTCCGACTTTAGAGGTACTTGTAGTTTACGCTCAGATGTTAAGGGCGAGAAGCCAAGATGATGTTATTTCAACTGACTGGTGTAAGAGTTGAACCCCTTACCTCACCATCAACACACCCGATGTTTAAGAATCATGATTTCATTACCATAAAGAATTCATGGTTTCAATGAATGTGTTTCAGTTAAGAACACATAGTACATCCTTCTTCTTTCACACTTTATCCCTCATTGTGGCATACGACCTCCACCACCTCACACCAAGACCTCCTATCCTAAACTATCGCATGCAGCTCCGTCCATGTCCTCTCCACATTCTTCATTTCAGTTTCTAATTCTATTGTTGTTAGGTCTTCCTCTTTTGGCCATAAGAGGCGACATAGGAGGGTTGGGTATGGGACTGATTTCCCCGTTCTGTAGACAAATTCTAGTTGCGAAATTCAACCAATCATGAACAAGTCCAAAGATTACGAATAACAAAAAAAAAAAAAACCAAGAATAACCGAGCCAACCAAGAAGAAAGGGGAACCTTCTAGAAGAGTTATGGCGGGATGCGGTGAAAGCTACGATCTGGATAGCAGACTGTCTTCCTTTCACCCAGGGCACTCACTAAAATGGGCACCTGGAATGCTAGAACTATGTATGAAACTTGAGAATAGTGTAACCAGAAACCCTCCCTGGTTACCTCTGATGACGTGTATGGGTGGTTAAAGGATTGCTATTATTTGCTTCTATTCTCTTAGGAACCTTGGCAACCCAAGGACGAAGAACAACGGTATATATTATTATCTAATGTGTAGCTGCTCCAGGGTAGGGCTCGGTGGGTATAGAGCGATTTGGGGAGGGGGGGGGGGAGGAATAGATGTAAGTTTCAAGGCTAGATGTGTTGCCTTACTTGCGTTGTATCCGTCTTTCTTGAGTTCATCCTTGTTGTCTGTCAAAACTTGTAAGAGAAATCACAAACAACCAAAAGATGATGTGGTTGATTGCGACGTCATTTAATTGATATGCAACTAACGTATTTACTTATTGTCTTATACAATTTTAGATGAGTGACATCGCAAACATTCCCGAGCCCAAGGAATTGTTGTATTACGAGAAAGCCACGGGAAATGTGAGGTGAGCACAATTTCGTACTGTCAACTTCCTTCATTGTACATTTACCCAATATATGAGGGTGCTTTAAATTAAAAACCTGAAAAATGTGTGTGTGTGTGTGTGTGTGTGTGTGTGTGTGTGTGTGTGAATGGGTGAATGAGTGAGTGAGCGAGCGAGCGAGTGAGTGAGTGAGTGAGTGAGTGAGTGAGTGAGTGGGTGAGTGAATGAGCGAGTAAGTGAGTGAGTATACTCTGAAAAAGTAAAGAACAAATGTCTCATTTTTCGATGTAGTCACCACTGCGTTTAATGCAAGTCCTCCAGCACTGATAAAGTGTTTGGATTCCTATAGAAAACAGTTCTCTTGGTTGTGTATGTAACAACTCATGCACCACCTGCTGAACCTCTTCATCGGACCGATAAGTTGTGAAACTTCATACTTCACCCACACACTTGCTGGACTGACTGGCATGCATCACCATACTAGACCTTCATTCGCCGATGAATTTCTATAGGTTTCACCTTTCCACTGATTAAAAACACGGACAACAGAACGCTGCATCTTTGGTGCATGTCAAAAGTGGTGCGGCCATCTTTACACTGTCCTTATGACGTCACCCTATTCGTCTCCATCGTCATGTCACGCGCTTAACACTATTGACATCCTTAACAACAATATTGACAGGTTACAGGACAATGCCATGGTTATTGTAGTTTATATCACACTTCTAAAGTTTTAATTCGAAATCCCCCTCGTACTAGTAAAAGGGTAAAGGCAGATGCCGTTATCGAGGTGTGAATTGTTTAGGGCTAGACATACTGCTGTTGGGCGGTCGTGTACCTTACTCGTCGATGTTTGCTGCCTAAACTATTCCTGGGAATTCCCGAAAAGTGTCTAGTACCCATTGTTATGTGACTCTGTAGATCCCAGAGCTGTACTGGTATGAACAAATATAATCCTACCATCTCAGGGGATTGAACCTGCGCCATTGTCATGGCCATTGAGCTCAATCCACTAGCAGCATCATTCAGATCTGGAAGATTTCGCGGCAGATATCAGGGGGAGACCATCAGAACAACGAAGAAAGGCATCCGTGTAATAATTCCAAAGCGGCAACAAATAAACATCATCGTCATCACTTGCCCTGCCAGCTGGCGTAGACGTTCATGTCTCTCCATAGATCTAGGTCCTTGGTGTTCTGGATCAACTCTGCTGATGATATTCGTCCGTTTCACCGTTTCAATCCATCCAGCATCATTCCTCTCGGTCTGCCTCTATCTCTTTTCTCACTGATCTTTCCAGTCGTCACGGTGTTTTCCAATGCCTCTCTTCTCATCACATGACCAAAGAAATCTGCTTGTCTCTTTCGTATTGTTGTATAAAATGTTCAAGTTTCATTAGCCTCTTTCAGGCAATCGTCGTCATTAGCTACTCTGACAATTCAATGATAGTGACTTATTCCATACAATAATACATTCAATGATAGTGACTTATTGCATACAATTTTTATATTCATTGATAGTGACTTATTGCATATAATATTACATTCATGTCCAGCATACATTCTCTCGGCCTGCCTACGGCTTTGAGCGTTCCAAGCGTCACGATGTGGTCAAATGCCTATTTTCTCATTATGTTGAGTCTGCCTTTCATAATATTCTTACATAAATCTACAAGATTGTGTCACAGAAACAAATTAGAGATTCACCAGATGAGGACATTTCTCCAGGATGCAATGTCCAGTCTATCACGGTGGCACCGACAGTTAACATGGCGCAGGGAAAGAAACAGTGCTGCTCTTAATGTTTTTCACTTGGCCTGTGTTTACACATGTTTCTTGGATATTTTTCTTTCTTTCTGTGAACCCTTTGACCTGAGGTGATGACACTGCAATATTCATGTAATCAAGCTCTATTTTGTTCCCATGTCCTGAAGTATCACTAGTTTATTTACTTGTTCATTTGAAACCATACCATACATAAACAGCCAATGATAGCGCATAATACATGGTTCTTTGATCATAGCAGGATGTGCTTTAGAACCGTGTGTTGCCGGGGCCCATAAGGGAAGCAAAGAATAGCAACACTGCAGCCTACCACGCATGTCGTAAGAGGCGACTAAGGAGGCTTGATGGTTCCGTCGCCCTGCTACTGAGTGAATGCGTTGCGCGACACTGTGAGCTGCGAGTTTCGTGTGAAATGCTTTTGAATCTGCCCGAGGTCTTTTGGAACGTGACTGCATGTTCGGAGCGATGGCAGATGGCTATGTCCCAGAGTTGATCAGTTTTTGCCTTATGCAGAAATGCGTGGCTGCTGGGCTTCTGGTTGACTGCCACTACCATCGACGATGAACTGTATTTCGTGGACTGTGTGGGTGAACATCTAGGAAACATCCAGATGCGAAAATGACTGCCGATTCCATCAGAAATGAACTGGGTATTTTGTGGGGGACTATCGTGTTGACATTCTGGTGGCGGCATTATGCACATTGTATCTGTGCGGGCTGTTATTTGTCGAGACTCCTGTCTTTTCCACTTTTCACATTGGGCAGTGGGGAGCATTTTGTGTGATATTCACTGGCACAGGAACGGAGCATAATGGGGACGACCCGTTGCTGTGAAGTTGGAACTGCGACTAACTAACTAACTAATTACATTCAACGATAGTGACTTGTTGCATACGATATTAGATTCAGTGATAGTGATTTATTGCATACGATATTACATTCAATGATAGTAACTTATTGCATAAGATATGTTTCATTTTCTGAAATGCAGCTTTTGGGTAACTTGTTCTGCTCCTAATCTCCGTCATGCATCTTCAGGTAATGATGATATTCCTCCATACCACCGTCTCTGTCCGTCCAGCATACATTCTCTCGGCCTGCCTACGGCCTTGATCGTTCCAAGCGTCACGATGTGGCCCAATGCCTATTTTCTCATTATATGTGACCAAAGAGCGCGAAGTTCATTAAAACTTCTTTACATTTATACGAGACAACTTGAATGTACTTGTCATTTACAAATTGCAAATGTTAGTTCAGTCAAACAATTATGTATTTACGTCTCCAGCTTCAGACAGTCTATGAAAAGGTTCATTGAGAAAATGTTCCACGCACGCGACTCCATCAGCGCAGACAACGTAAGTATACCTCTGGCCTCAATCTTTGTGTATCTTACAAATTCCTCATCTACTTAGAAATAGTCCGTGTCTTACCAGGGCCCATTAGGAAAGCCAAGAATAACCACAATGTGATCTCCCAAGCATGTCACAAGAGGCAACTAAGGCTTGAGACTGGCTACCTCCTCACGTAGAAACTTGCAGCTGCAACATTCAACTATAGTGCGTTCACTAATGTTTTGCCCCGTATAAAAATCCATAGCTCAATAACCAACTGATGGAAAATGAGATGTAGCATGTAAAATTATCATTATGTACATCCGATAAACATTTTAGTTCCGGGGATTATACAGCAGATCTCAATGTTTGTTTATATGCGGTATATAATTTACGGGTCAAAGGTGAAGTGCATACTATGAAATGTATTACATCTTCAGATGAAAACATCAGTGTTCAATTATGAATATTCTCCGTGGTGCACGGGAATTTCCTTATGAGAAGCACGTCACATTGCGCCCACTTCCATACGAGTATGGACATGCCTTGCGTCGTTACCCGAATTGACGTGAATTACTGTAAAACAAATTTATCAGCATGAATTCAATATTTTTCGACAAAACATCAGAGAAATTTCGCAGACGTAGCCTCCGTGGCAAAGGTACTACGGGCGCAGTTCGTAACCCCGCATACCCGCGTTTGAAACACAGCTGTGTTGGTTTTTTTGGTAATGAAATGGTATGGGTACCGGTCGTTCAGAAAGCAATGGCAAACTTTCTCAGGAATCTCGAACAACAACAAAAAAAATACTGGGGTTGATTGCTACGTCCTGTTAAGGACATGCAGCTAACTTTTATTAACCTCTTAATAGCACAAAGCCTGGGCTAAATGTATAGACTGTGTTGCCCATGCAGTATTATTCTTCTCTCAGCCTGCCTAGTTTACTCAGGAGGAAAGGTGCTTGCTTGCTTGCTTGTGTTCGTTGGCTTGAGCTCCAACGCGAAGTCCTGTATGTCGGATGAATACATCCTGTTGTCCAACATCAGTGTGATGTCATACAGGACCTGAAGTTTGCGTGAGTATCCGTTGTCCCATTTCTGGCTTATTGGTGTGCAGACTGGTTGTTCCTCGTCATGCAGGCAGATACTCTCCGACTTCGGAGGAATCGGCGATCCTATTGACTTCAGCCAGGACCCCGAAGGGACCTGTTGCCCAGGACGCTCGACGAGGACGCGTCAATAGGTCTTGGCCAGTATAGAACCTGGCCCTGGTGCCTTGGAAACACCTCTGCGTCCCAGGAGGAAAGGTAATACCAATACATCTGGAACAAGACAAGATACCGGATCACCAAAACAATGCTCTAACTGTCCGCCTATTGGAACGCTTCCATCCCAGACCAGTTGCCAACCAGGGCTTAGGACCTGGTCTAATCTGCCATGACATTTAGTCTTTCGGTTGCATTTCCTCGCACTAAGGTAAGGCTGTACTCTCCCAATTCCGCTCCTCCGTCCGAAGCTTTTGGTACAATATGGGGTGTCAAGTTTGGTAAGCGCCGCCCAACATTCGGCGCTAACAGAAAGCAGGCAGTGTCGTCTACTGTTACACGTTATCTCTATGATATCTGACTAAGACCTGACTCAGTGACCAGAATAATGAACATATAAAATCTATAATCCTCCACAGGTTTTCATAACAAACGGAGTTACCGTCATAATGGAAGCCGTGGCGTTTGCCTTTGCCGATCCTGGGGGTAATTAACTAATACATACGTAAATATACGCATACGTAAATATACTCATACACACATATACACATATTCACATATTGAGGTAGCGTTGTATATGTATGCATAATATAACCGACATGTGGAGAAGGGTAAGAGAAGGCTACTCGCATTCCGGCATACCACTTTCTAAACGGCTGCAGACGATTTGAATGCAGACCATCTTACGCTGGTTTCATAAAATGGCATTAGCGTCAGTCGTTCAGAAAGCAACGGCAAACTACTGAGCGTAAACTTGTCTAGTAAATCACAAACAGCCAAAAAATGCTGGGGTTGATTGCAACATCCTGTAAAGGACATCAACTGAATTGTAACACCCATACATACATGCATACACTCACGCACGAACGCATACACATGCATACCTACTCACCTACACACAGACAGAACCACAGATACACAGACAGACACACAGACATGCAGATACTCGGACACAGATGCATACACACGCAAATACACAGGTGCACTAACACATGTAAACACACAACCCGTGTGTTAATGTACCGACCGTTAGCCTGCAAATCACCTCCAGAAGAATGGAACTCCGGTCAGCTGTGTCATCATTGCACGTCAAACTTTACAGACTGCATTATCACATCCCTGACTTAATTACATGTCAAATTTCACATAATATTTATCATATTCCTGTCGTCATTGCATGTCTGACTTCATATGGTATTAATCATATCCCTATGATGATTATTGCCAAACTTTAAAGAAAACATTATCATATCAATGTGGTCCTCTCATCTCAAAATTCACAAACCACATTGATATATTCCTGTAATCATTGTATGCCACACCTCACAGAATATATATATATATATCACATTCCTCACATCATTGCATTCCAAACTTCACAGATTATGTACCCTACCCCTGCCATCATTGCATGCCAAACTTCACGGAATATTTATCACATTCCTAACATTTCATGTCAAACTTCACATAACATTTATCACATTCCTCATAGGGGGCTGAGTGGTCTCGAGGTATGGTGTCCGCCTCGAGTGCTGGAGGTCCCGGGTTCAGGCCACGGTCAGGCCACGGTCAGGCCACGGTCAGGCCACGGTCAGGCCCCGGTCAGGCCACGGTCAGGCCCCGGTCAGGCCCCGGTCAGGACCGGGATTTATTTTTAAAAAATCCACCTGGACTTCCAGTAATAAAAATTTACCCTGGTCTCTGGGTAGTGAGATCGGACGCCCGTGTGTATTGTTGCGCACGTAAAAAATCCCTTGGCAGTTGGAAATCGAAAAAGAGTAGCCTAACGGCGCTGCCCAGGCAAAATTTCGAGTTAAATATCTACCCAAAGTATTTCAGGATCCTCGCCGATGCAACGGAGTTCGTGCATTGAGCTGAGTTTCTCCAGACTCAGGTTTGAGTTAGGAGGAAAACGGAGCACTTATGGGTTAAACCGTGTGCCGTGATGTTGATCCAACGACTAAACTAGACTTAACATTCCTCACATAATTGCATGCCAAACTTCACAGACACTTTATCATATTCGACACATCATTGCAAGCAAATCTTCACAGACTATTTATCTTATCCCTGTCATCATTGTACAACGAATTTCACACAATATTTACATTATCCCTGTGACGATTCTTGTAAAACTTCACAGATCACATTATCGTATCTATGTGATCATCTCATTTCAGAATTCACAAATCACATTATTATACTTATGACATCATACAGAAGTAAATATATGAATGGATTGGCCACGTGGTACGGTCGAGACAAAAACATAGATCAGCGACTCTGGTGATCGTGTGAGATGACGAAACATGACTGCCCATGCTAATCGGCATAGCACATGATGATGATGATGACATCATTGCATGTTAAAATCCACAGAATAGTTATCGAATCCCTGTGATACTTCTTGTCAAAATTCACAGACTACATAATGGTGCCCAGTCCGTACTACTACCGCACCATATTTGACTTATTTGAACGGCCTGGAGTCAACATTCTTGATGTTCCGCTGACGCCTTTGGTGAGTGGACCTGTAGTGTTTTGTTGTTGTTGTTGTTTGTCCATCAAGAATGATTATGACCATTCATTTCATCCAGTGGGGTTGAAGGTATGGAGCCGTGGGTTCTAAGATGACTGATAAAACCTATTTTGGCTCGAAATGTTCTTTGACAATGTGGACAAAGAATGCTCGACGTTTCTGGAGGAGGATTTTCTGCAGTGGTTTTTCTGGATGAAGAATGACTTGCGCGATGAATTGGATTAAAGTGAGGAAGAGTTGCGCAATTCGTCGACCTCACTCTCTCGCCTGAGTCTATCTGAATCCAATGGCAGGATAAGTCAAGACGACTGGAGACGAATACAGGTGCAGTGGATGACCAGGGCGCTCTACGTGCCTTGCCGTGCTCATTACGTTCCACAACGCTTTGCAGATAAACGCCGTCTTGCCCGTTGAATCAGGAATGATTTCTTCCGCGCAGTCTGCCGGATCCTGTCTTCACATGCTGTTTAGGCATACCCTACTTCACCGCTTGGTTTAACACCAAATCGGCTACACGCGCCTGGTTTAGCCAGCCTCTCACAGCTGTTGCCCGGGGGGTGGCCGCTGTCGCATGCTGACAGCTACTAGGAGCCTCAGGCGTGAGCTGGGTGTCAGGCTTGGACCAGTGGGAGATGGGTCCTGAAAAGGACATGGACCTTTAGTATAAGCTCTACAACGAAATTGTTAAAGCTGACATATTTATATATGATGTGAGGTCCACAGTTCCGTGCCCACGTGACACACTAATGCGGTCAGTGTTGCCGTGGTCACGTGTAATAGTGGACATGGTGTTGGAGTCTGTTGACTGGGGGAGGAAACATTACCAGCTACTTGGTTGGTTGTTTGAGTGGCTGGTTTATTGATTGGTTGATTGATTGGTTGGTTGTTTGATTAGTTGTTTGTTTGGCTGGCTGGCTAGTTGATTGGTTGATTTATTTATTGGCTGGTTGGTTGATTGGTTGGCTGATTGTGTGGACTATTTATTGATTGGTTGTTGAGTAGATTGGTTCGTTGGCTGATTGATTGGTTGGTTGGTTGATTACTTGGTTTGGCTGGCTGACTGGCTGGCTGGCTAGTTGATTGGTTGATTGGCTGACTGGGTTGATTGGTTGATTGAATGATTTATTGTCTGACTGGTTGTTTTGTTGATCTATTGGTTGGTGAGTTGATTGGTTCGTTGGTTGATTGATTGATTGGCTGACTGGTTAATTAGTTGGTTGATTAATTGGTGGGTGAGTTGGTTGGTTGGTTGGTTGGTTATAAAAAAAATTATAATTAATAAACTTATAGGTAGTGAATCCACACATTATTAGAGTGAGGAAGTCAACTTTAGGTAAAAGAGCAAATTAAAAGCTGGAGCCACGAAGGAATCAACTCCGTCAACTCCAAATGATGCAGTCACTTATCTGGATTCTTGTCAGTTGGCGAAGTATATATGTTCTTCGCCGCCGTATCTTTTTTTTTAAATTTTGCATATCCCTTACAGGACGTTGCAGTCAACATCAGCATTTTTCAGCTGTTGTTGATGTACTAGACAAGATTATGCTCAGTAATTTGCCGTAGCTTGAAGGGGGAGAATTCCAGTCCAGTGCTTAAAATCGCTAAATGCTTCTGTTGCCTGTTATATTTACGTCGTATGCATTGTCTTTATTATTTGAGCGCAAATTAATATCAGAAGTAGTAGAATAGGACGATGAAAAGGAAAGAAAAAGAAGTAGAAGACGAAGAAGGAGGATGAAAAGAGGAAAAAGGGTGAGGCGAAAATCGGATCGGACTAGTGAGAGAAGGAGGATGAATAAGAGGAGGAGAAGAAGAAGAGAACGAATGCAATAAAGTTAGTTAGGTAGTTAGTCAGTCACGGTTCCAACTTCACGGCAACGGGTTCTCCCCATATTGCTCCGTTCTTGTGCCAGTGAATATCACACAAAATGCTCCTCATTGCGCCATGTGAACAATGGAATAGACAACACAACAATCCTCCACGAAAAATACAGTTCATCGTCGATGGAAACGGCAGTCACCAGAAAGACTTCATTGACCCGGGTTTTATCCCATATGGCTCGGTCTCTTCCCGCAGAGCGACCCACCGAAAGCGCCGTACAAAGCACGAACTCCGTAGCTACAGCGACGACTCCTAGGAGTTTCCTGAAAAATGCACTCGTGAACCGAAAAGGCAAACCAGTCAATCCAGCAACAGCCGGCCGTCTTCGTTTCGAACATGCAGTTCACGCTAAATACAACCGCGTACAGATGCAAAAGCATTCCACGCGAAATTCCCAGCTCACAGTGTCGCGCCACGCACTCACTCAGTAGCAGGGCGACGGAACCAACTTGGTCGCCTCTTACGATGTGCATGGTAGGCAACAGTGTTACTATTCTTTGCTTCCCCGTATGGGCCCCGGTAACACACGGGCGACGAATGCAAGAAAGAAAGAAAGAAAGAAAGAAAGAAAGAAAGAAAGAAAGAAAGAAAGAAAGAAAGAAAGAAAGAAAGAAAGAAAGAAGAAGAAGAAGAAGAAGAAGAAGAAGAAGAAGAAGAAGAAGAAGAAGAAGAAGAAGAAGAAGAAGAAGAAGAAGAAGAAGAAGAAGAAGAAGAAGAAGAAGAAGAAGAAGAAGACGAAGAAGAAGAAGTTGATCATGAGGAGCGGGAGAACGAAGAGGAAGAAGCAGCAGGAGGAGGAAAAAGGGGGGGGGGGGATTGTTACAGAAAAACTCAATTATCAATAACGGATTTAAATTCAGTCCATTACTACTATAAATAGTGTGTAGCGAACGAAAAAGAAAGAAAATAAAAGATTTCACAATTTGTCAAAGAATGCAATTTTTGGAATGTTGCGCTGTTGTATTATATGAGAGCAATCCCACAGTAACACTTGGGTACAGCAGTATTGCGGCTGTAAGATCGTAGCAGGCTAAATCTGAGCACCTAAGTAACAGACGGGCCTTGTTGCACGCTTCCAGGCTTCTATATGTGTATATCATGACCCCACATTTTAGTGTGGGCCAAACTGCTGACATATTTACTCGACGGCTGATGTGGTCTCAATATCACACCTGCCGTTTATAATTTACAGAACGTGATCTAGTAACCATATTCACATCTGGGTGTCTAGGTACTAATGTTGGTGTCCTGGTACCCAGCTTCGTGTCCTGGTACCCATCTTGGTGTCCTGGTACCCATCTTGGTGTCCTGCTACCCATCTTGGTGTCCTGGTACCCATGTTGGTGTCCTGGTACACATGTTGGTGTCCCGTTACCCATCTTGGTGTCCCGGTACCCATCTTGGTGTCCTGGTACCCATCTTGGTGTCCTGGTACCCATTTTGGTATCCCGGTACCAATCTTGGTGTCCTGGTACCCATCTTGGTGTCCTGGTTCCCATCTTGGTGTCCTGGTACCCATCTTGGTGTCCTGGTACCCATCTTGGTGTCCTGGTACCCAGCTTCGTGTCCTGGTACCCAGCTTTGTGTCCTGTGTCCTGGTACCCATCTGTGTGTCCTGGTACCCATCTTGGTGTCCTGGTACCCATCTTGGTGTCCTGGTACCCAGCTTTGTGTCCTGGTACCCAGCTTTGTGTCCTGGTACCCAGCTTCGTGTCCTGGTACCCATCTTGGTGTCCTGGTACCCATCTTGGTGTCGTGGTACCCATCTTGGTGTACTAGTACCCAGCTTTGTGTCCTGGTACCCATCTTGGTGTCCTGGTACCCATCTTGGTGTCCTGGTACCCATCTTGGTGTCCTGTGTCCTGGTACCCATCTTGGTGTCCTGTGTCCTGGTACCCATCTTGGTGTCCTGTGTCCTGGTACCCATCTTGGTGTCCTGGTACCCATCTTGGTGTCCTGGTACCCATCTTGGTGTCCTGGTACCCATCTTGGTGTCCTGGTACCCATCTTGGTGTCCTGGTACCCAGCTTTGTGTCCTGGTACCCAGCTTTGTGTCCTGGTACCCATCTTGGTGTCCTGGTACCCATCTTGGTGTCCTGGTATACAGCTTTGTGCCCTGTGTCCTGGTACCCAGCTTCGTGTCCTGGTACCCATCTTGGTGTCCTGGTACCCATCTTGGTGTCCTGGTACCCATCTTGGTGTCCTGGTACCCAGCTTTGTGTCATGTGTCCTGGTAACCAGCTTCGTGTCCTGGTACCCATCTTGGTATCCTGTGTCCTGGTACCCAGCTTTGTGTCCTCGTACCCATCTTGGTGTCCTGGTACCCATCTTGGTGTCCTGTGTCCTGGTACCCAGCTTTGTGTCCTGGTACCCATCTTGGTGTCCTGTGTCCTGGTACCCAGCTTTGTGTCCTGGTACCCATCTTGGTGTCCTGCTACCCAGCTTTGTGTCCTGTGTCCTGGTACCCAGCTTCGTGTCCTGGTACCCATCTTGGTGTCCTGGTACCCATCTTGGTGTCCTGGTACCCAGCTTTGTGTCCTGGTACCCAGCTTTGTGTCTTGTGTCCTGGTACCCAGCTTCGTGTCCTGGTACCCATCTTGGTGTCCTGGTACTCATCTTGGTGTCCTGGTACCCAGCTTTGTGTCCTAATACCCAGCTTTGTGTCCTGGTACCCAGCTTTGTGTCCTGGTACCCAGCTTCGTGTCCTGTGTCCTGGTACCCATCTTGGTGTCCTGGTTCCCATCTTGGTGTCCTGGTTCCCATCTTGGTCTCCTGGTACCCAGCTTTGTGTCCTGGTACCCAGCTTTGTGTCCTACGTCCTGGTACCCAGCTTCGTGGCCTGGTACCCATCTTGGTGTCCTGGTACCCATCTTGGTGTCCTGGTACCCATCTTGGTGTCCTGTCTCCTGGTACCCATCTTGGTGTCCTGTGTCCTGGTACCCATCTTGGTGTCCTGTGTCCTGGTACCCATCTTGGTGTCCTGGTACCCATCTTGGTGTCCTGGTACCCATCTTGGTGTTCTGGTACCCATCTTGGTGTCCTGGTACCCAGCTTTGTGTCCTGGTACCCATCTTGGTTTCCTGGTACCCATCATGGTGTCCTGGTACCCATCTTGGTGTCCTGGTACCCATCTTGGTGTCCTGGTACCCATCTTGGTGTCCTGGTACCTATCATGGTGTCCTGTGTCCTGGTACCCATCTTGGTGTCCTGGTACCCATCTTGGTGTCCTGGTACCCATCTTGGTGTCCTGGTACCCATCTTGGTGTACTGGTACCCATCTTGGTGTCCTGGTACCCATCTTGGTGTCCTGGTACCCATCTTGGTTTCCTGGTACCTATCATGGTGTCCTGTGTCCTGGTACCCATCTTGGTGTCCTGGTACCCATCTTGGTATCCTGGTACCCATCTTGGTGCCCTGTGTCCTGGTACCCATCTTGGTGTCCTGATACCCATCTTGGTGTCCTGGTACCCATCTTGGTGTTCTGGTACCCATCTTAGTGTCTTGGTAACTATCTTGGTGTCCTGGTACCCCCATCTTGGTGTCCTGTATCCTGGTAACCATCTTTGTGTTCTGGTACCCATCTTGGTAGCCTGGTACCCATATTGGTGTCGTGTGACCTGGTACCCATCTTGGTGTCCTGGTACCTATCTTGGTGTCCTGCGACCTCGTACCCATCTTGGTGACCTGGTACCCATCTTAGTGTACTGGTACCCATCTTGGTATCCCGGTACCCATCTTGGTGTCCTGGTACCCATCTTGGTGTCCTGGTACCCATCTTGGTGTCCTGGTACCTATCATGGTGTCCTGTGTCCTGGTACCCATCTTGGTGTCTTGGTACCCATCCTGGTGTCCTGGTACCCATCTTGGTGTCCTGATACCCATCTTGGTGTCCTGGTACCCATCTTGGTGTCCTGGTACCCAGCTATGTGTTCTGGTACCCATCTTAGTGTCTTGGTAACTATCTTGGTGTCCTGGTACCCCCATCTTTGTGTCCTGTATCCTGGTAACCATCTTGGTGTTCTGGTACCCATCTTGGTATCCTGGTACCAATATTGGTGTCGTGTGACCTGGTACCCATCTTGGTGTTCTGGTACCTATCTTGGTGTCCTGCGACCTCGTACCCATCTTGGTGACCTGGTACCCATCTTGGTGTTCTGGTACCTATCTTGGTGTCCTGCGACCTTGTACCCATCTTGGTGACCTGGTACCCATCTGAGTGTACTGGTACCCATCTTGGTATCCCGGTACCCATCTTGGTGTCCTGGTACCCATCTTGGTGTCCTGGTACCCATCTTGGTCTCCTGGTACTGATCATGGTGTCCTGTTTCCTAGTACCCATCTTGGTGTCCTGGTACCCATCTTGGTGTCCTATGTCCTGGTGCCCATCTATGTGTCCTGGTACCCATCTTCGTGTCCTGTGTCATGGTACCCACCTTGTTGTCCTGGTACCCATCTATGTGTCCTGGTACCCATCTTTGTATCCTGGTACTCATCTTGGTGTCCTGGTACCCCCATCTTTGTGTCCTGGTACTCATCTTGGTGTCCTGGTACCCCGATCTTGGTGTCCTGGTACCCATCTTTGTATCCTGGTACCCATCTTGGTGTCCTGGTACCCCCGTCTTGGTGTCCTGGTACTCATCTTGGTGTCCTGGTACCCCCATCTTGGTGTCCTGGTACCCATCTTTGTATCCTGGTACCCATCTTGGTGTCCTGGTACCCCCATCTTGGTGTCCTGGTACTCATCTTGGTGTCCTGGTACTCCCATCTGGGTGTCCTGGTACCCATTGTAGGCCGGGTCGACCTGAGAGCCCAGGTCAGTTTAAAATAATTGACTCGACAGGGATTCGAAGTCATGCCCATCAGATCGGCAGGCAAGATCGGTAGCCACTGTACTTCCGAGGTTCCAATAAATGACATTCCTCGTCTTCTTTTCTTTTCTTTTGTAAGTGTCCTCATTTATTTTGCTGTTCTCGCATCCTGACCATGGGTGTAGATTCACAGTCATCACTTGGTTCTTGCGAATGACTTACTTGTCATAAAACTATGCCTTTGTTGTATCTTTAATATAATTTAATCCAATTTTCTTGCAATGCTCCTTTAACCAACTTTCTGATGCCTTCATACAGTAATCTTTTATTTATTTATTTATCTTATAATACTCTTGTTTATCATTTTTACTCTGTTTTCTTTTGTCCATCGACCTTAAGATTTATTCAGTCATCCATTTTTCTGAGAATTTCGGCTTCTCTCCGGTATTGTTTCTTTTCTTGTTTGATGAATTGAGTCCCTTAACATTTTCCATTGCTCATTTATACTCTGTATTTTAGCTATTGTATTGTAAATAGTTTTTACAGTTAATGTATAGTTCTTGAATTTCTTTATCTGCTTTCAGAACATCTTCATTAAGTTTCATGTTCTTAACCACTTTTTTTCCTCTCTTCAATATTATTTTCATTTGTCCACATAGTGGTACATGATCACCATTAGAGTCAGCACCAGGCATTGTTTTAACATTAATTAAAGCATTTCTTAACCTGTATGTAGTCAGTTAGGTTGAGTATTTTCTTATCAGGGCTTTTGCATGTCTAAAGTCGTATTCATAGTGTTTAAACCAGGTGATTCCAATTATCATATAATTGATATTTGCCCATTCTTTTAGCGTCTTTCCTCTTTCATTTCTTGTACATACACCCTAATTCCCCACTACATCCAATATTTTGCCATTTACCACTACTGCATTAAAATCTATTGGAATTATTTTTTCATTTCTTGTGATTTAATTTGAGACATCGCCGTTTCTACATCATCGTGAAAGTGTTGTATTTCTTCATCACTACTACGTGTTGTCGGTCCCTTTACTTGTATAATATTTATATATATATTGGTTTGCCTTTAATTTTGACCATAGACTTGGCTGATTTATTTTTAATCAAACAGCAGCCCTACTCATTTCTCCTATATATCCCCCCCCCCCCACCTCTCCAGAATAAATTATTGTGTGTTTTTCGGTTATAATTTTACCCGATCCCTTCCATCTCATCTCACTTGTGCCTAGCATATTCATTTTCATGCTTTCCATTTCTCTTAAACTTTCACAACTCATTTAATGTCCTAACAGTCTTTGTTCCTATTTTACATTTATTTCCTATTTTAAATGTATTCGTTATAATTTTGCCATCATTAGCTGGATGACGGTCTGGTGTCACATGTGACTCATGACCGTTCCTACCGGACGAAGATGTCCCAAGACAGCCACTAACGTCGTTTACTGCCTCTGATATGTGACTATTCATGAAATCTTAGGAAGATAATGTGGTGGTTTCCCCTTGCCTTCCACATTCACATGGGGTTTTTTACCTCTACCTTTGACAGCCTTGTCCGGCTGCCAGGACAAGTGAGTGCCCTGCTCTGCTCAGCTGCAGAGTTGTCCACTTATCCCGGTGGATACTCTGTTCCCAGGGTTGTGTTTGCCACACCGTGGTGTGTTTCCCATCCTCTACCACTGGGGGTGCAGTTGGAATTTGACTTGGGAACGTAAATTACAAGTTCTTGATGGCGAAGGAATCCTGGTAATAGGGAAAGCTAATGCACACGCAACATTCAGTCCAATGCTGCTAGAAGTTGTGTGTATGGACAACGCTCGAGTTCAAAGCGAGCTAGCTCTATAAAAAAGGATGAAGAATATTCTCAGCAATATAGCTGTGTCATCTGAGGTAAGAGAAAGCCTCCTTATGAGCTATGTCGAGCCAATTCTGATGTACGGAAGCCAGTCATGGACAGTTAGAGGGCTAGTGAGGAATCATGTAGAAACAACGGAGATATGCTTGTAAAGAAGAACAATGAGAACACAATGGATAAATAACAAAAATAAAGTAATGAAGATATCTAGAAAGACATTAACTCAGAAAGAGAATGTGATCATTTCACATTGTTTGGGCAGTTCAAGGACTGGCGAGAACTGGAGTACACCATGACACGGCAAGTTGGAGGCAAAGAGTGAGGGCGGGAAGGGGGAGTGAACTAAAAGAGAATATGTTTGACAGTCTGACATAATGGCGTTGAGGAATATCAGTATTAGAAATGTTTGGCAGTACAAGAGACAGGAGGCTGTGGACCTCAGCATTAGAAATGTTTTTCAGTACAAGAGCTGTGCGCAGCTCTAATCACCAGTGCCATACTGTGTTGACCATAGGAAGATTATCTGAAACATCTTCTTTCTTGGACATCCGCACATACACAATTTATTAAGAACAATAAGGGTTATAGCAGGGCCGAAGCGCTGACTACGTCCCTCACAAGAGAAAGTCATCTGACATTATCAAGTTTTATACTTGTTTGAAATGTGTCTTCTACAAAGCTATTGATGAAAAACTGCTTTCACTTGTCCAGTACCCTGCAGACAGACTTACACCTTTTCTTGCACCTTTGTTCCAGACTTCAATATTTACTTATCCAGTTAATTTGAGTTGTATTGTTAAAGATTATTATACTTCCTCATTGGCAGTTACTTTGACAATGAAGTCGTCTCCTTTAACAGAGCAGAGTATTTATAAATAAGAAGATTACCTCCCTTAGCAGAAGTATCCACTTGGAAAGTCGTAACCTGCTTCCCAAAGGTCTTGGGAGTTACCGGCTTGGGAAGGACACTTGGGCCAATGCGGCAACATTTGCATTTGATGTCTACGAGGGCTTCCAGGATAACAAGAAACAGTGGCGGTGGCACTAGGATTGGGGGATGCTTAAAAATGAGTCTGGTATGATCGGTTGGACATGGAGGTCTGCCCTCGGATTGTCCAATCGATTGCGGCAGTTCTTTATGAGCGTAAGATTGCTCTGTGCATGGGTTCCTGGACTTCTGACCCCTGTACTATTATACCTGGGCTGCCACATGGATCTGCCATGTTCCCAGTGCTCTTTTATGTCTACACCAACAAAGTCGCAGCCATTGAGACACCAGGAATTTGCAGAATCTAAACATTTGCAGATGATGTGCTGGTGTACAGAGAAGGAAGATGCAGGGAAAGTTTGGCTGCAGACTTACAGACGGCAGTAAATAGAGTGGCGGAGTGGTACGGGAACGCAAGGGCCGTTATAAACACAGACACAGCATCGGTTGTGTGGTATTCCCTGGGTACCCGAATTTGCGAATGCAGATGTCCCATGTATTACATTGAATGGAAATACCTTTGACAGGTGTATGTCTTTTAAGGATCGTGTGAAGGCGTTGGTGGTGTGGGCTGGTAAGGGACTTAATGCACTGAGGGCGATGGGAGAAACCGGGTTAGGGCAAAGGGTGGTTTAAATGCTCTTTCAGCAGTTAATAATTTCAGCCATCTAATGTGATTTGGGGCTGCTGCCAGTATCAAAGAGCCCGATTGAAAGGTTGGATCGCATACAGAATGCGGCCTTGCCAGTAAACCTGGGGTGCACAAAGGACACAGGCATCTCCTAGCACTACCAACAACGGAACGGGTCCTTCAAGCCAAATGGTACCTGCGGATTGCTGCAGATAGGGATCACCCCCTGCATGAAGCCAGGGTTATGGTCATGGGTCGTAGAGTAAGACGAGGCAGGTCCTGGATGGCACCGTTTGAAATATCTATACGCCAGGTGTGTGATCTAGATAACATCAATCGTGAAAAAAGTGGGTTAAAGTACCGGAAGACATGTCGGACTGGCACTATGTAATAGTAACATTTGGTCGTGAGTGCAGAACATGGGCAGTAGGCCGCACAGCTTGAGGTGCAACAACTGATGTCTATCTTGGTGTCCTGGTAGCCATCTTGGTGTTCTGGTACAAATCTTGGTGTTTTGGTACCCATTTTGGTGTTACGTGTCCTGCTACCCGTCTTTGTGCCCTGTGTCCTGGTACCCATCTTGGTGTCCTGGTACCCATCTTGGTGTCCTAGTACCCATCTTGGTGTCCTGGTACCCATCTTGGTGTCCTGGTACCCATCTTGGTGTCCTATGTCCTGTTGCTCATCTTGGTGCCCTGTGTCCTGGTGCTCATCTTGGTGCCCTGTGACCTGGTACCCATCTTGGTGTCCTGGTGCCCAACTTGTTGCCCTGTGACCTGGTACCCATCTTGGTGCCCTGTGACCTGGTACCCATCTTGATGTATTGGTACCCATCTTGGTGTCTTGGTACCCATCTTGATGCCCTGTGACCTGGTAACCATCTTGATGTACTGGTACCCATCTTGGTATCTTGGTATCCATCTTCGTGTCGTGGTACCCATCTTGGTATCCCATTACCCATCTTGGTGTCCTGGTACCCATCTTGGTGACATGGTACCCACCTTTGTGTCCTGGTACCCATCTTGGTGTCCTGTGCCCTGGTACCCATCTTAATGAACTGGTACCCACCTTTGTGTCCTGGTACCCATCTTGGGGTCCTGTGTCCTGGTACACATCTTGGTGTCCTAGTACCCATCTTAGTGTCCTGGTACCCATCTTGGTGTCCTGGTACCCATCTTGATGTCCTGTGTCCTGGTACCCATCTTGATGACCTGGTACCCATCTTGGTATCCTGTGTCCTGTTACCCATCTTGGTGTCCTGGTACCCATTTTGGTGTCCTGGTACTCATCTTTGTGTCCTGGTACTCATCTTTGTGTCCTGTGTCCTGGTATCCATCTTGGTGTCCTGGTACCCATCTTGGTGTCCTGTGTCCTGGTTCCCACCTTGGTGTCCTGTTACCCATCTCGGTGTCCTGTGTCCTGTTACCCATCTTGTTGTCCCGGTACCCATCTTGATGTCATGGTACCCATCTTGGTGTCCTGGTACCCATCTTTGTGTCCTGTGTCCTGGTATTCATCTTGGTGTCCTGGTACCCATCTTGGTTTCCTGTGTACTGGTACCCATCTTGGTGTCGTGGTACCCATCTTGGTGTCGTGGTACCCATCTTGGTGTCCTGGTACCCCCATCTTGGTGTCCTGGTACCCATCTTGGTGTCCTGGTACCCCCATCTTGGTGTCCTGGTACCCATCTTGGTGTCCTGGTACCCCCATCTTGGTGTGCTGGTACCCATCTGTGTGTCCTGGTACACCCATCTTGGTGTCCTGGTACCCCCATCTTCGTGCCCTGGTACCCATCTTGGTGTCCTGGTACCCATCTTGGTGTCCTGGTACCTCCATCTTGGTGTCCTGGTACCCATCTTGGTGTCCTGGTACCCCCATCTTGGTGTCCTGGTACCCATCTTCGTGCCCTGGTACCCATCTTGGTGTCCTGGTACCCATCTTGGTGTCCTGGTACCCCCATCTTGGTGTCCTGGTACCCATCTTGGTGTCCTGGTACCCCCATCTTGGTGTCCTGGTACCACCATCTTTGTGTCCTGGTACCCCCATCTTGGTGTCCTGGTACCCCCATCTTGGTGTCCTGGTACCCCCATCTTGGTGTCCTGGTACCAATCTTGGTGTCCTGGTACCCCCATCTTGGTGTCCTGGTACCACCATCTTTGTGTCCTGGTACCCCCATCTTGGTGTCCTGGTACCCCCATCTTGGTGTCCTGGTACCCCCATCTTGGTGTCCTGGTACCCCATCTTGGTGTCCTGGTACCCCCATCTTGGTGTCCTGGTACCACCATCTTTGTTTCCTGGTACCCCCATCTTGGTGTCCTGGTACCCCCATCTTGGTGTCCTGGTACCCCCATCTTGGTGTCCTGGTACCCCATCTTGGTGTCCTGGTACTCCCATCTTGGTGTCCTGTACCCCCATCTTTTTGTCCTGGTACCCCCATCTTGGTGTCCTGGTACCCACATCTTGGCGTCCTGGTACCCCCATCTTTGTGTCCTGGTACCCCCATCTTGGTGTCCTGGTACCCCCATCTTGTTGTCCTGGTACCCATCTTCGTGCCCTGGTACCCATCTTGGTGTCCTGGTACCCCCATCTTGGTGTCCTGGTACCCTCATCTTGGTGTCCTGATACCCCCATCTTCGTGTCCTGGTACCCCCATCTTGGTGTCCTGGTACCCCCATCTTCGTGTCCTGGTACCCCCATCTTTGTGTCCTGGTACCCCCATCTTGGTGTCCTGGTACCCCCATCTTGGTGTCCTGGTGCCCGTCTTTGTGTCCTGATACCCATCTTCGTGCCCTGGTACCCATTGTTGGCCGGGTCGACCTGAGGTCAGTTTAAAATAATTGACTCGACAGGGATTCGAAGTCATGCCCATCAGATCGGCAGGCAAGAGCGGTAGCCAGTGTACTACCGAGGTACCACTAAATGACATTCCTCGTCTTCTTTTCTTTTCTTGTGTAAGTTTCCTCTTTTAATTTGCTGTTTTCGCATCCTGACCATGGGTGTAGATTCACAGTCATCACTTGGTTCTTGCGAACGACTTACTTCTCATAAAACTATGCCTTTGTTGTATCTTTAATAGAACTTAATCCAATTTTCTCGCAATGCTCCTTTAACCAACTTTCTGATACCTTCATATAGTGATCTTTTATTTATTTATTTATCTTATACTCTTGTTTATCATTTTTACTCTGTTTTCTTTTGTCCATCGACCTTAAGATTTATTCAGTCATCCATTTTTTCTTAGAATTTCGGCTTCTCTCCGGTATTGTTTCTTTTCTTGTTTGATGAATTGAGTCCCTTAAAATTTGCCATTGCTCATTTATTCTCTGTATTTTAGCTATTGTATTGTAAATATCTTTTACAGTCACTGTATAGTTCTTGAATTTCTTTATCTGCTTTCAGAACATCTTCATTAGGTTTCATGTTCCCTCTTTTCAATCTTATTTTCATTTGTCCACATAGTGGTACATGATCACCATTACAGTCAGCACCAGGCATTGTTTTAACATTAATTAAAGCATTTCTTAACCTGTATGTAGTCAGTTTCGTTGAGTATTTTCTTATCAGGGCTTTTGCATGTCTAAAGTCGTATTCATAGTGTTTAAACCAGGTGATTCCAATTATCATATAATTGATATTTGCCCATTCTTTTAGCGTCTCTTCTCTTTCATTTCTTGTACAAACACCCTAATTCCCCACTACATCCAATATTTTGCCATTTACCACTACTGCATTAAAATCTATTGGAATTATTTTTTATTTCTTGTGATTTAATTTGAGACATCGCCGTTTCTACATCATCGTGAAAGTGTTGTATTTCTTCATCACTACTACGTGTTGTCGGTCCCTATACTTGTATAATATTTATATCTATTGGTTTGCCTTTAATTTTGACCATAGACTTGGCTGATTGTTTTAAAATCAAACAGCAGCCCTACTCCTTTCTCCTGTATATCACCCCCCCCCCACCTCTCCAGAATAAATTATTGTGTGTTTTTCGGTTATAATTTTACCCGATCCCTTCCATCTCATCTCACTTGTGCCTAGCATATTCATTTTCATGCTTTCCATTTCTCTTAAACTTTCACAACTCATTTAATGTCCTAACAGTCTTTGTTCCTATTTTACATTTATTTCCCATTTTAAATGTATTCGTTATGATTTTGCCATCAGTAGCTGGATGACGGTCTGGTGTCACGTGTGACTCATGACCGTCCCTACCGGACGAAGATGTCCCAAGACAGCCACTAACGTCGTTTACTGCCTCTGATATGTGACTATTCATGAAATCTTAGGAAGATAATGTGGTGGTTTCCCCTTGCCTTCCACATTCACATTGGGGTTTTTACCTCTACCTTTGACAGCCTTGTCCGGCTGCCAGGACAAGTGAGTGCCCTGCTCTGCTCAGCTGCAGAGTTGTCCACTTATCCCGGTGGATACTCTGTTCCCAGGGTTGTGTTTGCCACTCCGTGGTGTGTTTCCCATCCTCTACCACTGGGGGTGCAGTTGGAATTTGACTTGGGGACGTAAATTACAAGTTCTTGATGGCGAAGGAATCCTGGTAATAGGGAAAGCTAATGCACACGCAACATTCAGTCCAGTGATGCTAGAAGTTGTGTGTATGAACAACGCTCGAGTTCAAAGCGAGCTAGCTCTATAAAAAAGGATGAAGAATATTCTCAGCAATTTAGCTGTGTCATCTGAGGTAAGAGAAAGAGTTCTTATGAGCTATGTCGAGCCAATTCTGATGTACGGAAGCCAGTCATGGACAGTTAGAGGGCTAGTGAGGAATCATGTAGAAACAACGGAGATGTGATTGTAAAGAAGAACGATGAGAACACAATGTATAAATAACAAAAATAAAGTAATGAAGATATCTTGAAAGACATTAACTCAGAAATAGAATTGGATTATTTCACATTGTTTGGGCAGTTCATGGACTGGCGAGAACTGGAGTACGTCGTGACACGGCAAGATGGAGGCAAAGAGAGGCGGGTGGGAGGGGGAGTGAACTAAAGAGAAGATGCTGGACAGTCTGACATCATGGCGTTGAGGAATATCAGTATTAGAAATGTTTGGCAGTACAAGAGATTGGAGGCTGGGGATATCAGTATTAGAAATGTTTGGCAGTACAACAGACTGGAGGATGTGGACCTCAGCATTAGAAATGTTTTTCAGTACAAGAGGCTGTGCGCAGCTCTAATCACCAGTGCCATACTGTGTTGACCATAGGAAGAGTATCTGAAACATTTTCTTTCTTGGACATCCGCACATACACAATATATTAAGAACAATAAGGGTTATAGCAGCGGCCAAGCGCTGACTACGTCCCTCACAAAAGAAAGTCATCTGACGTTATCAAGTTTTATACTTGTTTGAAATGTGTCTTCTACAAAGCTATTGATGAAAAACTGCTTTCACCTGTCCAGTACCCTGCAGACAGACTTGCACCGTTTCTTGCACCTTTGTTCCAGACTTCAATATTTACTTATCCAGTTAATTTGAGTTGTATTGTTAAAGATTATTATACTTCCTCATTGGCAGTTACTTTGACAATGAAGTCGTCTCCTTTAGCAGAGCAGAGTATTTATAAATAAGAAGATTACCTCCCTTACCAGAAGTATCCACTTGAAAAGTCGTAACCTGCTTCCCAAAGGTCTTGGGAGTAAAACGGCTTGGGAAGGACACCTGGGCCAATGCGGCAACATTTGCATTTGATGTCTACGAGGGCTTCCAGGATAACAAGAAACAGTGGCGGTGGCACTAGGATTGGGGGATGCTTAAAAATGAGTCTGGTATGATCGGTTGGACATGGAAGTCTGCCCTCGGATTGTCCAATCGATTGCGGCAGTTCTTTATGAGCGTAAAATTGCTCTGTGCATGGGTTCCTGGACTTCTGACCCCTGTACTATTATACCTGGGCTGCCACATGGATCTGCCATGTTCCCAGTGCTCTTTTATGTCTACACCAACAAAGTCGCAGCCATTGAGACACCAGGAATTTGCAGAATCTAAACATTTGCAGATGATGTGCTGGTGTACAGAGAAGGAAGATGCAGGGAAAGTTTGGATGCAGACTTACAGACGGCAGTAAATAGAGTGGCGGAGTGGTACGGGAACGCAAGGGCCGTTATAAACACAGACACAGCATCGGTTGTGTGGTATTCCCTGGGTACCCGAATTGCGAATGCAGATGTCCCATGTATTACATTGAATGGAAATACCTTTGACAGGTGTATGTCTTTTAAGGATCATGTGAAGGCGTTGGTGGTGTGGGCTGGTAAGGGACTTAATGCACTGAGGGCGATGGCAGAAACCGGGTTAGGGCAAAGGGTGGTTTAAATGCTCTTTCAGCAGTTAATAATTTCAGCCATCTAATATGATTTGGGGCTGCTGCCAGTATCAAAGAGCCAGATTGAAAGGTTGGAGCGCATACAGAATGCGGCCTTGCCAGTAAACCTGGGGTGCACAAAGGACACAGGCATCTCCTAGCACTACCAACAATGGATCCTTCAAGCCAAATGGTACCTGCGGATTGCTGCAGATAGGGATCACCCCCTGCATGAAGCCAGGGTTATGGTCATGGGTCGTAGAGTAAGACGAGGCAGGTCCTGGATGGCACCGTTAGAAATATCTATACGTCAGGTGTGTGATCTAGATAACATCAATCGTGAAAAAAGTGGGTTAAAGTACCGGAAGACATGTCGGACTGGCACTATGTAATAGTAACAATAGGTCGTGAGTGCAGAAAATGGGCAGTAGGCCGAACAGCTTGAGGTGCAACAACTGATGTCCATATTGGTGTCCTGGTACCCATCTTGGTGTTCTGATAGTCATCTTGGTGTTCTGGTACCCATGCTGGTGTTCCGTTTCCTGCTACCCGTCTTTGTGCCCTGTGACCTGGTACCCGTCTTGGTGTCCTGGCACCCATCTTGGTGTCCTGGTGCCCATCTTGGTGTCCTGGTACCCATCTTGGTGTCCTGGTACCCATCTTGGTGTCCTGTGTCCTGGTACCCATCTTGGTGACCTGGTGCCCATCTTGGTGTCCTGTTTCCTGGTACCCATCTTGGTGACCTGGTACCCATCTTGGTGTCCTGTGTCCTGGTACCCATCTTGGTGTCCTGTGTCCTGGTGCCCATCTTGGTGTCCTGTTTCCTGGTACTCATCTTGGTGACCTGGTACCCATCTTGGTGTCCTGTGTCCTGGTACCCGTCTTGTTGTCCTGGTACCCATCTTGGTGTCCTGGTACCCATCTTGGTGTCCTGTGTCCTGGTACCCATCTTGGTGTCCTGGTACCCATCTTGGTGTCCTGTGTCCTGGTACCCATCTTGGTGTCCTGTGTCCTGGTACCCATCTTGGTGTCCTGTGTCCTGGTACCCATCTTTGTGTCCTGTGTCCTGGTACCCATCTTGGTATCCTGGTACCCATCTTGGTGTCCTGGTACCCATATTGGTGTCCTGTGTCCTGGTACCCATCTTGGTATCCTGGTACCCATCTTTGTGTCCTGTGTCCTGGTACCCATCTTGGTGTCCTGGTACCCATCTTGGTGTCCTGGTACCCATCTTGGTGTCCTGGTATCCATCTTGGTGTCCTGGTACCCATCTTGGTGTCCTGGTACCCATCTTGGTGTCCTGTGTCCTGGTACCCATCTTGGTGTCCTGTGTCCTGGTACCCATCTTGGTGTCCTGGTACCCATCTTGGTGTTCTGGTACTCATCTTGGTGTCCTGTGTCCTGGTACCCATCTTGGTGTCCTGTGTCCTGGTACCCATCTTGGTGTCCTGTGTCCTGGTACCCATCTTGGTGTCCTGTGTCCTGGTACCCATCTTGGTGTCCTGTGTCCTGGTACTTATCTTGGTGTCCTGGTACCCATCTTGGTGTCCTGGTACCCATCTTGGTGTCCTGTGTCCTGGTACCCATTTTGGTGTCCTGGTACCCATCTTGGTGTCCTGGTACCCATCTTGGTGTCCTGTGTCCTGGTACCCATCTTGGTGTCCTGGTACCCATCTTGGTGTCCTGTGTCCTGGTACCCATCTTGGTGTCCTGTGTCCTGGTACCCATCTTGGTGTCATGTGTCCTGGTACCCATCTTGGTGTCCTGGTACCCATCTTGGTGTCCTGGTACCCATCTTCGTGTCCTGGTACCCATCTTTGTGTCCTGGTACCCATCTTGGTGTCCTGGTACCCATCTTGGTGTCCTGGTACCCATTGTAGGCCGGGTCGACCTGAGAGTCCAGGTCCACTTAAAACATATGCCTCGACGGGGATTTGAACTCATGACCATCAAATCGGCAGGCAAGCGTGGTAGCCAATTAACTACCGAGGATACAATAAATGACGTTTGTCCTCTTCTTGTCTGTTGCTGTGCAAGACTCCTATTTGAGTATATCCCCTCAACCACACATGCCAAGCCTCTGTAGGTCAGTCTTATTGGCTGACTGTGTTCTACGATGTGAGATACTCACTCTCAGACCGAAGATGTTTACTTGCCCTGTACGGGCATGCACAGGAGGTTTACAGTGATTCTATTCTTTACTTTCCTTATTGTTCAGCCGGTAACACACGGGAGATAACCGACGCATGCGCATGAAGTCTATTGTTACAAGTCTTACTTACCATTTGGGACCCTGGTAACACAGGGGAGGGAGATTAATAACACAGTCATCCACAAACCCACCTTCTAATTCGTTTAATATCTTTCTTCTTTTTTTTATTAAATCACAGATCGGCGATACATCCGGGAGATATTCACTGGACATTCATGTGCTGGAAGATGTCTACAAGAAAGCCATTAGTGAGGTGAGTTGTTAGATTAGCCTGAGAAATCAATCGGCTGATGGAGCTCATAAACCACAGAAGGAATGCCAAACAACCATTGCATTCTGGAAGTTATTGTACGAATAAAGACTAGGTGGAAAAAGCCAGACAGAAAATGGAGGAAGGCAATCTGCCTATAAGAGCAGGGATCCAGAAAAGAAACCTCAACAGTCGAAGTCGGAAGATGTTGATCTGAGTGGCAGTCTGTACACTGCAATGGATGATATGCATAACGCACAGCAAACGTTGATCACAGAAGATGTAGAAGTAGTCTGAGAGAAAACCAGAGCCTGCCCACTCGAAACAGACGAGCTAGGAGGTAGGTCTAACAAAAGGAAAAGCGGGAAGAAAACGGACACAAAGGAAAGTCCGTTTACCAAACACCCAACTGACGTCACAGGCATAAACTCTGCGAAATCGAAAAGTCGGCTACCACTGACACAGAAGACGAGAGAAACTAAACCCACCACTGAACCACAATTATAACCAACGCTACTACAACAGATTAAGGTGGAAAGTTGTTTTTTGGTTTGTTTCTACATATTGGATCAGATCGGTCGGACCAGAACAAGCGTCTGTAGAAGTAATGTAAGGGTGAAGGAGCGGTGTCGGTCGCTATGCGGTAGGGAAGACAGTTTCACAATCCCGACATACAGGTTCGAAGTCAGCAACAGAAGATTTGGAAGCAGATAACTTTGCGTTGAATTTCTCAATGTTTTATGAGTCGGTCGTTTGGAAAGGCATGGTAAATTGCTAAACATAAAATTGCCTAGAAATCACCATCAGCAAATAAATGCTGGAGTTGATTGTGACGTCCTGTAGAGGATTTACACATAACTAATATAGGTGAGGGACCCCGATCACATGCTCACATCTCGTTGACCAGGCGACGATTGGAACGCCTTGTGGTCAGTAACACGCCGATCAACTTTCCTCCCAGTAAACGTTCTGGGGTCCTTTATTGTGAAGCTAAATCCACCTGCAGCGAAACAACCCGACACCGAGGGAGATTTGAACCCAGAGACAATCAGCCGGTATACTAGAGTAGTATCCACCCTGCCACAGTAGTTGCTTCTGTGAAACCAAGATTACATAAAACGAGAGAAAATAGCGTCAGGATATATATGTGTGTGTGCGCTGTGTGTGTTTGTGTGTGTGTGTGTGTGTGTGTGAGAGAGAGAGAGAGAGAGAGAGAGAGAGAGAGAGAGAGAGAGAGAGAGAGAGAGAGAGAGAGAGAGAGTTGACCCACCTGTCTCCCCGAGGTCGTGAGCTCGAATCTCCATTAATTCGTGTTTTGTTTTATTGACCAGGTCTGGTGGGTCTGTGGTCAGAGGTCAAAAGAGTCAGTTAGATTTTATTGCAGAGACAATGGACACTGTTTTCAACATTGGGGTTTGGTATTTGCTGCTGCGACATCTAGTAATACCAAGTATTCTTCGCAGAGACCGCATATGAAAGCTGTTGAAACGTTTCTCTTGGTGTGAGTAAGTTGACCAGACTTCACTGCCATAAAGAGGAGTATTGAGGGCACAGGCTTGATAGACAAGGATGTATGTTTTGGCAGTAAGCTTCATTTTCTCCAAGACTCTTTTTATTAATCTGTTCATTGTTGTTTCTGCCTTACCATTCCTGGTGTTGATTTCCTGATCTAGGGATAATTTGCTATTGACCTCTGATCCTTAATATGTATGTTGGATATTGTGTCTTCGCACACAAGTTGTTGATTTGTATTGAATATTATGTCTTCTCGCATTATAGTTGGTCAGATATTGCATTTTCTCACACGTTTGTCCCTCGGATTTTCATTCTTTTCACAAATTTGTTGGTCGGTTTTTATTTGCCTCACACATGTGTTTTTCGAATATTGCATCTTCTCTCATATGTGTTGATCGCATGGTAATTTTTCTCACACTTTCATTTGTCAGGTTTTCCCATCGTCTCACACATTTATTCGCAAGCGGTTAGAGACCGAGCCGAATGGGATCACACCCGATTCAATGAAGACGACCCTGTTGCTTTTAAATCTCTCTTTCAACACATTTAAATATTGTATCTTTCTGCACGTTTCTTAGTTGAGTATTGTATCTTCTTGCATATTTGTTGGTTGGATATTGTATCTTCTTGCACATTTGTTGGTTGGATATTGTATCTTTCTGCACATTTATTGGTTGGATATTGTATCTTTCTGCACATTTATTGGTAGGATATTGTATCTTTCTGCACACTTGTTGATTGGATATTGTATCTTTCTGCACATTTATTAGTTGGATATTGTATCTTTCTGCACATTTGTTGGTTGGATATTGTATCTTCCTGCACATTTGTTGGTTGGATATTGTATCTTTCTGCACATTTATTGGTTGGATGTTGTACCTTCTTGCACATGTATTGGTTGGATATTGTATCTTTCTGCACATTTATTGGTTGAAAATTGTATCTTCTTGCACACTTGTTGGTTGGATATTGTATCTTTTTGCACATTTATTGGTTGGATGTTGTATCTTTCTGCACATTTATTGGTTGGATAGTGTATCTTTCTGCACATTTATTGGTTGGATATTGTATCTTTCTGCACATTTGTTGGTTGGATATTGTATCTTTCTTCACATTTTTTGGTTGGATATTGTATCTTTCTGCACATTTTTTGTTGGATATTGTATCTTTCTGCACAATTATTGGTTGGATATTGTATCTTTCTGCACATTTGTTGGTTGGATATTGTATCTTTCTGCACAATTATTGGTTGGATATTGTATCTTTCTGCACATTTATTGGTTGGATATTGTATCTTTCTGCACATTTGTTAGTTGGATATTGTATCTTTCTGCACATTTGTTGGTTGGATATTGTATCTTTCTGCACATTTGTTGGTTGGATATTGTATCTTTCTGCACATTTATTGGTTGGATATTGTATCTTTCTGCACACTTGTTGGTTGGATATTGTATCTTTCTGCACATTTGTTAGTTGGATATTGTATCTTTCTGCACATTTATTGGTTGGATATTGTATCTTTCTGCACATTTGTTGGTTGGATATTGTATCTTTCTGCACATTTTTTGGTTGGATATTGTATCTTTCTGCACATTTTTGGTTGGATATTGTATCTTTCTGCACATTTTTGGTTGGATATTGTATCTTTCTGCACATTTGTTTTTTGGATATTGTTTTTTCTGCACATTTATTGGTTGGATATTGTATCTTTCTGCACACTTGTTGGTTGGAGATTGTATCTTTCTGCACACTTGTTGGTTGGATATTATATCTTTCTGCACATTTATTGATTGGATATTGTATCTTTCTGCACGTTTGTTGGTTGGATATTGTATCTTTCTGCACACTTATTGGTTGGATATTGTATCTTTCTGCACATTTATTGGTTGGATATTGTATCTTTCTGCACATTTATTGGTTGGATATTGTATCTTTCTGCACATTTGTTGGTTGGATATTGTATCTTTCTGCACATTTATTCGTTGTATATTGTATCTGCCTGCACACTTGTTGATTGGATATTGTATCTTTCTGCACATTTATTGGTTGGATATTGTATATTTCTGCACATTTATTGGTTGGATGTTGTATCTTCTTGCACATTTGCTGGTTCGATATTGTATCTTTCTGCACATTTATTGGTTGGAAATTGTATCTTTCTGCACATTTATTGGTTGGATATTGTATCTTCCTGCACATTTATTGGTTGGATATTGTATCTTTCTGCACACGTGTTGGTTGGATATTGTACCTTTCTGCACACTCGTTGGTTGGATATTGTATCTTTCTGCACATTTGTTGGTTGCATATTGTATCATCTTGCACATTTATTGGTAGGATAAGGTATCGTCTGCACATTTATTGGTTGGATATTGTATCTTTCTGCACATTTATTGGTTGGATGTTGTACCTTCTTGCACATGTATTGATTGGATATTGTATCTTTCTGCACACGTGTTGGTTGGATATTGTACCTTTCTGCACACTCGTTGGTTGGATATTGTATCTTTCTGCACATTTGTTGGTTGCATATTGTATCATCTTGCACATTTATTGGTAGGATAAGGTATCGTCTGCACATTTATTGGTTGGATATTGTATCTTTCTGCACATTTATTGGTTGGATGTTGTACCTTCTTGCACATGTATTGGTTGGATATTGTATCTTTCTGCACATTTATTGGTTGGAAATTGTATCTTCTTGCACACTTGTTGGTTGGATATTGTATCTTTTTGCACATTTATTGGTTGGATAGTGTATCTTTCTGCACATGTATTGGTTGGATATTTTATCTTTCTGCACATTTATTTGTTGGATATTGTATCTCTCTGCACATTTGTTGGTATTGTATCTTGTGGAACATTCGTTGGTTGAGTATTATATCCTCTTGCACATTTGTTAGTTGAGTATTGTATCTTTCTGCACATTTATTTGTTGAATATTGTATCTCTGGCACATTTGTTGGTTGGATATTGTGTCTACTCACACATGTTCTGTTATTTGTTGCAGGGCAAACGCGTGCGGGCTGTGATGTTGAACAACCCCGTTAATCCAACGGGCGACGTGATAGGCGCTGAACAGCTGACAGAGGTGTTGGACTTCGCATACAGGTGGTTATGCTCGTGTCCCCCTTAATGAGACAGGATGTCGACGTATTTCAAAATGCAGAGTACCTTTAACTGATACAGTGACGAAGATAAAATATTGCCAAATATGACCTCCCATTTGAACTAAAGGTCGATATATCGCCATACTAGTATCATCGTCTTATTTGTTTTGTTCTGTGGCATCCTCCGCAATTTAAACGCTCAGTGAACGGACATTTATATTACAATACTTGTTCATTTAATTGTGTACCGCCGTGTTCGGTCCAAACCTATTTTTTGCTTGACACTGGATCAGTTAATGAATAACGCATACGGTAATCCAACTTTCAGGTCAAATTTTCAGGTCAAATTAGTCAGGTCTTAGTCAGATATGACTGAGCTACCGTATAACAGTAGACGGTACTACCTGGTTTCTGTTAGCGCCGAACGTTGGGCGGCGCTTACCAAACCCGACACCCCACATTGTGCCAACGGCTTCGGGCGGAAGAGCGCAATTGGGAGGGTACAAGCCTTACCCTGGTGTGAGGAAATGCAAGCTAAAGACAAAATTGTCATGGCAGGGCAGACCAGGCCCTAAGCCTTGGTTGGCGACTGGTCTAGGATCGAAGCTCCGACAGGCGGACAGTTAGAGCATTGCTTTGCTGATCCGGCAGCTTCTGCAGCTTGTCTTGTTCCAGATGTAGGGGTGTTACCTTTCCTCTGGAGTGAACTAGGCAGGCCGAGAGAGGGATCATGCTGCATGGGCAACACATGATCTCTATATTTTAGCCCAGGCTTTGTGCTATGGAGAGGCAATAACTCCATCCCTGGTCTTAACTGGTCTCGGAATCAAAGCGAGAGGCAACTGTTACGGGTTATAAGTCCTTGTCAGTTGGCGTAGACATGGGGCGCCACGCGTTGCCTCTGACGGTGGGAGACACCTATAGGTGTCACTGATCAGCTACCGCCCGCCTCAAGCTGGGCACCCCCCAGCCAATTGGGTGCTGATCCGCCACAGCCTGCCTGCTTCAATGGGTGCTTGGGGCTAGGACAAAATCTGAATCGCAGGCTGTAAAACCAATGCACCAGGTACAAACAAAAATATAAATAGAAACCTCAAGCTACGGCTTGCAACCTGGAACGTGAGAACCATGTGTCCAGGATTTTCCACTGACTTGACCAATATTGACGATGTGAGAAAAACGGCTGTGATTGATGCCGAACTCAATCGTCTTAACATTGATATTGCTGGCCTGCAGGAGACTCGCCTCGCTGAGGAAGGGTCACTCAGGGAAAACAACTACACCTTTTTCTGGAAGGGTAAAGGGCAGGCAGAAAAAAGGCAACACGGTGTGGGCTTTGCAGTGAAGAATTCGCTACTGGGAATGATTGAAATTCCAGCAGGAGGAAATGAAAGACTATTATCCCTGCGCTTGGCAACCTCTTGTGGGTTTGCCACCATTATTACTGCATATGCACCGACACTCGATTCCTCTGATGATGTGAAGGATTTGTTCTATGAGGAGTTAAGACTCTGTGATCAAGGCAGTTCCAAAATCCGACTACATTTATATGCTCGGTGATTTCAATGCTCGTGTGGGCAAGGACTCAAGTTCATGGCCAGTGTGCCTTGGAAAATACAACATCGGTCGCATGAATGAAAATGGGCAAAAGCTGCTGGAGCATTGCACCAGTAATGACCTATGTATTACAAACTCTTTTTTTAAAACAAAAGAGATGCATAAGGTCACATGGAAACATCCAAGATCCGGCCATTGGCACCAGCTGGACTTCATCATCACACGGAGACAACATCTGAACCATATATCATTGACTCGTAGTTACCACAGTGCTGACTGTGATACGGATCATTCTTTGGTTGTTGCAAGGGTTAGACTGAGACCAAAGAGAATCTACACAGCTAAACACAAATCTAGCCCCAGGATTAATATTATTAACACTCATGATCCTGAAAAGTGCTTTCAGTTTCAACAGCAACTTGAAGACGCTTTCACTGATACACCAGAAAATTGTACAGTAAATGAGAAATGGAATAAACTTAAGGAAACTCTTTGTAAAACTGCCGTAAAGGTTTACGGCACTGTGGATCATAAGAGGCAGGACTGGTTTGCGGCCAACAGCGAGACTCTGCAGCCCTTGATTGATAAGAAGAAGAAAGCTCTCTTAAGAAACAAGGAAAGACCAACGCGTAACACTCTGAGTGAGCTAAGGCAAGCTAGGAAGGATGTGCAAAAGGCTGCCAGGCAGTGTGCAAATGATTATTGGATCAAGTTATGTGAGTCCATTCAAATCGCAAGTGATAAGGGAGACATAAGAAGCATGTATGAAGGAATAAAGAAAGCCTGTGGTCCAGTGATCAAAAGAAGTGCACCATTGAAAACCTTGACTGGAGAAGTCATCACTGATAAGAAACAGCAGATGGACAGATGGGTAGAGCACTATTTGGAGCTTTACTCAAGTGAGACCAAACTAGCGGATAATGCCCTCAACGCCATAGAGGCTCTACCAACTCTTGACCACCTGGACACACTTCCCACCATAACAGAAGTTAAGTGTGCTATAAATGAACTTGCATCTGGCAAGGCTCCAGGTAAGGATGGGATTCCAATAGAGGTTATCAGGAGTGGGCAAGACACACTCACTATACAGATCCACCAGCTAATAGAGCTATGCTGGCGTGAAGGACAAGTCCCACAGGATTTCAAAGATTCAAGCATCATAACACTGTACAAGAACAAGGGCGATCGGAGCGACTGCAACAACTATAGGGGTATCTCACTTCTGTGTATTGTTGGAAAAGTATTTGCCAGAATTGTTCTGCGCAGACTTCAAGTCCTAGGAGATCAAGTCTACCCCGAATCACAGTGTGGCTTTCGACAGAACCGGTCTACCACTGATATGATATTCTCATTGCGACAAATGCAAGAAAAATGCCGTGAACAGAATCAACCACTGTTTATTGCCTTCATCGACCTCACAAAGGCATTTGATTTGGTCAGTCGTGAGGGTCTGTTCAAGGCACTAAAGAAGATTGGCTGCCCACCAACTCTTCTGTCCATTGTGGAATCGTTCCACACAGGCATGAAGGGTATAATCAAGTTTGATGGTGCAACTTCTGAAGAATTTGAAATCAAGAGTGGAGTTAAGCAAGGTTGTGTACTAGCTCCCACCCTCTTTGGAATATACTTTTCACTTCTACTGAAATATGCATTTCGTGATCAGGATGGTGGTATATACATTCACTCACGCTCAGATGGCGGCCTCTACAATGCTCAGAGATTGAAGGCTAAGACCAAAATTAGGAGGGTACTGATCAGAGAGTTGCTTTTTGCAGATGATGCTGCAGTTACGACCCACTCTGAGGAAGAATTGCAATGTCTACTATCTGCATTCTCCAATGCTTGTTCTGAATTTGGTTTAACAATTAGCAAAAAGAAGACACAGATTATGTCACAAGGTGCACATGGGGTACCATCAATCTTTATTGACGACACCGAACTAGAGATAGTAGACCATTTTACATATCTAGGATCGGTGGTAAATAGCAAATTATCCCTAGATCAGGAAATCAACATCCGGATTGGTAAGGCAGCAACAACAATGAACAGGTTAAGAAAACGAGTCTGGGAGAACAGGAAGCTTACTGCCAAAACAAAAGTCCTTGTCTATCAAGCCTGTGTCCTTAGTACTCTTCTCTATGGCAGTGAAACCTGGACAACTTACTCACACCAAGAGAACAATTTAAACAGCTTTCATATGCGGTGCCTGCGAAGAATTCTTGGTATTAAGTGGCAAGACAAAATCACAAATACTGAAGTATTGGAAAGATCAGGTTGTGTGACAGTTTATTCCATGCTCAGTCTTCGTAGACTTAGATGGATAGGACATCTTAGGCGGATGGATGATGGTAGAATACCAAAGGATATCTTTTTTGGTGAATTACAGATGGGTAAGAGATCTCAGGGTCGGCCTCTACTACGATACAAAGATGTGTGTAAGCGGGACATGATTGATACAGGCATTGATAATGCACATTGGGAGCAAGTCGCAGCTGAACGTGTTGCATGGAGGGCAAATATCAGAAATGGAATAAAGTCAAAGGAGAAAATTATTGCAGATAAGTCACACACCAAGCGTTTGAGACGTAAGATGGTGCATGATGGTGGAAATGACCACGTGTTCACATGCACCCACTGTGAACGGACATTTACAGCGCAAATTGGCCTTATCAGTCACACTCGCTACCGCCATAGTTAAAAGTTATTATGCCTTTTTAAAGCACAAACTATCGTCTGTCAAGACGGCAAGGTGCCAATGTAATCCAACTTTCAGACAATAACAAACTACCGAACGTACAATTTCCTGGACATCAACCTGAGGTTGATCGCAATGTCCTGCACAAGGCATGCAACATTGTTTTAATCCAACGGGAGATACTTCCGTAGGAGGCGTGGCGCTACACTGCTTTACATTGTTTCAATCCAACGGCAGATACTTCCGTAGGAGGCGTGGCGCTACAGTGCTTTACATTGTTTCAATCCAACGGCAGATACTTCCGTAGGAGGCGTGGCGCTACAGTGCTTTACATTGTTTCAATCCAACGGCAGATACTTCCGTAGGAGGCGTGGCGCTACAGTGCTTTACATTGTTTCAATCCAACGGCAGATACTTCCGTAGGAGGCGTGGCGCTACAGTGCTTTACATTGTTTCAATCCAACGGCAGATACTTCCGTAGGAGGCGTGGCGCTACAGTGCTTTACATTGTTTCAATCCAACGGCAGATACTTCCGTAGGAGGCGTGGCGCTACAGTGCTTTACATTGTTTCAATCCAACGGCAGATACTTCCGTAGGAGGCGTGGCGCTACAGTGCTTTACATTGTTTCAATCCAACGGCAGATACTTCCGTAGGAGGCGTGGCGCTACAGTGCTTTACATTGTTTCAATCCAACGGCAGATACTTCCGTAGGAGGCGTGGCGCTACAGTGCTTTACATTGTTTCAATCCAACGGCAGATACTTCCGTAGGAGGCGTGGCGCTACAGTGCTTTACATTGTTTCAATCCAACGGCAGATACTTCCGTAGGAGGCGTGGCGCTACAGTGCTTTACATTGTTTCAATCCAACGGCAGATACTTCCGTAGGAGGCGTGGCGCTACAGTGCTTTACATTGTTTCAATCCAACGGCAGATACTTCCGTAGGAGGCGTGGCGCTACAGTGCTTTACATTGTTTCAATCCAACGGCAGATACTTCCGTAGGAGGCGTGGCGCTACAGTGCTTTACATTGTTTCAATCCAACGGCAGATACTTCCGTAGGAGGCGTGGCGCTACAGTGCTTTACATTGTTTCAATCCAACGGCAGATACTTCCGTAGGAGGCGTGGCGCTACAGTGCTTTACATTGACCAAGTTGGAATGTATGGACTCGAGCAGCCAACGTTGTTGGTTGTATTCTTTACTTTTACAATTAATTACATTGTTCCCAATCAGTTTCATGCTATAGGTCTGCGATGTTATAGCGACATCACATATTTTAGGTCGGAGAGCCAGGAGTATTAGTTGGTCAATCGTTCCCTGTCTATGACAAGCGACGAGCCCCGGCTTCAAACCCGCGTCCGACTGTGCTCATGAATTAACTGATTCAATGCCGAAGAATAATATATCCCCTAATGAGACTTTCCATTTGGACAGAGGAACGATATATCGCCATACTAGGGTCATTGTGTTTTTGGTTTTGTTTCGTGGTATTTCCCGCAATTTCAATGCTCAGTGAACGGGAATTTAGTTTAGTTTAGTTTAGTCGATGGATCAACATCACGGCACACGGGTGTAACGCATAAGTGCTCCGTTCTCATCCTAACTCAAACCTGAGTCTGGAGAAACTCAGCTCAGTGCACGAACTCCGTAGCACCGGCGAGGGTCCTGAAATACTTTGGGTAGATTTTTAACTCAATATTTGGCCCGGGCAGCGCCGTTAGGCTACTCTTTTTCGATTTCCAACTGCCAAGGGATTTTTTACGTGCGCAACAATACACACGGGCGTCCGATCTCACTACCCAGAGACCAGGGGAAATTTTTATTACTAGAAGTCCACGTGAAAAAATCCCGGTCCTCACCAGGGCGGAAATTTACATTAGAATACTTTGTTCATTTCACTGTGTGCCATGTTTGCTCCAAACCTTCATTGTATCTGGCACTGAATCAGTTAAATTAAATGTAATAAGTCATCAAGCCTGGGTTGACATAACGGAACTTTAGTGAATAAATACAGAAATAACAATAATAATAATAATAATAATATTATTATTATTATTATTAATAATAATAGTAAAGTTAGTTGCATGTCCTTCACAGGAGGTGGCAGTCAAATCCAGTATTATTTGGCTGTTTGTGATTCCTGGGCAAGCTTACGTTCAGTAGTTTGCCTTTGATTTCTGAAAGACGGCACTCACATCATTGTATAGAAACCAACTCAAGGCGATCTGCTTCCATATCTCCCCCATCTGTGTTTCGAACAAAATATGCGGGATTACAAATTGCATCCGAACTCCTTCGCGACACAGACAGTAATAATAACAATAATAGTAATAATAATAATAATAATAATAACAACTTCCCGATGATTTGATATCAAACTAGACATCATTTATTTTAAAGATATTGCACTATCATTAGGGCGGAGGTTTACAAACGGTGTAGTCGTAGCAACACGAAAAAATACATTTTTCTTTTATTTTAACTCGTGTATATGCAGCTGCTTCTTTGCCTCTTATCGTAGACAAGAAGTGGGACAAATTCTTCTGATACAATCAGATGGGAGGAAAAATATCAGAAACAGAAGATTAGGAGACATGGTCGTCAATGTCTGCTAAAGACACCTAATGAAGAAGAATAAGGGGATGAGGAAGAGGAAGAGCAGCAGCAGAAGAAGAAGTAGTAGCAGCAGCGGCAGCAGCAGCAGAAGAAGAAGAAGACCAAAAAGGTGTGCGATAAGAGATAACAGTTGTGTTATGAAACACAACGACACTTAAAAATAGATACAATTACATTTGATTGTTGACCACACATAGCCTGACAAGCCATGTGTCTCTGTAATGTTCATTTCTGTGCACCATTACATTACAGAAACAAACTGCAGTTGTTTTCCAATGAAATCTACGGGTTCTCAGTCCATGACCCGAATGTTAAATTTACAAGCATTTTGTCGTTACCACACCCTGATCCAGAGAGCGTCCACTTTGCATGGGGAGTCAGCAAGGTTGGTGCTTCCGGTTTGTTTCTAAGGGATATCTGTGTGAAAACTGTTTACCTACGTCTTGTGATACTCTACACTAATGCATGGAAATGCTCCATCAAAGTCTGAATATAATAAGTTAAATTAGTTGCATACCTTTACAGGATGTCGCAGTGAAGCCCAGCATTTTTTTGTCTGTTTATGATTTCATGGCAAGTTTACGTTCAGTAGTTTGCCATTGCTTTCTAAACGACCGGCACTTACACCTTTTAATGGAAACCAACGCAAGGCCGCCTGCTGTCATATCACCCGCAGCTGTGTTTCGAACGCGGTATGCGGAATTATGAATTGCATGCGTAACCTTTTCGTCAGAGTCCGAATATAAAGAACAAGACAACAAGACAACAACAAACAAGAATACATCATTGCTGGCGTTGTGTATGTATGAGTCTTGTCCTAATTAATTGATAAGACTTTTTATCGAGACGTTCGTTGTATCTGTGTGTGTTTTACCCTTTCACAGAGTCATCTCGTATTTTATTTAGACGTCGGTATCAGCTCGACAACAGGCAACCTCCACACCTGCTCCTCCCTTTTCAACACCAGCGTTCCATTTAAGCTGCCACGATTTCTGTGCTTCATCTAAGCCACGAAATGTTGCCAGCAAACATTTTGCTTCCTGACCTGTTATCGTGAATAACTCTTGAGATTCCACATTTACCTGTAGTGTACATTTCATCGTTACATCATGTGATCGTTCTCCTTCTTCTTCAGTATTCTGAGCCATTGAGGTTCTTTGCTGCAGATACAATCCGTCTCCATTCGTCTCTCTGGTTGACCTTCTCTTGCCAGTCGTTGATTCCAAGTGCTTGTAGGTCTGTATATATATATATATTATCTCTCCACCGTCTTTTTGGTCTACCTCGGGGTCTACGGTCATTTATTTCCAGAGTAGTTTCATCTTCTTGACGTACACGGAATGGGGCAGACATTGGTGACTATGATTGTGCATGCACTCTGTCAATTGATATTTTAAGGCTGTTGGGGTTTCTTATCCGGCTTTTTATGCCTTCTTATCTTCGCATTTATTTGCTTTTCTTGTGTAAACAACATAAAATAACGCAGCTTTACAAACACAATTACGGTAAACAAAGGACGTTGCGACGACTAGCCTTCATCAGCAAACAAATACATACACAATACACAAAGCAGAAATCAATGGCAAATTACAGAACGAGGAAGATTCTACAGTGACTACATTAAGGAACAAGAACGGAATGAGAGGATGGAAAGATGAAGGGAAAAAAAAAAAGAAAACAATGAAAAGAAAATTAAAAATTGAAAAATATGTGCTATTTATTGTAAAATCCCAGGCTGTGATTCTGAGAAGTAGGGCATATGTCTTTCTCTCCATATTTTCATCTTCTCCAATAAAATAGTGTTGACAGCGATGAAGAAGTCTGGTTGGTATGGGGTAGCTGGTTTAGTTTCGAAAAATAGGCTGTTCTGTTTACAAGGTCTTCCCAAAGTCAAGCAGAGAAAAAAAAAAGTATATCATTGCACGTGGGATCTATTGTGAACAGGAATAATTGTCTTTTAGTTTTAAAAGTGCTGTGATTGGGATGTGCTGTCGGCATGTGAAGTGTTAGGACTTTCACATTCTGTAGGCTTGAGTGGATTGAGGAATACATGACCAGTCTTTCCCCCCTATAGCGAATGTCGAGTGTCTTCCCTGGTATTTTTCCATGAAGGCCTAATTCAGCCTGGTCTGTTGATATTCCTCAAACGTTTCACATGTCTTTTACTTGTGATTTCCATGACTGGTCTTGTGACACCTGCCACTCTCTATACCTCAGCGATCAGAGGTCATGTAACACCTGCCACTCTCTATACCTCAGCGACGAGTGGTCCTATAACACCTGCCACTCTCTATACCTCAGCCATGAGATGTCCTGTAACACCTGCCACTCTCTATACCTCAGCGATGAGTGGTCCTGTAACACCTGCCACTCTCTATACCTCAGCGATGAGTGATCCTGTAACACCTGCCATTCTCTATACCTCAGCCATGAGATGTCCTGTACCACCTGCCACTCTCTATACCTCAGCGATGAGAGGTCCTGTAACACCTGCCACTCTCTATACCTCAGCGATGAGAGATCCTGTAACACCTGCCACTCTCTATACCTCAGCGATAAGTGGTCTTGTAACACCTGCCAGTCTCTGTACCTCAGTCATGGAGGTCAGCATGGCTGAATGGATTAGAGCACTCGTTCTTATACATTTGGAGTGTTGATTCCGAGGTAGCGGGTTCAACACCTCCAGCTGTCAGTTCGACTAAAATGTTGACTTTGCGTCCCTGACTTGGGGACCTAAATTACAAGTATCTCTGAAGTCGGAGTGGGTTCCCCTGATGGCGAGGGTCTTTGGTAATAGAGAAAGCTAATCCAAACACAACAATCAATCCAGTGCACTAGAAGTAGTATCATATGTAGATGCTACGAAGATGTACATGAAGATGTAGATGCTTAAAGGTGTACATGAAGATGAAGATGTAGATGCTTAAAGGTGTACATGAAGATGTAGATGCTTAAAGGTGTACATGAAGATGAAGATGTAGATGCTTAAAGGTGTACATGAAGATGTAGATGCTTAAAGGTGTACATGAAGATGTAGATGCTTAAAGGTGTACATGAAGATGTAGATGCTTAAAGATGTACATGAAGATGAAGATGTAGATGCTTAAAGATGTACATGAAGATGTAGATGCTTAAAGGTGTACATGAAGATGTAGATGCTTAAAGATGTACATGAAGATGTAGATGCTTAAAGATGTACATGAAGATGTAGATGCTTAAAGATGTACATGAAGATGAAGATGTAGATGCTTAAAGATGTACATGAAGATGTAGATGCTTAAAGATGTACATGAAGATGTAGATGCTTAAAGATGTACATGAAGATGAAGATGTAGATGCTTAAAGATGTACATGAAGATGTAGATGCTTAAAGGTGTACATGAAGATGTAGATGCTTAAAGATGTACATGAAGGTGTAGATGCTTAAAGATGTACATGAAGATGTAGATGCTTAAAGATGTACATGAAGATGAAGATGTAGATGCTTAAAGATGTACATGAAGATGAAGATATAGATGCTTAAAGATGTACATGAAGATGTAGATGCTTAAAGATGTACATGAAGATGTAGATGCTTAAAGATGTACATGAAGATGTAGATGCTTAAAGATGTACATGAAGATGTAGATGCTTAAAGATGTACATGAAGATGTAGATGCTTAAAGGTGTACATGAAGATGAAGATGTAGATGCTTAAAGGTGTACATGAAGATGTAGATGCTTAAAGATGTACATGAAGATGAAGATGTAGATGCTTAAAGATGTACATGAAGATGAAGATGTAGATGTTTAAAGGTGTACATGAAGATGAAGATGTATATGCTTAAAGATGTATATGAAGATGTAGATGCTTAAAGATGTACATGAAGATGAAGATGTAGATGCTTAAAGGTGTACATGAAGATGTAGATGCTTAAAGGTGTACATGAAGATGAAGATGTATATGCTTAAAGATGTACGTGAAGATGTAGATGCTTAAAGATGTACATGAAGATGAAGATGTAGATGCTTAAAGATGTACATGAAGATGTAGATGCTTAAAGGTGTACATGAAGATGTAGATGCTTAAAGATGTACATGAAGATGTAGATGCTTAAAGATGTACATGAAGATGTAGATGCTTAAAGATGTACATGAAGATGAAGATGTAGATGCTTAAAGATGTACATGAAGATGAAGATATAGATGCTTAAAGATGTACATAAAGATGTAGATGCTTAAAGATGTACATGAAGATGTAGATGCTTAAAGGTGTACATGAAGATGAAGATGTAGATGCTTAAAGGTGTACATGAAGATGTAGATGCTTAAAGGTGTACATGAAGATGTAGATGCTTACAGATGTACATGAAGATGTAGATGCTTAAAAATGTACATGAAGATGAAGATGTAGATGCTTAAAGATGTACATGAAGATGTAGATGCTTAAAGGTGTACATGAAGATGTCGATGCTTAAAGATGTACATGAAGATGTAGATGCTTAAAGATGTACATGAAGATGTAGATGCTTAAAGATGTACATGAAGATGTAGATGCTTAAAGATATACATGAAGATGAAGATGTAGATGCTTAAAGATGTACATGAAGATGTAGATGCTTAAAGATGTACATGAAGATGCAGATGCTTAAAGATGTACATGAAGGTGTAGATGCTTAAAGATGTACATGAAGATGTAGATGCTTAAAGATGTACATGAAGATGTAGATGCTTAAAGATGTACATGAAGATGAAGATGTAGATGCTTAAAGATGTACATGAAGATGTAGATGCTTAAAGGTGTACATGAAGATGTAGATGCTTAAAGATGTACATGAAGATGTAGATGCTTAAAGATGTACATGAAGATGTAGATGCTTAAAGATGTACATGAAGATGAAGATGTAGATGCTTAAAGATGTACATGAAGATGAAGATGTAGATGCTTAAAGATGTACATGAAGATGCAGATGCTTAAAGATGTACATGAAGATGCAGATGCTTAAAGATGTACATGAAGATGTAGATGCTTAAAGATGTACATGAAGATGTAGATGCTTAAAGGTGTACATGAAGATGAAGATGTAGATGCTTAAAGGTGTACATGAAGATGTAGATGCTTAAAGATGTACATGAAGATGAAGATGTAGATGCTTAAAGGTGTACATGAAGATGTAGATGCTTAAAGGTGTACATGAAGATGTAGATGCTTAAAGGTGTACATGAAGATGTAGATGATTAAAGATGTACATGAAGATGTAGCTGCTTAAAGATGTACATGGAGATGTAGATGCTTAAAGGTGTACATGAAGATGAAGATGTAGATGCTTAAAGGTGTATATGAAGATGTAGATGCTTAAAGATGTACATGAAGATGTAGATGCTTAAAAGTGTACATGAAGATGTAGATGCTTAAAGATGTACATAAAGATGTAGATGCTTAAAGATGTACATAAAGATGTAGATGCTTAAATGTGTACATGAAGATGAAGATGTAGATGCTTAAAGGTGTACATGAAGATGTAGATGCTTAAAGATGTACATGAAGATGTAGATGCTTAAAGATGTACATGAAGATGTAGATGCTTAAAGGTGTACATGAAGATGTAGATGCTTAAAGATGTACATGAAGATGTAGATGCTTAAAGATGTACATGAAGATGTAGATGCTTAAAGATGTACATGAAGATGAAGATGTAGATGCTTAAAGATGTACATGAAGATGAAGATGTAGATGCTTAAAGATGTACATGAAGATTTAGATGCTTAAAGATGTACATGAAGATGTAGATGATTAAAGATGTACATGAAGATGTAGATGCTTAAAGGTGTACATGAAGATGAAGATGTAGATGTTTAAAGGTGTACATGAAGATGTAGATGCTTAAAGATGTACATGAAGATGTAGATGCTTAAAGATGTACATGAAGATGAAGATGTAGATGCTTAAAGATGTATATGAAGATGTAGATGCTTAAAGATGTACATGAAGATGAAGATGTAGATGCTTAAAGGTGTACATGAAGATGAAGATGTAGATGCTTAAAGTTGTACATGAAGATGTAGATGCTTAAAGATGTACATGAAGATGTAGATGCTTAAAGATGTACATGAAGATGTAGATGCTTAAAGATGTACATGAAGATGTAGATGCTTAAAGATGTACATGAAGATGTAGATGTAGATGCTTAAAGATGTACATGAAGGTGAAGATGTAGATGCTTAAAGATGTACATGAAGGTGAAGATGTTGATGCTTAAAGATGTACATGAAGATGAAGATGTAGATGCTTAAAGATGTACATGAAGATGAAGATGTAGATGCTTAAAGATGTACATGAAGATGAAGATGTAGATGTTTAAAGATGTACATGAAGATGAAGATGTAGATGCTTAAAGATGTACATGAAGATGAAGCTGTAGATGCTTAAAGATGTACATGAAGATGAAGATGTAGATGCTTAAAGGTGTACATGACGATGAAGATGTAGATGCTTAAAGATGTACATGAAGATGTAGATGCTTAAAGATGTACATGAAGATGAAGATGTAGATGCTTAAAGGTGTACATGAAGATGTAGATGCTTAAAGGTGTACATGAAGATGTAGATGCTTAAAGGTGTACGTGAAGATGTAGATGATTAAAGATGTACATGAAGATGTAGATGCTTAAAGATGTACATGGAGATGTAGATTCTTAAAGGTGTACATAAAGATGAAGATGTAGATGCTTAAAGGTGTACATGAAGATGTAGATGCTTAAAGATGTACATGAAGATGTAGATGCTTAAAAGTGTACATGAAGATGTAGATGCTTAAAGATGTACATAAAGATGTAGATGCTTAAAGATGTACATGAAGATGTAGATGCTTAAAGGTGTACATGAAGATGAAGATGTAGATGCTTAAAGGTGTACATGAAGATGTAGATGCTTAAAGATTTACATGAAGATGTAGATGCTTAAAGATGTACATGAAGATGTAGATGCTTAAAGGTGTACGTGAAGATGTAGATGCTTAAAGATGTACATGAAGATGTAGATGCTTAAAGATGTACATGAAGATGTAGATGCTTAAAGATGTACATGAAGATGAAGATGTAGATGCTTAAAGATGTACATGAAGATGAAGATGTAGATGCTTAAAGATGTACATGAAGATTTAGATGCTTAAAGATGTACATGAAGATGTAGATGATTAAAGATGTACATGAAGATGTAGATGCTTAAAGGTGTACATGAAGATGAAGATGTAGATGTTTAAAGGTGTACATGAAGATGTAGATGCTTAAAGATGTGCATGAAGATGTAGATGCTTAAAGATGTACATGAAGATGAAGATGTAGATGCTTAAAGATGTATATGAAGATGTAGATGCTTAAAGATGTACATGAAGATGAAGATGTAGATGCTTAAAGGTGTACATGAAGATGAAGATGTAGATGCTTAAAGTTGTACATGAAGATGTAGATGCTTAAAGATGTACATGAAGATGTAGATGCTTAAAGATGTACATGAAGATGTAGATGCTTAAAGATGTACATGAAGATGTAGATGCTTAAAGATGTACATGAAGATGTAGATGTAGATGCTTAAAGATGTACATGAAGATGAAGATGTAGATGCTTAAAGATGTACATGAAGGTGAAGATGTAGATGCTTAAAGATGTACATGAAGATGAAGATGTAGATGCTTAAAGATGTACATGAAGATGAAGATGTAGATGCTTAAAGATGTACATGAAGATGAAGATGTAGATGTTTAAAGATGTACATGAAGATGAAGATGTAGATGCTTAAAGATGTACATGAAGATGAAGATGTAGATGCTTAAAGATGTACATGAAGATGTAGATGCTTAAAGATGTACATGAAGATGTAGATGCTTAAAGATGTACATGAAGATGAAGATGTAGATGCTTAAAGATGTACATGAAGATGAAGATGTAGATTCTTAAAGATGTACATGAAGATGAAGATGTAGATGCTTAAAGATGTACATGAAGATGAAGATGTAGATGCTTAAAGATGTACATGAAGATGAAGATGTAGATGCTTAAAGCGAGCGAACAAAAAAAAAAAAAAGCCTCAGCTTTTCCGTTATTATCTCTCCAGGATGTTCTCATTGTTCTCCAGGAACATAATATCTTCCAGTGTCTGTAAGTTAATAAAGGACACATCGGCCTGAGCGTTGGTCTAATCGCTAGGATGTTATACCGGCAAAGATATGAATACGGTCGGACTAGGGTTCACTGCCTGCACTCAATGTTCGCTACGAGATTGAAAGACCGGCCAACTATTCCTCCGTGCATTCAGGCCTGAGATGTGATGGTCCTCAATCAATCAATCAATCAATCAGGTTTCATCTCCGCAATGAAGGTTGGCTGCAATAGATCTCCAACACTGTCTGTCTCTCGCCTTGACTGTACATTCTGTCAGGCTGATGTTCGTCCATCTCTTAATGTTATCCTTCCACTTGTATCATTGTCTACCTATTGCTTGACCTCAACCTTGCCTTCCAGTATGGTTTATAAGAGTATCATGTTTTTTAACGTGGCCAAAATATTTCACTTGTCTCCTCTTTATTTCTTTCATCAATTCTCTCTCTCTTCATTCCCAGTGTTTCTAGGACCTCTGCATTTGATTGTTTTTGTTTCCATGAAATACGACCTATTCGTCTGTATATCCATATCTCCAGGGCTTCTATGCGACTTTCTAGTTGCTTGTTCAATGTCCAGGCTTCCGCGCCATACAGTAGCGTTGAATATACGTAGCATTTAACAATTCCCATTTTTAATGCGTTATTAATCTCTCTAGATGATAATACTGATTTCATGCCGTTGAAAGCATTTTTTGGCCATTCCTATTCTCTTTTTGATTTCCATTTCACTTCTGCGATCATCTGTTATTATGTGTACAAGATAAGAGAAACTTGTTACTTGTTCTAGTATCTGCCCATTTACTGTGATGTTCATTGACGACCTTTCCTTTTCAGTGCTAATTAACATAGTTTTTGTTTTTTGGATGTTAATATCTAAGCCACATTCTGCACTGTGCCTGTTTACTTCTTCCACTAGGTCTTGCAACTCTTGCTCACTTTCTGCTAGTAACACGGTATCGTCAGCATATCTAAGATTGTTTCTTCCATTGATTTTGAGTCCAGGCATTTCAACTTGTTTAAAAATTCTTTCTGTGTATAGGTTGAAGAGGCTTGGGGACAGTACACATCCCTGCCGTACTCCTCTTTTTATCTCTATAGGCGACGAATAGCTATTACCGCATCTAATAGACGCCACTTGTTCCCAGGACAAGTTACTAATAAGTCTGACGGTTTTTCCGTCTACGCCTATATCTTGAAGGCACGTAATTAGTCGTTCATGTTGTACTCTATCAAAAGCTTTCTTGTAGTCTATAAAACAAACATATATACTCTTTTTGAAATTCTATATATTTTTCAATTAACAGAAAATTGCTTCTCTGGTGCCGCTGTTTTTGTGGAACCCAAATTGTTCTTCAGCTACTTCCTCATCTATTTTATGTTGAATTATTTCTTGTATGACCTTGAATAGTGTCTTAGTTATGTGGCTCATTAAACTAATAGTTCTGTAATCCCTACACTCAACAGCTCTTGGCTTCTTCGGTAGTGTGATGAAAATGGATGTTTTCAAATCCTTGGGGATGTACCCAGTATTATATATATATATATATATAATATAATATAATATAATATAATATATATATATATAATAATAATAATAATAATAATAATAATAATAATAATAATAATAATAATAAGGCTAATAGACTACAATGGCTGGGGCATATAGAAAGAATGGAAGATAATAGGGAAACAAAACTCGCTTACACTCAGGAAATAAATGACCGTAGACCCCGAGGTAGACCAAGAAGACGGTGGAGAGATAATACATGTACAGACCTACAAGCACTTGGAATCAACGACTGGCAAGAGAGGGTCCACTAGAGAGACGAATGGAGACGGATTGTATTTGCAGCAAAGAACCTCAATGGCTCGGAACGCTGAAGAAGAAGAAGATATATATATATCATTACATAATTCTGTGATAGTTTCAATGCCAAAGGTAGATAAGGGTTTTATCATCTCTGTTGTTATCTTGTCAGGACCTGCAGCCTTTCCTTCTTTCATATTTTAAATAGCCTTATCTACTTAAGCCGTTAGTATTTTTGGTCCATCTTGAGTATTATACAATGTTGGTCTATTGACCCTGTTGTCCCAGAAAAACTCTTATGTGTACTCTGTCCATCTTTTTATTATGTCAGTGTTATTAATTATAATTTCTCCATTTTTTTCTCTCTGATACAGCCGTTTCCTTTTATATTATTTTTCTTCTTTGTAAATCGTTTTATATGTTCATGTAATTCTTTCGAATCGTGATTTATTTCCAGATCCTCTATTTCTTTGCAATATTTCTGCAGCCACTCTTCTTTGGCAACTCTGCACATGTGACGTATTTCTCTATATATTACTGTATACTCTGGAGTGTTCTTTGCTTTTTTTTCTTTGAGACATTTTACTCAAGATTTCATCGGTTATCCATAATTGTTTTTTTTTCTTATTAATCTTCACTGGTAACGTGGTATTTGCAACCTGAATACTGGTTTTTATACTCTCCTATTTTGTATTAATTTTATCCTCGAGATTTTCACGTCGATATTGTTCCAAACTTTCAATGATTCGCCCATCATATCTATTTTTGACTTCAACTAGGTATAGTTGTCTTATTTCTGGTTGTTTCAATGCCGATATATCTACTTGAGGTGTCTTGGATTTCCGTATTCCTGGGTTTTAAAGTGTATTTGTAATTTTAAAACTACAGGATTATGGTTAGAGTTGATATCAGCACCAGGGTATGTTTTGGCATTTTTAACATTGTTTTTAAATCTATTTCTAATCATAATGAAGTCAGTTTGGTTTCTTGTTCAATCTCCAGGGCTTTTCCACGTATACAGTTTCCTAGGGTTCTGTTGAAAAAATGTGTTGCAAACAATAAGATTGTTATCTTCACAGAACTATATCAGCCGGTCTTCTCTGTCGTTTCTGTTTCCCATACCATATTGCCCTACTATCTGCTTATATTAATTTTTTTCCAACTTTTGCGTTCATGTCTCACATGACAATTAGGGCCTCTGATGATTTTACAACTTTCAGTGTTTGTTGTAGGTCTTCATAGTACTCTTCTAGCTGTTCATCACTATAATCAGTTGTTGGAGCATATGTCTGAAGAATTACTATGTTGAACGGTCTTGCCTTATTTTGAGAAGTATCATCCTATCTTTATGAGTCCAGAATCCATTAATATTTTTCTCTAAATCTCGTTTTACTAAAATTACTACTCTCTCGTGATGATCTCCTCCTGAATTAATGAATACGTAATCTTCTCTCCTTATATAACTTGCATTTGTCCATCTTGTTTCAGATACGCCCAAGATATCCAAATTCATGTTTATTGCCTCTGTAATAAGGTTATCAAACTTCCCTGCTTGATATAAGATGCGTACGTTCCACGTACCAATTCTCAGACCTCTCCCTCTACTTTTCAGGTAGGTATTGTCAGAGTGCATCCTTTCAAGAGAATTTGGGATGCATTCGTCATTATGCACTTCTTTATTCACTATAGGGGTTGTCTCTTCCCTGTGAATATTTACAACAGGCTCATCTCCAGGGGGCCAAGAATTACCCGTAACGCATTTTTCTTGTTGTTGAATTACCACTGCTGTCTTTGGGATATTACATGGTGAGGTCCCAATCTCTTCCACGATGGCCAGCCATGTTCACTATCATGTCCTGAACACGCCTCATGTGCGCCACACACTCTGCTGTTTCTCTTTCGAAGCCGTTGAACTATTTAGATTCATCCACCTTCTCCATCGTCCCAGTCTTTGTGTACTAGGGATGGACATTCCCTTAGTAGGATATTGCCCCTACTTCACTCATGTAGTTAAGCCAGTCAGCCAAGACTTGTTGCCCTTGGTGTGACCACCGCCGTACACAAGCGGTATTCGTGGAGCCACGCAAGAGCTAGGTAAAGAGATGGGAACCAAATAGGATCCTGGTCTATCCCTTGGGATATGGCTGCCACTCACCGTGAGGTACTATCCCTCTCTCTTTACCCGACACCACGTGATGGTCCTAGCACTTGACAACGCTACTGTAGGTCCCTGATATCTGGTTCTTTAAACAAATCCCTTTACACTTCTTGGGGGAATATTGGGTACATGCGTCTAGTCCTTGATGTTTAGATGGTTCGGCATACCGTGGCTGATGTGGTCAGTATCATCCGGGCCGCTTCTTATTTATTTTAAGCTGGGTCGACCATGGAACCCAGCTCAGTTACAAACAAATTCCCCGCCTCGAAGGGGATTCGAACACATAACCACCGGGCTAGTGGGCAAGGGTTCTAGTGTCATTTATAGAGTTCAGATTTTCAGTTTATGAGATATGATAATGCCCCCTGTGTGTCTGCAGGATACAGGACTTTCCGGGTATAGATGTGGACTGGCTCAGATTTTCAGTTTATGATATATGATAATGCCCCCTGTGTGTCTGCAGGATACAGGACTTTCCGGGTATAGATGTGGACTGGCTCAGATTTTCAGTTTATGATATATGATAATGCCCCCTGTGTGTCTGCAGGATACAGGACTTTCCGGGTATAGATGTGGGTTCGTTCATACCAAGAACCCGGCTTTCCTCCAGTATCTCAACAACACGCTCATCTACTTCAGGGCGGCCGGCATCATAATGCACAGACTGCAGCTCTTTCTAGACGACCACAGTAAGTGATCACACGGTTAGTGTTGGCCGTGGGGTGCTCGTTGTGGGCTGTCGAACTTAGAATAATGAAACTGCTGGACTTTTCGTGGTTGACTCTGCTCTCTTACTGAGCTGTAAAGAAATCCCCCCTTCATCTACCTTCTTCTTCTTCTACCTGCACCTCGTCCTTCTTTTTCGTCCCCCCCCCCCCCTCTGTTTTTTTTTCTCTCCCAGTTTGCTAGGGCAGCTATCTTGTAGCCTACTCGTTTGCGATTTTTAACTATCGTGGAATTTCTAATATGAACAACTTGCGCACGAGGCCTCCTGTCTTTCGACTTCATTCTTTAAAAAAAAAAAACTTTTTTTTCGCATATCCTATTACTGGACATCGCTGTCAACTCCAGCATTTCACCGCTGTTGGTGATTTCTTGGCAATATTACGCTCAGTAGTTTGCCATTGCTTTCTGGGCTGCCGGCTCACATATCCCGTAAGTAACGGGCGCGGCGAGAACCGCTACCGATTCTCGCGCAGCTGCGTTTGCTCACGTGGATAAACGGGATTACAGAGAAAGTCGCTAACAACTAGGCCAGGGAGACCGGCTCTAAAAGACTAGATAAAAAGATATTGCCACCCAAGAGATCAATGGCGTGTGATATCATAAGAAACCGATTGTTCTTGCAAAAATTACAAGATGTAAGCAGGGATTTGAACTTGATAATTCTCAATTAACATATTAAATTCGAAATGCTAACAAACCATTGGGGAAACTTTATTATTATTATCAACATCATCATCATCATCATCTTCAGTGTCATAACCTTATTCATTTTCTAACTATGATTTGTGTTCACTCGGCCTGAGTTTGTTGTAAGGTGTGTACACTGTGTCTATGTCCGTTATCCCAGCCTCCCAGGATCGACACGTATCTGTTTGTTCCAGTTTGCATTAAGACACGGAGATGGTGGAGCAAGCTAACACGGAGTTATCAAAAGTCGGTGAGATCGGGGTTAGTGAAAGCAGTTTCACAATTTCCCGACATACCGGGTCAAGGGTTGGAAATCAGCCGCGATCGATTTAGGAACAGATCGCTGCACATCAATTTCATTAGTATGAGCATCGCCCATTCGGAAAGCAATGGCAAGATGCTGAGCGTAAAACTGCATAGTAAACATAAATGCTGGGATTGATTGCAACATCCTGTGAACAGACAAGAGGTTTTACCACCACGGTAGTGGATGCGATTGTTCATGAAATCTCTATCAGTGCCATTACATGTGTGAAGAGCAGTTGAGGCGATTCTGTACTGTGAAGTCACAATAAAATAAGTACTCGTAAATATAGTGACTTTTACAGTTTTCTTTCTCTCTATAGAAAAGATAAGATCTGGAGGAAAGAGATTTTTTTTAAAAATTTAGTTGCATGTCATTTACATGACGTTGCAATCAACCACAACATTTTTGGCTGCATGTGATTTTCTAGGCAAAATATACGTTCAGTAGTTCGCCATTGATTTCGACTGACACTCATACCGTTGTTAAAAATGAATGCAAGGTGGACTGCTTCCAAAATACTATATCGTCGTGTTGAATGTCTGTATGTCTGTATTTTGTGGGGTGGACAGGCATAAAGGTATGACATCCGTGACTATCTCTAGCATTGTGGGTACGGTTCACTGTGTGGGCGGTATGGATTTGTACTGAGTAAGAAAAAGATTGAATACTGATCCTCGGGTAGGTTTGATATCTAGACTTCTTAGATAAGAGCGTAACACTTTTGTGTTGGTCAATCGATGCATATTTTTAGAATTAGATTGGAGTAATATCGGGGGGGGGGGGGAGAGAGAGAGAGAGAGAGAGAGAGAGAGAGAGAGAGAGAGAGAGAGAGAGAGAGAGAGAGAGAGAGAAGAGAGGTTGCTGGAGTTAGCAAAGGATGTGGGATCTTGGTGTGAGATTGTGTACAGCCTATTTTCCAACAGGGGATAAAAAGCAGCAGAAGAAGACTAATATGGAAAAGACCTGGAAGAAACTATACCACATAGCGACGTATAGAAGGACTTACATAAAACGGTTGGAGAATATGCTCCACGGAGAGATAAAAAGCAAAGAAGATAAGCTAATATTCTGTTATATATAATATACTGTTATAACACACTCCATTATCCTATTTGATCCACAATCACTTTCAAAGTAATATAAACTATATGTTTACATAAACGGTTGGAGAGTATGCTCCACGGAGAGATAAAAAGCAAAGAAGAAAAAATAATATTCTGTTATATATAATATACTGTTATAACACACTCCATTACCCTATTTGAACCACAATCACTTTCAAAGTAATATAAACTATATGTTTACATAAACGGTTGGAGAGTATGCTCCATGGAGAGATAAAAAGCAAAGAAGAAAAAATAATATTCTGTTATATATAATATACTGTTATAACACACTCCATTATCCTATTTGAACCACAATCACTTTCAAAGTAATATAAACTATATGTTTACATAAACGGTTGGAGAGTATGCTCCACGGAGAGATAAAAAGCAAAGAAGAAAACATAATATTCTGTTATATATAATATACTGTTATAACACACTCCATTATCCTATTTGAACCACAATCACTTTCAAAGTAATATAAACTATATGTTTACATAAACGGTTGGAGAGTATGCTCCATGGAGAGATAAAAAGCAAAGAAGACAAAATAATATTCTGTTATATATAATATACTGTTATAACACACTCCATTACCCTATTTGGACCACAATCACTTTCAAAGTAATATAAACTATATGTTTACATAAACGGTTGGAGAGTATGCTCCACGGAGAGATAAAAAGCAAAGAAGACAAAATAATATTCTTTTATATATAATATACTGTTATAACACACTTCATTACCCTATTTGAACCACAATCACTTTCAAAGTAATATCTTATTTCTAGCTGACTCGGTCACAGGATTGTTAATCTGAGCCTGGCGATGGACCCTCATATGAATTCTCTTTGAAGCTGAACGGGGTAGGGTAAATGGTCTAATCGAATCGAATAATATTAATTGATTTAAAGTTCTGTGCAGCAAGATAACTTGTATCTTAAAATGCTTAGATATTTGCCTCGAATCGGGACGCAGAGGTGTTTCCAAGGCACCAGGGCCGGGTTATATACTGGCCAAGACCTATTGACGCGTCCTCGTCGAGCGTCCTGGGCAACAGGTTCCCTTCGGAGTCCTGGCTGAAGTCAATAGGATCGCCGATTCCTCCGAAGTCGGAGAGTGTCTGCCTGTATGGCGAGGAACCACCAGTCTGCACACCAATAAGCCAGACATGGGACAACGGATACTCACGCAAACTTCAGGTCCTGTATGACATCACACTGATGCTGGACAACAGGATGCCTTCATCCGACATACAGGACTTTGCGTTGGAGCTCAAGCCAACGAACACAAGCAAGCATGCCTCGAATCAACTCCTCCCGTAACAATTAACTGGAAAGTCAACGTCAAAGCTTTGGCTCAACAACAGTTAAAGTTTCACATCAAACTTTGAAAATGAAATGTGAAGAATCAACCGACGCCATTCCGATAGTGAAAGTACTTACACACACGTTTATTTGTGGTGCTAGATCAATACAGTGGTCGTCCAGACCGTAAAGTTCCCCTTTTACACAGGGAAGGCATTTACACAATATCTGCAAACTATATCCACGTATTATCTGACTTTACCTCGGATCGCCGTTTATCCCGCCATTCTCATCTGAAACATTGTCTAGGTATTCCGTGCCCACGGGTCTTCTATTCGATATTGACAATCTTCTCGTCAGACATCCTCCACCTGATAATCCTTACAACCAAAATCTCTAAACGCCCACGGCTCCACGAAATATGTCGCGCCTCAGTCGAATCACACAAGGTCCTCTCTGTTGTCCTTCTCCGTTGTCGTCTGACGTACCCCGTTTCTAAGTTTTCTTAGTTTCTTGTGGGGTTTCCCTATATGATTTTCTACCGCCTTTTCCGATGACGTCATTCTGTCTAAACGCTAATATTTTGCTAATTTCATGTGTGTATATGCTGTTTTCAGCCGCCCCATAACCAAAATAGATAGCTATGTGACTGATTTCATGTGTGTGTATATGCTGTTTTAAACCGCCCCATAACCAAAATACATAGCTATGTGACTGATTTCATGAGCATATCTGCGGTTTTCAACCTCCCCATAGCTAAAATACATAGGTATCTGACAGATTTCAGGTGTGTATTTACTGTTTTAAACCGCCGCATAGCTAAAAGGCATGGCTAACTGGCTGATTTAATGTGTGTATTTGCTGTTTCTAGAGTTCATAAAGCAAGTATTTTTCCGCACCATGAAGGAACGCATGCACACGCGATTTGAAGATCTGCGCAGTGTTTTGGAAAAACATGGAGCGACGGTTCACCCAAGTCCCGCCACAGTCTTTATCTGGGTTGATTTGTCCAAGGTATGCTTAATCATTATATCCTTCATTGCCTGTTTTTTGTTGTTGTTTTTTTTAAAATGTAAAGAACATGTTTTTTTCTTCCGCTCGCTTTGAACTCAAGCGTAGTCCATACACGTGCTAGTATTTCTGGTTGTTGCCACTAAGAAGTTGAAGTAGCACTAGATTGATTGATGTTTGTGTGTGGATTAGCTTTCCCCTATTTCCAGTGTCTCTCGCCATCAGGCGAACCCACTACAACTTAAAGGTACGTGTAATTTACAGACACTTTAGTCCAACTGACCGTTGTAGGGTTTGAACCCGTTACCTCGGCTTCAGCACACCGGAAGTTTAAGAGCATGTGCTCTTATCTATTCGGCCATGCTGACCTCCGTGTGAGGAACTCGAACATGAACTAACAAATTACGGAGAGCTTGGAGGCAACGGAGATGTGGTTTCTCAGACACATGTTGCCGATACGTGTAAGTGCCAGAATATACACCAATGCCTGGAAAATACTAAGGAAGTTAGAATATTATGTACAAATATAGGAAGGACACAAATAGTGCTCTTTTGGCTATCTAATGGGAAGAGTTAACGTTAGTTGCATATCCTTTATAGGACACGGCAGTCAACCCGAGCGTCTTATGGCTGTTTGTGATTTCTTGGCAAGTTACGTTCAGTAGTTTACCATTGCTTTCTGAACGACCTGTACTCATACCTTTTTTATGGAAACCAACTCAAGACAGTCTGCTTCAAAATCACTCGCAGATGTGTTTGGAACGCGGTATTGCGGGATTACGAAATTGAAGAGAAACTGAAAAACATTCTGAATATTGGTCATCATGGCTGAACGGATAAGAGCGCTCGTTCTTAAACATCCGGTGTGCTGATGCTGAGGTAATAGGTTCAACCCCTACATCGGTCAGTTGGACTAAAATGTCCTTGATTTGGAGACGTAAATTACAAGGTCTTAAAACGGACAAAAATAATGTGAATGGACAAAATTACATGCCAGTCAAGAATCATAATCATGAAATTGAAAATGTCACAAATTTGGGATATCTTGCCTCCATAATGTACAACAATGAGGGATATTCAAAAGATGGCAGATGGATACTTGCCATAGCAATGCAGAGATTAAATAATTTTATGAATCTTTAGTATAACACCGAGAAAGAAATCAAACCACAAAGTTAGGAGAGCTTACGTCTTTTCTATGTCGGCACAAGAATTTGAATCATGGTCCATTTCGCAATCACAAACGAATAAAATCGGGGCTTTTGAATTTAAATGTTGTTAGAATATCATGGACCAAGAAGATGAAAAATACTGATATTCTTCATGATCTAAAATCTGGCTCATAAACAGTATCATGTCTCTGAAACTGAAATATCGCTGACAATATGAGTAATTGCCCCGAGATGATTAATTGTCTTAAGCGAATTCATATATCTGCCATGGGATCATATGTAGTATTTTCCCTCATGCAACCCCTTTTAATGTAATATATAATACAATATGTCTGCTACCATATTAACAAATTGTAAGTTCCGCGGCTAAAGGCTTGTAAACGCGGTTCGTGAGCCGGGTACCAGGCGTTCGAAGCTCAGCTGCAACCTATTTATGCAGCAGACCGTGTCGCGTTGTGTTATATCGTGCTGGTATGGGAGCCGGTCGTTCAGAAAGCAATGGAAAACTACTGAACATAACACTTGCCTAGTACATCAACAGCAGCTGGAAAATGCCTGGTAAGGGATACGCACCAAATTTTTTTTTAAGTCATAACTGTGACACACCCCTGCTAACAATTTTCTGCCATCCATTTTTGTTTTGTCCACACCAACGTTTTGTTTGGCACTGGATATTTTTTGTGCGCTGGCAACGCTGTGAATTCAAGCTTAGTACATACACACTACTCCTAGTAGTGCTGAACTGAATTTTGCGTGTGAATTAGCTTTCCATATTACCAGTGTCCCTCGCCATCAGGCGAACCCACTACGTAATTTACGTCCCCAAGTCAAGGACAAGAGGTCAATATTTTAGTCCAACTGTCTGGTCTAGGGGTTACCACTTACCTCGGCATCAGCACACCAGATGTTTAAGAACACACGTTCTTATCCATTCGGCCATGCTGACTCTGCAGTGAATCTGTTTATCGTCTTAAGCGACTTCCCGTATCTGCCATTAGCTTATATATCGCCAAAATGTTGTCATTGCGTTATATTAGAACATGTCTGTACCAGGTTAACCATATTGCGAGTCACAACTGTGACACACCCCCTTCTTACCATTTTACCGCAATCCAATTTTGTTTGGTCCAAACTTACTGTGTTTGGTTCTGAATCTGTTAAACGTCACATTAGACATTTGAGATTTTAATTTAATTTTTGAAATTCTAGATTTGGTACTAATATTAATGTTTTGTCTTTTGTACAAATTTCCTGCTACGAAACAATTAAACGACTTTGAATAAAGAAGATACAAGCAATAGATTGCACTATTTATTGCCTGACATATTTCACTGCATCTCGTCAGGTACACACTGCACATGGTAGAATATCTATCTAACATCTAATTAAATATCTAATATCTAACTGGAGGTCAGCATGGCAGAGTGGGTAAGAGCGTTCGCTCTAATATTCCGGTGTGCTGATGCCGAAGTAGTAATGTTCTACCCCTACACCGGTCAGTTGGGCTAAAATCTTGACTTCTCGTCCTTGACTGTGGAATGGAAATTACAAGTGCCACATGAGCCGGAGTTGGTTCGCCTGATGGCGAGGGACACTGGTAATAAGGAACGCTAACCCATATGCAAAAATTATACCAGTGCTCCAGAAGTAGTAGCACATGTTTGGACTAATCTTGAGTTCACAGCGAGCGACACTCCCCCCCCCCCCCCCCCAAAAAAAAAATATATATATATAATTTATCTTAACTATCATAAATATCTAACATCTAATTAAAAGACTTTTTAAAAATGCTTCTTCATTTTCAACTGCTCACTAGTTTCTACCAGAGCCGACTCCCGCGGGAGAGATGTGGCTGAGTGAGCAGTTCCTTGAGGAGAAAGTCTTTATAGTCCCTGGTTTTGACTATCATTCCGAGAAACCGGGCATGTTTAGAATTTGCTATTCTATACACGAGGATGCTTATGAATATGGTAAAGTAGTTTTCTGTGTCCATCAATATGTACGTGTTTTCTTGTTGTAATTGCTTCTACGACAACACTATCATCATCATCATCATCATCATCATCATCACCACCATCATGTTATAAATCTGCCAATGGCATTTCACAACCTCAGCGAGAGTGGTACCTAATAATAGTAATAATATCAACCTTTTTCTAAGTAAAGAGAGAAGACAGAGAAAGTGGTGGTAGCACGGTGAGTAGCATGCTTGACTGCTGTTCATGTGTTCATCGGCAGGGGTTCTGGAAGAATATCAAAACTCAGAGGGAAGACAAGGAGAACTTTCAATCAGATAGCGGTGGGAACAATTAGTAGCGTGACGCTTAGCTGGCTGTTGAACGAGGGGACGGAGCATGTGTGGGAATATGAGTGTCGTGATGTCGGTTTTTAGCTCAACCCAACTCATGTGTTCGAATCCTCATGGAGGCAGCTCTACTCAGCCTTAAAATGGGCATGAAGAAGTTATAATGGGAAGTACAGGCGGTCATCATGATACTTACCATCTGGTGCTGATTGGTCAATAAGATATGGGACTATTACCATATGCGCTATATTTCCCTAGGTGTGTCAAGCAGCACTTTACTTTAACACGCCTTAGGATGTGAAGACCATTAATGAAGCCGCGAGACTCACAAGGTTCTGCGTCAGAGGGCACACTAGATGGTCATGATCTGGAACTTCTTATAGCGTATTGGATAAAAGCGTGTAAGATGTTAGGGTAGCCACGAGTCTCACAAAGTTCTACGATCAGTGCATGTGTGGTTGTATATTACCATGTCTATAAGTCAGGGCGGTAATCTTAAAAATAAAACAGCTAAAAGAAAACAACTTTGACAGTAATAAAAAAGGTACAATGGCATGTGATAATTTCATTCGAAAATAAAAAAACGGCTGTTCTGTCCCCGAGGTCTTTTCAAGGTGAAACAAGTGTGTCACTTCAAGTTGTGGCTATATTGAAAAGTAATAAATGCCATACACAATGTCATTTCCCTGTGACGTTTCCTTCATACCCGGGGTAAAGACTTATGTCCAGCCCCACGCTGTAAGAAGATAATGGTCACCAAGTGTGCCCAGTGATGTCTATGACCTGGCCTTACATATGAGGCAACGGACATCAGAGGACACAGTTTAGCAGTGGCTCCTGAACTTCTTTTGCCTACTGCCTCATTAAATACATACCTAGAACTGAATTGTGTACACACATATGCAACTCTTTCTTGGAGAATGTGGGAGGGAGGGGGGGGGGGACACAGATCACACGACCAGGTCTCACCCTGGCGAAAACCTTGCAGCGTCTATGCATGGTGTACTGTGAGAAATGATATGAGAAACACGTCCTCAGGTTGGTCTTCCACTCATGTAAATAGAGGAAAGAAGTAGAGATTAGAACACACTAGAAAACATTATTGATAATGACAGTGCCTGGCTGAAGGAACAAGTGCACTTCAATGCGCGACCAACTAGACACCCCAGCTTTGAAGTACACTTGTTATTTCAATGAGGGTCATGTAGTTATTTGAAGTGACATGTTAAAGTCTCGTCGTGGTCAATGTATCTTTCAAGTTTTATGTTGTCTAGTGTGTCCTCTGATCTCCATTTCTTTACTTCTGCGAAGAGCCAGTCAATATCTGTGGATTTGTTTCTTTCTCTACTCAAGGTTTTCCCAGCAGTTATATTTTGCCTAAATACTGACTTCCCCGCATCAAAATCTGCCTAATATTCCAAGAATTGCAATACCTTTCTGTAGATGTGTAGCTCCAGTGCCCATCCCCCGCCTCAATTTCTTACCAAAATGCGGCACGTGGAGATGGTACTCTGGTACCTAGTCGGGGGGAAAGTGTCCACACCTACCTCGCGCGAGTAGATACCAGCACTTTCAGGTCACTGACAACATGACCATCGATGTTTCGTTCTTACGAGTTAAAATTAAGTTGACCAGAGGATTCGTAACCAACCAGTCTTGGGGCTGCCGGAGTGGCTTAGATGTGTCTGTCGCTAATTCAACAAATAATGGGTATGCACAAAGGTGTCACAGACTTTTTGTTTAAATAAAGAAATTGTGGATGACATAATTGCCCTTGATCTCCGAATTGTGGATCTGTGGTTTAGTCTTCTCAGGTAACGTTGAAAAATAGGTTGTTCCGTGTGTTCATTAAAAATCCATTGAACGTTTAAGACCATAAACATTATAGACAACTGTCTAATGTTATTGAAAATTAATGTTACCACAATCAGAGTTTTCAGTTCATATAATTTATTTTCGTTGCAGGTAAAAAAGCAATAATCAGAGTTTTACAGCGCCTACAAGCATAACGGTTGCGGTATCTAGATTTAGAAGACATTACTCAGAGAAACAGAACATTATCATTTAAGACATGCTTTGTGTTTTCAATTGTTCAGGTGTTTGTTTAGTCCAATATAATTGTTAAATATACAAACAGTGCAATGTGGCATGCCATACTTATAAATTGGATTTTAAGACATTAATTTCAGTGATGCCCGTCCAACCTTTCTGTGTTGTAAATAGGATATAAAAGTACTTCGTTTCCAGGCCCCCATAAGACGGGAAGGGTACACAATTACACCAGGCCTTAACAAGTGTGCGACTCTGTCTAGACATGTAAAAGCACAAGGATGAAACTGTAACGAAGTCAACTCATAACTGATAACTCATAACATGAGTGGAGTCTGGTGGATGATCTTTACAAATATACTTTATTCATGTTGATGACCGCTGGAATTAGTGTGGCAACCTTTCTGCTCAGTATCTTGATGGTAACTGCCCCTTTGATAACAAACCACGTCACGAATTGAGCATCTCTCCTCTCATTCGACCTCGATGCTCAATCGTGCTGTAGTATTTCCCACCTAAATACTACCAAAACCCCTTCCTCTGTTACACCTCCCTATGTTTACTAAAGAATTTTTCCTCTAAAGGAAAAATTCTTTACTCCCAACTCTCTTAATCTATTCCCTCTTTTTCCTTAACTCCCACATTTCTTCTAATCTTCCCCAAACTAACTCAAATTTGGAGCAAATATTATATTATTTAACCCTTCTCCCTGTCGTATTTTCAATCTAGTACCCTACTATAAACCCTTCATAACATAATAACTCATATCATAATAACATTGAAAACTCAACATAACAAGTATATACAATACGTCATAACACACATGGTTGAAATAACCCCTCCTCGTCTTCATATCAAAACTCAAACACTGTACCTTTCTGGTACCAACTCCCCATTGTCTTCAACAACACTACCAATTCTCTACTTTCAACCTGTAATCACTCTCACACAATAGAAAGACAAAGAATCGGTGGCCACCGGTATTTAAAAGAAGCAGTAGAACTCTTCCACACAAAGACCACACTCAGCTAAATCACACACCCCCTTTACCAAACCACACTCCTTTACCCTCCTATGTCATTTGAGACTTTATGTAATAAAGTCTAAAATAATTATATCTCCTACAATACCACTCATTATGGTAAACGTTTACGCTGCTATCTACAGCATCAAAAAAACAATTGTCTATATATTACAGACACTACCAATTTTATAAGTCTGAACCTTACCTCAATGTAATGTTAACCACAAAACACGTCCCGAGGACACAATTAAAAATCAAGACCTGTCCCAATACAGATCACCTCACATAATATACCTCTCTTGCCCCCTTACAGTCCATTTATTATGGGCACATCTACTCAAAATCTCCAGTTGTTAATTTATGCCGTTATCAACAGCAACCATGTACTGCTCTTAACTCACGTCTGTGACTGCAGTCCCTCAAAACCCCATGTCATTTTGTTCCCAATGTATATTTCACACTTATTATTGTACTGTTATCTACAGTATCTAATCAAACATGGATTCAATTCATGTTTAATTATTTGTCTGGGGCAACATGTTACCCACTTCTTCTTCTTCAATCCCGTCTCTTATAAACCCCATGGAGGCTATGTTCAAAACTTGTATATTAACCCCGTCACCTAAGTATGGCCTATGTTTCCACAACTTAACCTCTCAACGCTGATTATCACAGCAACCTTGCTAGTAGCATATACATCAACTTGTTATTTACAAGGAGAATGTGTCTCTCTTCTAGTCCCCAGTAGTTTATTACTATTTTCTGAACGAAGGATCCCAAATAAATGTCTCTCTTCTAGTCCCCAGTAGTTTATTACTATATTCTGAACGAAGGACTAAAATAAAGCCCCATGTATTGTCTTTATTCTAGACAAAACCATGTAGATTAAACTTAACCTAACTAATTTCCAACATGTATTTTCAAACATACAAGACAATTCACTTAAATTATAAGTTAAGCGAAATAAAATCAAAACAGAACATCATACCCTCCCAAACTTTCTACATCATTTATGTTTCCCCATATATTAATTAAAGGTATGAAGTCATTCAAAGAAAAATATATATTAAAATAATACAACATACATCCTAACCTATTGTTAGTTAATACTACTGGTCTCTTTTACGGACCAATAGTTTGTACGTAAAAGTCTAAGAACACCACAATCCTATTCTAAAACTACCATCATTTTACCAAACCAAATCAATTAAAAACATATATGAGGCATTGAAAACTCAACTTCAATCAAAACAAGTGTCTTCTCGCTAAAGAGAATATAATTCACACAGAATTAACCACTTAAAGTGATCAAACCACACGTACCTATTCACACACATCATGCCTATTTTGTTATAAAACCAAACAACTCATAATGCCAAAATATATATACACACATATATATATATACATATCTGCAGACTAACATATCGCGGAACAATACTTGTTCCCCTCAACTAAAATCACCACTCCACAATTGACCGTTCCATTTTCTGGAAGTCAAACATTGATTATCTCCCCTCACAATATTTTACAAAACTAACTCCTTACACATCACAATATTTAGAGTATAATCACTGTAAACTACAGGTCAACTCATTTCACCTATTATTATCCCAATGTTATCTCAAAGTACCAGTGGTCATCTATCCAGTAATAGAACCTGTGACCTGGCACACCAATTGTTAATCATTATTATTTCCGTTAACTACGGTATCTCCAGCCTCTTACGTCTAACAAAACTTTGTCTCTCACCAATACAACCAACTCTACTTTTTAAGTTTCTCGTCTATCCGACGCAATTAACTAATCACATCATTACTTTCCAACATCTCACCACGACTACTCTAAGCTAATCCTCAGGTCTCTCCTAGCACTCTTGTATCGTAACGATAATCAAACTGGTCACTCTTATCGAAACACATTCTCCAACATTCATTTAACTAACCTTGTTTACCTCTGTACCTTTCACTCCTTTTCCTATTTATCGGGACTCTTCCAGAACAGCAACCCACTCCACTTATAACTGACAGCAGAGCTCACTTTTCTCATTTCTCAGTGTTAGGCATTCTTGCTTCGATGCATCCCTGTTAACAATACTAAACATATTTTATGAAACATCATTCAGAATGTTAACACTGTTTCCGTCAACCAGTCACACAACTTCCCTAATTTCTTTCCAACGTCAGATATTCTAACGAAAGGACATCACAATTCTCTAATTACGTTCTTTCTATCTCTCAATTTTCGCATACTCTATTTTCCTCTTTTTATCAACGTCATTTATCAACCAGTCTTCGTATATTCACACGGACAATGATACACAACCTCTCTCTCATCTTACTACTACTCTCGCATCGCGACAACCTAACGTGTCCATACTATTACTTCAAAAAAAAATTACTTTAGACGCCAATTCAACATTCCAGCAATCACTCACCACAATCTAAGCGTATCGACCTCTTCTACACACCTTGACACAAGATATATCAGCGCACTATTACATTTTATCTATGTACTTCGCTTAGGCGACATCACCAAACCTCACTCCTACTTCACTCATCGCGACGAACACCTGTTTGTCTAGAACTATACTCACGTACGAACTAAACACCTCGTACATGCATGCTGTACTTAACACTTGCCAACATTCTATCCATCCTCGACGCACATATGTTTGTCTACATTTTTATCGCTACAAGAACAACTGATTATCAGACAAACTACTTCAACACTCAACAGGACTTTCACAACTCAACTGTTTACTTATTTCTACTTTTCTCACTCATCCTCTCTTTTTCAAAGGTCATAACGTAAGCATTAACTCTCGCAAACTATAACTCCCTTATACACTAACCAGCACTATCAACGATCTCTTATAACCAATTTCACTCCGACGAGCCACTAACCTCGTAACTATCATTCTATACTTCTCCACACAACAGGTTTCTCATATTTAATCAGCTCTTCCTTCTCCGCAGGCATGACGTAATTACTTCATCCCTCTCACCAAGAACTCGTATTCTTCAATCATCAACTTCTACAGTCTTTTACTCTTAATATTCTCACGTTCAACTGGCTATTTCACACATAATATCCAATTCTTCCTCAATCTGTATCTCTTCACTAGACACTCTCGGCCCAGCCGTAAACAACACCACACCTACTTCTCAATCTACCAAACAAAACTATCTCAGACTTCATGTCACAGCTCTGAGTCAAACCATCCATACTTATTTTATCTCTCTCTCTACTAATTATATGCTGAATCTACTCTACTTTAATCACTCCATTTATACATCACTCAACGTGACTAACTCTCTGTATCTATTCATTCTGGACAAAGGACTATTTTAATTTCTACTCTTCCTACATCGTCACTGAACACAATATATCCTAATTCTGTATTACGTATCCACGTAAAATCTCATTTGCCGTAACTCTCAACAACACCATCGCCCCCCTGTACCATGCGATGCCACACCAAACAATTTCATTTGTCTATTTTAGACAGCTCATATATCTATGTGCTCAACCCGCAATTCTTTCAAAACAATTCCATTTTCCTTCCTCACCCAAATAATTTTAACAACCATAGAGCGCATCGAAACCAAATACTTCGTCGTCTCTTAGTACTGATGTTCGTCTCGTTTCAATTATACCATCATCACTATCCGTTGTTAACCTGTTGTTAAAGTACTCTGGTCTTAAGGACATAAGGTCTTCTATTTTTCTCAAGTCACTTTCTGTCGTTGAATAAATTCCCGTTATCTGTCTGCTATTATTCTTTTTCTTAAATGAATTCTTTCCTTTATTTCTTTCATTTGCGTCGGTCTGTTCACTGTTTCCTGTATACCTTACGTAACGTTTGCATCTTCCCATCTCGTCTTCAGATGACACACTGATAATAGTTCCTTCATCAGACTCATAATAATTCTCATAACGATTTACTGCAGATACGTCGACCCTTTTCCCATAGTCATCTTTAGAACCTCTGTCTTTCTTTCTCTTTCTCGGTATTCGTCTCTTAGTTTTCCCTACTTTCTTGTCATGTAAACTAGTATCTAGTTCTCTAGAGTCACTAACTAAAACTCTGTCCGTCTGTCCACCAGCAACTACACCGTACGAGGGAACATTACGCTTCAAGTCAGGATCTGTTCGTAGTGTAATTCTCTCATTCTTCGACTCACCAGTATTTATATCTGTTTCAGAATCACTATAACATGTGGAAATATCTTCTTCGTAATCTGAACTCCGACAGCTAATATTCCTACACCATTTGGGAATTAGTTTCATGTCTATACTTGAGGAACTTGAGATGTCAGTACCTCTATTAACTATCATACTGCTATTTCCTCTTTCAATACCTCTCCTCTTTGGCTTCCTTTCAAAACTTTTCTTCACCCGTCTTTTAACATCTTTGGCACTTGTCTGTTTATCTTTCTTAATTTCAACCTTGTCTCTCTTAGTCAAATGAGTTGGTTTTGACTGAGTTTCTATTAAGTCAGTTTGACTTCCCTTTGTTATCTTGCTGACTGGTTGTACCTGGACCTTTTTCTCCACTGTATCTACCTGAGTCTGCGTACTATTTTCTATCGTATTACCTGTCTGCGTCTGTGTCTCTCGGTTTCTTTTCTTTACTAATATCTTAGTCTTCTTTTCCTGTTCAATCCTAATATTGGCCAGTACTTTAGGAGTCGTTGAATTCTTATCTTTGTGTTCTACTCTGTCCTTCGATCCTGACTTCAAATATTGTCTTTGTCTCTTTTCAAACCAGTCGTTACGTCTTTTTCTAGCAGTTGCACTGTGAGAGGGCCAGTCCCATGATTTCTTTGAAAGGTTTCTCTCACGCCGATTTTTATATTTATAACTACTATACCAGTCCGAGCTTTCACCATTTCGTCTGTTCTCACCGCCTTTTACTCTATATAGATCAGGCCTTGGTTCGTCATAAGCATATTGTCTTCTGTCTTTATTAAGCAATGGCTGTCTCCTGTTATTCTTTCCTACTCCATTGTAGTCTACCATAAATCTATAAGGGTCTTGTCTAGTCGTTCTGTTCCTCAACGTTTCCAGAAAATTCTCTACTTCCGTAATTGACACCTTTAATTCCCCCAACCATGTACTAACACGTTGTAATTCCCCACACAAGTAATTCATATTAACTTCCTTTGAAATATCTATCAACCTGAAACACTATTTCTACTTCTTCTTCTGCATATTCTTTGATACCTAGAGAAAAAAACTCGTCCTGAACTCAGCCGAAATTATGCCTGTTTCTCCACTGTGCTGTGATGGGTCTGCTATGCTGAAATATACTTAAACAGAGCAAGCAAACAACTTCACAATCGTAATTTCCTAATTTAAGAAACACAAATTAAATCACTTATTTCTTAAGAACAATTCAATCAGTTACCAGGTTTATAAATTTCCGTACTTCTGTTTCTCGATCCCAGCACGACGTATTTTCCTAGACTCGCCGTCAGATTACACTCAACGCTGTAGTAGTTGAACCCAATCGCGCCTCAGACAGTTCGTTCGCTCTTCTCAGGTTACTCAAACACTAGGATTCTGCGTCAGCTGAAATTCAGTCGCGGAGTTCAGGTAGCGGAGTTCAGGTAGTCTGTCTCTTCTCCCAGGTAACTTCGTCTCTTGGGATGCCTGGACAAATTTCAACCCCTGGTAGGGTCCCGACCAGTCTTCTGGCTTCTGATTTCGCCCCGGGTGGGGTACTTCATCGAGGTCTTGAGATAGTCTGACACACAACAGCGAGCGGCTCTCAACTGCAGTAGAGCCCCGAGATAGTCTGACTTGTCAAGTAAACATTGGGCAATCCATGAAGTAATGCCTTATTTATTTGCTGTCTCGATCTTCTTTACTAACGTTCTTTTTTTCAGTTGTTGGCGTTCAGAACGAAACTCATTAACATTGAGGCTGAACTTGATTATCTTATTGAAAAGTTCTTTCTCACCTGCAACAACTATCCGACTGGATTTGCCCTTTAGCCAAACTTTTGCTCGGTCAAGACACGATTAAACTGGGCCGACTTTCAGCACACTCCTGCTCGCTCGAGATATCGGTTAGACGGCTTGACCTTCAGGACAACTTCTGCTCCCGACACGTCCGTTAGATGAACAGATAATAGGAGTCGCCAGAATGGTGTCCACAGTTGACGCTCGCCGATTTGATAATGATCTCAGGTGTCGCAATTCGTTATGGCCAGTTTCGCTTTTCTCCTGACACCAGCAAAATTTTGACAGCTAGCAGTCTTGAAAAAGACTTACAGACGACCACCCCTTGGCGGGCTTTTGGTCGCTGTATTTTTCGCTGATACGTTATTGGCCATTTTTTTACTGCGCCTTGTTACATTCAATGGTTGTTCAAAAGCGTGCTGAAATTATTTCTGACGACTGAGATAAACGGAGCACGGATCATCGTCTTAGTTTTTGGCCTCCGCGATGTTATACGGCATGACTTCTCGTTACACCAGGCTCGAATCCTGTGTCGTGGGCACCATTTCGCTTATGTAACGAAGTCAACTCATAACTGATAACTCATAACATGAGTGGAGTCTGGTGGATGATCTTTACAAATATACTTTATTCATGTTGATGACCGCTGGAATTAGTGTGGCAACCTTTCTGCTCAGTATCTTGATGGTAACTGCCCCTTTGACAACAAACCACGTCACGAATTGAGCATCTCTCCTCTCATTCGACCTCGATGCTCAATCGTGCTGTAGTATTTCCCACCTAAATACTACCAAAACCCCTTCCTCTGTTACAAAATGAACACAATTACAGGCATTTAAACATTTTCAAGGAAGCATCAACATTTATGAAAGAAGAAGAAAGAGATACAACATAAGGGCCCCGACTATAATGAAATCGATACAGTCGATGGTTGAACGGGACCATTCTTCTAAAGAATTGGAATTGGAATTGGCCATCGTGGTATATTGGGGAAATAGGGCTAGACCCACATTCTCTCATCCAGACGAAACAGCATTCAACGGATGATATGATGATGTGCTTTTATAATGTGTGGGTGTTGGTGCCAATGTCAGGGGTTTGGTTTAGTATGCCATCAGATAGTTCTAGCGAATAAAGAGGTTAGAAAAAGATGTTAGTTCTGGAGAAAACCTGATGGTAGTCTAATTACAAAATTCCTTACCTGGAAACCACAGGAAGAACGAAATAGTGGGAGATCCAGAAATACTTAGAGGAGATATTTAAAGAAATAAATAGTGTTGGGAGGACACGTGCAGGAGATAACAAAATACATGACTTGGTGAGGTCCCATATCAAAATGGAGGGAAAAGGCAAAAGAAAGAATATCGTCAGATGATGAGTTAAAATGTTTCCCCAGCATCACAAAGAAAACTAACTTGTAAATAGGATCAACTTCAGAATGCATGGTCAGTGTTTAAAGTAAAAGTTGGGGTAGGCTGATTAAAGAATGATCTTGACTTGTGAATATTTAACATATCGTCGATTCAGGTGTCCGTTGTGTATTCCAGAAACATATATATATATTTTTTTATAAAAAAGTCATCACGATTTATTCGTGCTGTCAGTGATGTGAATATATATTTTGCTGTGATCTGTCTCTGGTAGATAGAGTTGCTGTTTGTGTTGCTGTTTGTATGTATTGATCTGTGTTTGACAGAATTGTTTTATGTGAAGATCTGTATATGATGGAGACATGCAGTTTTATATGATGGACTATCTGAAAAACATCTGCTGTTATATGTGATAATCTATGCATGATAGAGAGCTGCTGTTTTATGTGATAATCTGTATGTGATAGAGCTGCTGTTGTATGTGATAATCTGTATGTGATAGAGAGCTGCTGTTTTGTGTGATAGTCTGTATGTGATAGAGATGCTGTTGTATGTGATAATCTGTATGTGGTAGAGAGCTGCTGTTTTATGTGATAATCTGTATGTGATAGAGAGCTGCTATTTTGTGTGATAATCTGTATGTGATAGAGAGCTGTTTTGTGTGATAATCTATATGTGACAGAGAACTGCTGTTTTTTGTGATAATATGTGTGAAAGAGAGCTGTGGTTTTATGTGATAACATGTGTGTGAAAGAGAGCTGCTGTTTTGTGTGATAAAGGGCTGCTGTTTTATGTGATAATATGTGTGAAAGAGAGCTGTTGTTTTATGTGATAATATGTGTGAAAGAGAGCTGCTGTTTTATGTCATAACATGTGTGTGATAGAGAACTGCTGTTTTATGTGATAATCTGTATATGATAGAGACCTGCTGTTTTATCTGATAATCTGTATATGATAGAGAGCTTCTGCTTTATGTCATGATCTGTGTATGATAAACAGTTGCTGTGTTATGTGACAATAAAATGTTGGTGTACATCCTACTACTGTGTTGAGACTAACTATTAAGTTTAATACCTGGTCAAGTGCAATTCAGTAATATTTGTCCTAATAAAGATGACGAACCCAGTCATTTATAAGAGGGGGGAATTCAATTGAAAACCTTAAATGGTTTTAGGTGAATATATTCTGAAAAAAGTAAAGAACAAATATATCATTTTTCGATGATGTCACCACTGCGTTCAGTGGAAGTCCTCCAGCGTAGATAAAGTGCTTGGATTCCTGTAGAAAAAAATGTCTCATGGTCGCTTGTGTAACCACTCATGCAACACCTACTGTACCTCTTCATCGGACCGAAAAGTCTTTCCTCACAATGACTCGGTTGTCAAGAGAAGTGGAAATCAATTGGAGTTAGATCTGGCGAATACGGGGGATGTGGTACACAGAAAGTGGAGGTCTTCGATAGTTTCAACTCCTGCCTTTACTCAGAAGTCCTTGTCGTTTGGATTTGATTGAAGATCGAATATGATTCCTGAGAAGATCTGTATACGTATCACTGGTGACAGTTGTCCCTCTTCGCATGTAGTGCTCTAAAATAATGCCTCGTTAATCCCAAACAAGAGTCAGCATAACGTTCCCGGTAAATGGTTGCGTGCGAAACTTCTTTGGTTTCGGTGAAAAAAGATAGCGACATTCCTTGCTCGCTCTCTTCCTTTCCGTCTCGTGGTAGTGAACCCAGGTTTCATCTGCAGTAACAATTCTTGATGGGAAACCATCACCTTCTGCTTCAAAGCACTGTAAAAGTTCTTCTTTACAAGGCGTCGTTGTTTCAATTTTGGAGTAAGCTGTCATGGCACCCACCTTGCAGACACTTTGCTGTACTCCAGCTCATCATGGATGATGTGGCAAGCTAAACCTTGACCGATATCAAGATGTGCGGCAATGTCACTCACAGTCATTTGGTAGTTTTCCTGTACGAGGCCTTCAACGGCTGCAATCGACCCCGAGGTCACCACTCGGTGTGCCTGACAGGGTCGTGAACACTCTGTCACAGAAGTCACGCTATTTTGAAATTTCCTACTCCACGCATAGCCTACACTTGCTGGACTGATAGACATACATCACTATACTGGATCTTCATTCGAAAACAAATGTATATAGGTTTCATCCTTTCACTGATCAAAAAATGGATAACACAACGCCGCTCCTCTTTGGTGCATGTCAGAAGTGGGGCGTCCATTTGTAAACTATCCTTGTGATGTCACTGTGTTCGTCTGCACCATGATGTTATGTTTACCATCTTGACATCCTTAACAACAATATTGACGGGTTACAAGACAATGGCATGGTTATTATAATTCCTATCACACTTTTAAGATTGTCATTTGAAGTCCTCTCGTACAACATAAACACACCTATCTGACAATCAGGTTTTTGTTCTTTATTAAAATGAACATAACAATTCAAATATAACATAAATAGTATTCAACATATGTTGTAATCATCGTTTATCTTACATAATTATTGTGTACATATATCAAACAGATATTTCCGTAATGCATAATGTTAGATCTGTTCATAAACTAGGTCACATGGTGAACAGTTCCTTTCCTCCTCAAACAATTTCCAGAAAATTATTTAGTGCCCATTTTATGATAATAGGTCGCTTCAGAGTCAAACTAATTTGAATTTCTATGACCTATAATTAATTTGTACCCCACTGGGCACTAAGTTGGAATCTGTTGACAATAAAAAACCGAAAGCCTTTGGAGTAAACACCACGAGCCTCATTCCAGACTGGGTGTGTGTTCTCTGCTGAATAATGACCTATTTTCATACTTCTTATTTCATTTGCTTGAAATATGTATAAAACTGCAATGTTGTCTCTTGTATGGATCTAACAGTCTTAATTAGTTCACTCAGAGGTCCATAGAGTTTATATTCCACTGTCGTCTCTCTAGGCCAGACGGCTTGCCTAGATATGTTGTATTTTGGGCAGTCTTTGAGTATGTGCTCTGTTGTCTGCGACGACAAGCCACACGTGCACATGGCTGATTCACAAATCTTGAAGTTCGTATACATGTGGTTGCGTTATTTATTGTGTCATGCTCTGAAGCGCTGAATAATGACTTGTTCTGGTTTGTCCATAACGTGGTAGTCGTCTTGAGCAGGTTTTGGTGGCTTTCTGACTGATTTGATAATTCGCTTCTTTTGGTGGTATGTAACAAGCACATCAGGCTGTTCTTCTTTTGCTCCTTCCTTAGCCAATCGGTTTCATACTAATATGCCACAGATGTGAAGTTTCATTTCCAGTCTTGCATATCCTTCTGGTTTCGAACTTTGAAAGGGGAAGAAGATCTCTTCAGCAGTCACTAGTATGTTGGCACTGGGCCAGGATTAAGTCTCCAGGCCAAGCTCCATCCGATAGATGCAAGAACTTTATGGGACTCGGGCAAACTAAGCGCTAAATCATCAAACTAGCGAAGTTGACTGGAACTGCACTAGTAATGTTATGTGCAGGTCAGACGCAGGATTTGACGCCTGGACTCGTCTTGAGTTAAAGTGAGGGAAAGATTGACCTCCTATTTCTTGTTGCTCTCAGGTCCAACAAAATGTGATGGCGCTATCACATCAGAGACCCATAGCAGGACACTGCTTTAGGACATAATACATATATTTGTAGACACATTTTGTCCAATTCTGATTACGGAAACCAGTCATGGACAGTCAGAAGACAAGTGAGGAATCATGTGGACATAACGGTGATGTGCTTATAAAAAAGAACGATGAGAACACAATGGATGAATAACACAAATAAAGTAATGAAGATATCTAGAAAAACATTAACTCAGAAATAGAACTGGATCAATTTCACATTGTTTGGGTAGTTGATGGACTGGCGAGAACTAGAGTACGTCGTGACACGGCAAGTTGGAGGCAAAGAGATGCGGGCGGGATGAGGGGTTGAACTAAAGGAGAAGATGCTAGACAGTCTGACATAATGGCGTTGAGGAACATCAGTATTAGAAAATGTTTGGCAGTACAAGAGACAGGAGGCTGTGGACACCTGTATTAGAAATGGTTTGCAGCACAGGAGACAGGAGGCAGTGAACATCAGTGTTAGAAATGGTTGGCAGTATGAGAGACAGGAGGCGGTGGACATCAGTATTAGAAATGGTTTGCAGTACAGGAGACAGGAGGCAGTGAACATCAGTGTTAGAAATGTTTGGCAGTATAAGAGACAGAAGGCTGTGGACATCAGTATTAGAAATGGTTGGCAGTACGAGAGACAGGAGGCGGTGGACATCAGTATTAGAAATGGTTGGCAGTATATGAGACAGAAGGCTGTGGACATCAGTATTAGAAATGGTTGGCAGTACAAGAGACAGGAGGCTGGGGACATCAGTATTAGAAATGTTTGGCAGTATGAGAGACAGGAGGCGGTGGACATCAGTATTAGAAATGGTTGGCAGTACGAGAGACAGAAGGCTGTGGACATCAGTATTAGAAATCGTTGGCAGTAGAGCAGACGGGAGGCTGTGGACAGCTCTGATCATCAGTTCCATACTGTGTTGACCATATGAAGATATTCTGAAACGTCTAATTTCTTGGACATCCGCACACACACAATTTATTGAGAACAATAAGGTCATAGCAGCGGCCAAGCGCTGACTACGTCCCTTTCAAGACAAAGTTAAATACTGGTTGGAGAATGTGTAAACTTGTATCAAATGTGTCTTCTACAAAGCTATTGACGAAAAACTGCTTTCACCTGTCCAGTACTCTGCAGACAGATTTGCACCGTTTCTTGCACCTTTGTTCCAGACTTCAATATTTCCTTGTCCAGTTACTTGAGCTGTACTGTGAAAGATTATTATACTTCCTCATTGGCAGTTACTGTTACAATGCAGTCGTCCCCTTTAGCAGAGTAGAATATTTATAAATAAGAAGGTTACCTCCCTTACCAGAAGCATCCACTTGGAAAGTCGTAACCTGTTTCCCAAAGGTCTTGGGAGTTAACCGGCTTGGGAAGGACACCTGGGCCAACGCGGCAACATTTGCATTTGGTGTCTGTGAGGGCTTTCAGGATAAACAAGAAACAATGGCGGTGACACTAGACCTGGAGGATGCTTACAACAGAGTCAGGTATGATCGGTTGGTATACACTCTGTTGGACATGGAGGCCTGCCCCTGGATTGTCAAATGGATTGCCGCAGTCCTTTATGAGCGTAAAATTGCACTGTGCATGGGCTCGTGGACTTCTGACCCATGTACTATTACACCTGGCTGCCACATGGATCTGCCACGTCCCCAGTGTTCTTTAAAGTTTACACCAGCAAAGTCGCAGCTATTGAGAGTCCAGGAATTGGTAGAATCGAGACATTTGCAGATGATGTGCTGGTGTACAGACAGGGAAGAAGCAGGGAAAGTTTGGCTGCAAACTTACAGATGGCAGTAAACAGGGTGGCGGAGTGGTGCTGGGACGAAGGGGTCGTTATAAACTCATACAAGACATTGGTTGTCTAGTATTCTCTAGATAACCGAATCGCGAAGGCAGATGTTCCATGTATTAGAGAGTAAATTGAAATATCAAGAAAACAGTAACAATATCATATTTATTTATATATATATACATATATATTTGGTGATATCAAACAAAATGGTGACACCAAAATGTGACATAGAAATAGAAGAGAAACTCCTTAACCAAGTGGATAATTTTAGATGCCTAGGGACATTTATAACATCAGATGGAAGATGTACAACAGAGATTAAGAGCAGAATAGGGCAAGCAAAGGCCGCATTTCAGAAAATGAAGAGTATCTTGTGCAATATGTCACTATCACTGAGTGTAAGAAAGAGAGTGCTGAAATGCTATGTAGAACCAGTTTTGCTGTATGGCAGTGAATCTTGGAATGTAAATGAACAAATTAAGAAGAAATTAGAAGCAACAGAGATATGGTTCCTGAGACGAATGTTGCGAATTCCTTGGACTGCCAGAGTAACTAACAACAACTGCCTGAAACAGGCTAATGAAACTAGAACACTATATACAACAATAAGAAAGAGACAAACAGCTTTCTTTGGTCATGTAATGAGAAGAGAGGCATTGGAGAACATCGTGACAAATGGAAAGATCGAGGGGAAGAGAGGCAAAGGCTGACCAAGAGAAATGATGCTGGATGGATTGAGACAGTGGCACGGAGGATTATCAGCAGCAGAGTTGATCCAGAAAACCAAAGACCGAGATCTGTGGAGAGCCATGAACGCCTATGCCAGCTGGCAGGGCACTTGATGATGATGATGATATATATATATATATATATATATATATATATATATATATATATATATATATATATATATATATATATATATATATATAAATAAAAAGTCACCACGATTTATTCGTGCAGTCAATGATGGGAATATTTGCTGTGATCTGTCTCTGATAGAGCTGCTTTTTTATGTTGCTGTTTGTATATAATGATCTGTGTTTGACAGAATTGTTTTATGTGCAGATTTGTATATGGTAGAGACTTGCAGTTTTATATGATGGTCTATCCGATAAACATCTGCTGTTGTATGTGATAATCTGTATGTGATAGAGAGCTGCTGTTGTATGTGATAATCTGTATGTGATAGAGAGCTGCTGTTGTATGTGATAATCTGTATGTGATAGAGAGCTGCTGTTTTGTGTGATAATCTGTATGTGATAGAGAACTGCTGTTTTGTGTGATAATATGTGTGAAAGAGAGCTGTGGTTTTATGTGATAACATGTGTGTGAAAGAGAGCTGCTGTTTTGTGTGATAAAGGGCTGCTGTTTTATGTGATAATATGTGTGAAAGAGAGCTGTTGTTTTATGTGATAATATGTGTGAAAGAGAGCTGCTGTTTTATGTGATAACATGTGTGTGATAGAGAACTGCTGTTTTATGTGATAATCTGTATATGATAGAGACCTGCTGTTTTATCTGATAATCTGTATATGATAGAGAGCTTCTGCTTTATGTCATGATCTGTGTATGATAAACAGTTGCTGTGTTATGTGACAATAAAATGTTGGTGTACATCCTACTACTGTGTTGAGACTAACTATTAAGTTTAATACCTGGTCAAGTGCAATTCAGTAATATTTGTCCTAATAAAGATGACGAACCCAGTCATTTATAAGAGGGGGGAATTCAATTGAAAACCTTAAATGGTTTTAGGTGAATATATTCTGAAAAAAGTAAAGAACAAATATATCATTTTTCGATGATGTCACCACTGCGTTCAGTGGAAGTCCTCCAGCGTAGATAAAGTGCATGATTCCTGTAGAAAAAAATGTCTCATGGTCGCTTGTGTAACCACTCATGCAACACCTACTGTACCTCTTCATCGGACCGAAAAGTCTTTCCTCACAATGACTCGGTTGTCAAGAGAAGTGGAAATCAATTGGAGTTAGATCTGGCGAATACGGGGGATGTGGTACACAGAAAGTGGAGGTCTTCGATAGTTTCAACTCCTGCCTTTACTCAGAAGTCCTTGTCGTTTGGATTTGATTGAAGATCGAATATGATTCATGAGAAGATCTGTATACGTATCACTGGTGACAGTTGTCCCTCTTCGCATGTAGTGCTCTAAAATAATGCCTCGTTAATCCCAAACAAGAGTCAGCATAACGTTCCCGGTAAATGGTTGCGTGCGAAACTTCTTTGGTTTCGGTGAAAAAAGATAGCGACATTCCTTGCTCGCTCTCTTCCTTTCCGTCTCGTGGTAGTGAACCCAGGTTTCATCTGCAGTAACAATTCTTGATGGGAAACCATCACCTTCTGCTTCAAAGCACTGTAAAAGTTCTTCTTTACAAGGCGTCGTTGTTTCAATTTTGGAGTAAGCTGTCATGGCACCCACCTTGCAGACACTTTGCGGTACTCCAGCTCATCATGGATGATGTGGCAAGCTAAACCTTGACCGATATCAAGATGTGCGGCAATGTCACTCACAGTCATTTGGTAGTTTTCCTGTACGAGGCCTTCAACGGCTGCAATCGACCCCGAGGTCACCACTCGGTGTGCCTGACAGGGTCGTGAACACTCTGTCACAGAAGTCACGCTATTTTGAAATTTCCTACTCCACGCATAGCCTACACTTGCTGGACTGATAGACATACATCACTATACTGGATCTTCATTCGAAAACAAATGTATATAGGTTTCATCCTTTCACTGATCAAAAAATGGATAACACAACGCCGCTCCTCTTTGGTGCATGTCAGAAGTGGGGCGTCCATTTGTAAACTATCCTTGTGATGTCACTGTGTTCGTCTGCACCATGATGTTATGTTTACCATCTTGACATCCTTAACAACAATATTGACGGGTTACAAGACAATGGCATGGTTATTATAATTCCTATCACACTTTTAAGATTGTCATTTGAAGTCCTCTCGTACAACATAAACACACCTATCTGACAATCAGGTTTTTGTTCTTTATTAAAATGAACATAACAATTCAAATATAACATAAATAGTATTCAACATATGTTTTAATCATTGTGTACATATATCAAACAGATATTTCCGTAATGCATAATATTAGATCTGTTCATAAACTAGGTCACATGGTGAACAGTTCCTTTCCTCCTCAAACAATTTCCAGAAAATTATTTAGTGCCCATTTTATGATACTAGGTCGCTTCAGAGTCAAACTCATTTGAATTTCTATGACCTATAATTAATTTGTACCCCACTGGGCACTAAGTTGGAATCTGTTGACAATAAAAAACCGAAAGCCTTTGGAGTAAACACCACAAGCCTCATTCCAGACTGGGTGTGTGTTCTCTGCTGAATAATGACCTATTTTCATACTTCTTATTTCATTTGCTTGAAATATGTATAAAACTGCAATGTTGTCTCTTGTATGGATCTAACAGTCTTAATTAGTTCACTCAGCGGTCCATAGAGTTTATATTCCACTGTCGTCTCTCTAGGCCAGACGGCTTGCCTAGATATGTTGTATTTTGGGCAGTCTTTGAGTATGTGCTCTGTTGTCTGCGACGACAAACCACACGTGCACATGGCTGATTCACAAATCTTGAAGTTCGTATACATGTGGTTGCGTTATTTATTGTGTCATGCTCTGAAGCGCTGAATAATGACTTGTTCTGGTTTGTCCATAACGTGGTAGTCGTCTTGAGCAGGTTTTGGTGGCTTTCTGACTGATTTGATAATTCGCTTCTTTTGGTGGTATGTAACAAGCACATCAGGCTGTTCTTCTTTTGCTCCTTCCTTAGCCAATCGGTTTCATACTAATATGCCACAGATGTGAAGTTTCATTTCCAGTCTTGCATATCCTTCTGGTTTCGAACTTTGAAAGGGGAAGAAGATCTCTTCAGCAGTCACTAGTATGTTGGCACTGGGCCAGGATTAAGTCTCCAGGCCAAGCTCCATCCGATAGATGCAAGAACTTTATGGGACTCGGGCAAACTAAGCGCTAAATCATCAAACTAGCGAAGTTGACTGGAACTGCACTAGTAATGTTATGTGCAGGTCAGACGCAGGATTTGACGCCTGGACTCGTCTTGAGTTAAAGTGAGGGAAAGATTGACCTCCTATTTCTTGTTGCTCTCAGGTCCAACAAAATGTGATGGCGCTATCACATCAGAGACCCATAGCAGGACACTGCTTTAGGACATAATACATATATTTGTAGACACATTTTGTCCAATTCTGATTACGGAAACCAGTCATGGACAGTCAGAAGACAAGTGAGGAATCATGTGGGCATAACGGTGATGTGCTTATAAAAAAGAACGATGAGAACACAATGGATGAATAACACAAATAAAGTAATGAAGATATCTAGAAAAACATTAACTCAGAAATAGAACTGGATCAATTTCACATTGTTTGGGTAGTTGATGGACTGGCGAGAACTAGAGTACGTCGTGACACGGCAAGTTGGAGGCAAAGAGATGCGGGCGGGATGAGGGGTTGAACTAAAGGAGAAGATGCTAGATAGTCTGACATAATGGCGTTGAGGAACATCAGTATTAGAAAATGTTTGGCAGTACAAGAGACAGGAGGCTGTGGACACCTGTATTAGAAATGGTTTGCAGCACAGGAGACAGGAGGCAGTGAACATCAGTGTTAGAAATGGTTGGCAGTATGAGAGACAGGAGGCGGTGGACATCAGTATTAGAAATGGTTTGCAGTACAGGAGACAGGAGGCAGTTAACATCAGTGTTAGAAATGTTTGGCAGTACAAGAGACAGAAGGCTGTGGACATCAGTATTAGAAATGGTTGGCAGTACAAGAGACAGGAGGCGGTGGACATCAGTATTAGAAATGGTTGGCAGTATATGAGACAGAAGGCTGTGGACATCAGTATTAGAAATGGTTGGCAGTACAAGAGACAGGAGGCGGTGGACATCAGTATTAGAAATGGTTGGCAGTATATGAGACAGAAGGCTGTGGACATCAGTATTAGAAATGGTTGGCAGTACAAGAGACAGGAGGCTGGGGACATCAGTATTAGAAATGGTTGGCAGTACGAGAGACAGAAGGCTGTGGACATCAGTATTAGAAATCGTTGGCAGTAGAGCAGACAGGAGGCTGTGGACAGCTCTGATCATCAGTTCCATACTGTGTTGACCATATGAAGATATTCTGAAACGTCTAATTTCTTGGACATCCGCACACACACAATTTATTGAGAACAATAAGGTCATAGCAGCGGCCAAGCGCTGACTACGTCCCTTTCAAGACAAAGTTAAATACTGGTTGGAGAATGTGTAAACTTGTATTAAATGTGTCTTCTACAAAGCTATTGACGAAAAACTGCTTTCACCTGTCCAGTACTCTGCAGACAGATTTGCACCGTTTCTTGCACCTTTGTTCCAGACTTCAATATTTCCTTGTCCAGTTACTTGAGCTGTACTGTGAAAGATTATTATACTTCCTCATTGGCAGTTACTGTTACAATGCAGTCGTCCCCTTTAGCAGAGTAGAATATTTATAAATAAGAAGGTTACCTCCCTTACCAGAAGCATCCACTTGGAAAGTCGTAACCTGTTTCCCAAAGGTCTTGGGAGTTAACCGGCTTGGGAAGGACACCTGGGCCAACGCGGCAACATTTGCATTTGGTGTCTGTGAGGGCTTTCAGGATAAACAAGAAACAATGGCGGTGACACTAGACCTGGAGGATGCTTACAACAGAGTCAGGTATGATCGGTTGGTATACACTCTGTTGGACATGGAGGCCTGCCCCTGGATTGTCAAATGGATTGCCGCAGTCCTTTATGAGCGTAAAATTGCACTGTGCATGGGCTCGTGGACTTCTGACCCATGTACTATTACACCTGGCTGCCACATGGATCTGCCACGTCCCCAGTGTTCTTTAAAGTTTACACCAGCAAAGTCGCAGCTATTGAGAGTCCAGGAATTGGTAGAATCGAGACATTTGCAGATGATGTGCTGGTGTACAGACAGGGAAGAAGCAGGGAAAGTTTGGCTGCAAACTTACAGATGGCAGTAAACAGGGTGGCGGAGTGGTGCTGGGACGAAGGGGTCGTTATAAACTCATACAAGACATTGGTTGTCTAGTATTCTCTAGATAACCGAATCGCGAAGGCAGATGTTCCATGTATTAGAGAGTAAATTGAAATATCAAGAAAACAGTAACAATATCATATTTATTTATATATATATACATATATATTTGGTGATATCAAACAAAATGGTGACACCAAAATGTGACATAGAAATAGAAGAGAAACTCCTTAACCAAGTGGATAATTTTAGATGCCTAGGGACATTTATAACATCAGATGGAAGATGTACAACAGAGATTAAGAGCAGAATAGGGCAAGCAAAGGCCGCATTTCAGAAAATGAAGAGTATCTTGTGCAATATGTCACTATCACTGAGTGTAAGAAAGAGAGTGCTGAAATGCTATGTAGAACCAGTTTTGCTGTATGGCAGTGAATCTTGGAATGTAAATGAACAAATTAAGAAGAAATTAGAAGCAACAGAGATATGGTTCCTGAGACGAATGTTGCGAATTCCTTGGACTGCCAGAGTAACTAACAACAACTGCCTGAAACAGGCTAATGAAACTAGAACACTATATACAACAATAAGAAAGAGACAAACAGCTTTCTTTGGTCATGTAATGAGAAGAGAGGCATTGGAGAACATCGTGACAAATGGAAAGATCGAGGGGAAGAGAGGCAAAGGCTGACCAAGAGAAATGATGCTGGATGGATTGAGACAGTGGCACGGAGGATTATCAGCAGCAGAGTTGATCCAGAAAACCAAAGACCGAGATCTGTGGAGAGCCATGAACGCCTATGCCAGCTGGCAGGGCACTTGATGATGATGATGATATATATATATATATATATATATATATATATATATATATATATATATATATATATATATATATATATATATAAATAAAAAGTCACCACGATTTATTCGTGCAGTCAATGATGGGAATATTTGCTGTGATCTGTCTCTGATAGAGCTGCTTTTTTATGTTGCTGTTTGTATATAATGATCTGTGTTTGACAGAATTGTTTTATGTGCAGATTTGTATATGGTAGAGACTTGCAGTTTTATATGATGGTCTATCCGATAAACATCTGCTGTTGTATGTGATAATCTGTATGTGATAGAGAGCTGCTGTTGTATGTGATAATCTGTATGTGATAGAGAGCTGCTGTTGTATGTGATAATCTGTATGTGATAGAGAGCTGCTGTTTTGTGTGATAATCTGTATGTGATAGAGAACTGCTGTTTTGTGTGATAATATGTGTGAAAGAGAGCTGTGGTTTTATGTGATAACATGTGTGTGAAAGAGAGCTGCTGTTTTGTGTGATAAAGGGCTGCTGTTTTATGTGATAATATGTGTGAAAGAGAGCTGTTGTTTTATGTGATAATATGTGTGAAAGAGAGCTGCTGTTTTATGTGATAACATGTGTGTGATAGAGAACTGCTGTTTTATGTGATAATCTGTATATGATAGAGACCTGCTGTTTTATCTGATAATCTGTATATGATAGAGAGCTTCTGCTTTATGTCATGATCTGTGTATGATAAACAGTTGCTGTGTTATGTGACAATAAAATGTTGGTGTACATCCTACTACTGTGTTGAGACTAACTATTAAGTTTAATACCTGGTCAAGTGCAATTCAGTAATATTTGTCCTAATAAAGATGACGAACCCAGTCATTTATAAGAGGGGGGAATTCAATTGAAAACCTTAAATGGTTTTAGGTGAATATATTCTGAAAAAAGTAAAGAACAAATATATCATTTTTCGATGATGTCACCACTGCGTTCAGTGGAAGTCCTCCAGCGTAGATAAAGTGCATGATTCCTGTAGAAAAAAATGTCTCATGGTCGCTTGTGTAACCACTCATGCAACACCTACTGTACCTCTTCATCGGACCGAAAAGTCTTTCCTCACAATGACTCGGTTGTCAAGAGAAGTGGAAATCAATTGGAGTTAGATCTGGCGAATACGGGGGATGTGGTACACAGAAAGTGGAGGTCTTCGATAGTTTCAACTCCTGCCTTTACTCAGAAGTCCTTGTCGTTTGGATTTGATTGAAGATCGAATATGATTCCTGAGAAGATCTGTATACGTATCACTGGTGACAGTTGTCCCTCTTCGCATGTAGTGCTCTAAAATAATGCCTCGTTAATCCCAAACAAGAGTCAGCATAACGTTCCCGGTAAATGGTTGCGTGCGAAACTTCTTTGGTTTCGGTGAAAAAAGATAGCGACATTCCTTGCTCGCTCTCTTCCTTTCCGTCTCGTGGTAGTGAACCCAGGTTTCATCTGCAGTAACAATTCTTGATGGGAAACCATCACCTTCTGCTTCAAAGCACTGTAAAAGTTCTTCTTTACAAGGCGTCGTTGTTTCAATTTTGGAGTAAGCTGTCATGGCACCCACCTTGCAGACACTTTGCGGTACTCCAGCTCATCATGGATGATGTGGCAAGCTAAACCTTGACCGATATCAAGATGTGCGGCAATGTCACTCACAGTCATTTGGTAGTTTTCCTGTACGAGGCCTTCAACGGCTGCAATCGACCCCGAGGTCACCACTCGGTGTGCCTGACAGGGTCGTGAACACTCTGTCACAGAAGTCACGCTATTTTGAAATTTCCTACTCCACGCATAGCCTACACTTGCTGGACTGATAGACATACATCACTATACTGGATCTTCATTCGAAAACAAATGTATATAGGTTTCATCCTTTCACTGATCAAAAAATGGATAACACAACGCCGCTCCTCTTTGGTGCATGTCTGTCAGAAGTGGGGCGTCCATTTGTAAACTATCCTTGTGATGTCACTGTGTTCGTCTGCACCATGATGTTATGTTTACCATCTTGACATCCTTAACAACAATATTGACGGGTTACAAGACAATGGCATGGTTATTATAATTCCTATCACACTTTTAAGATTGTCATTTGAAGTCCTCTCGTACAACATAAACACACCTATCTGACAATCAGGTTTTTGTTCTTTATTAAAATGAACATAACAATTCAAATATAACATAAATAGTATTCAACATATGTTTTAATCATTGTGTACATATATCAAACAGATATTTCCGTAATGCATAATATTAGATCTGTTCATAAACTAGGTCACATGGTGAACAGTTCCTTTCCTCCTCAAACAATTTCCAGAAAATTATTTAGTGCCCATTTTATGATACTAGGTCGCTTCAGAGTCAAACTCATTTGAATTTCTATGACCTATAATTAATTTGTACCCCACTGGGCACTAAGTTGGAATCTGTTGACAATAAAAAACCGAAAGCCTTTGGAGTAAACACCACAAGCCTCATTCCAGACTGGGTGTGTGTTCTCTGCTGAATAATGACCTATTTTCATACTTCTTATTTCATTTGCTTGAAATATGTATAAAACTGCAATGTTGTCTCTTGTATGGATCTAACAGTCTTAATTAGTTCACTCAGCGGTCCATAGAGTTTATATTCCACTGTCGTCTCTCTAGGCCAAACGGCTTGCCTAGATATGTTGTATTTTGGGCAGTCTTTGAGTATGTGCTCTGTTGTCTGCGACGACAAACCACACGTGCACATGGCTGATTCACAAATCTTGAAGTTCGTATACATGTGGTTGCGTTATTTATTGTGTCATGCTCTGAAGCGCTGAATAATGACTTGTTCTGGTTTGTCCATAACGTGGTAGTCGTCTTGAGCAGGTTTTGGTGGCTTTCTGACTGATTTGATAATTCGCTTCTTTTGGTGGTATGTAACAAGCACATCAGGCTGTTCTTCTTTTGCTCCTTCCTTAGCCAATCGGTTTCATACTAATATGCCACAGATGTGAAGTTTCATTTCCAGTCTTGCATATCCTTCTGGTTTCGAACTTTGAAAGGGGAAGAAGATCTCTTCAGCAGTCACTAGTATGTTGGCACTGGGCCAGGATTAAGTCTCCAGGCCAAGCTCCATCCGATAGATGCAAGAACTTTATGGGACTCGGGCAAACTAAGCGCTAAATCATCAAACTAGCGAAGTTGACTGGAACTGCACTAGTAATGTTATGTGCAGGTCAGACGCAGGATTTGACGCCTGGACTCGTCTTGAGTTAAAGTGAGGGAAAGATTGACCTCCTATTTCTTGTTGCTCTCAGGTCCAACAAAATGTGATGGCGCTATCACATCAGAGACCCATAGCAGGACACTGCTTTAGGACATAATACATATATTTGTAGACACATTTTGTCCAATTCTGATTACGGAAACCAGTCATGGACAGTCAGAAGACAAGTGAGGAATCATGTGGGCATAACGGTGATGTGCTTATAAAAAAGAACGATGAGAACACAATGGATGAATAACACAAATAAAGTAATGAAGATATCTAGAAAAACATTAACTCAGAAATAGAACTGGATCAATTTCACATTGTTTGGGTAGTTGATGGACTGGCGAGAACTAGAGTACGTCGTGACACGGCAAGTTGGAGGCAAAGAGATGCGGGCGGGATGAGGGGTTGAACTAAAGGAGAAGATGCTAGATAGTCTGACATAATGGCGTTGAGGAACATCAGTATTAGAAAATGTTTGGCAGTACAAGAGACAGGAGGCTGTGGACACCTGTATTAGAAATGGTTTGCAGCACAGGAGACAGGAGGCAGTGAACATCAGTGTTAGAAATGGTTGGCAGTATGAGAGACAGGAGGCGGTGGACATCAGTATTAGAAATGGTTTGCAGTACATGAGACAGGAGGCAGTTAACATCAGTGTTAGAAATGTTTGGCAGTACAAGAGACAGAAGGCTGTGGACATCAGTATTAGAAATGGTTGGCAGTACAAGAGACAGGAGGCGGTGGACATCAGTATTAGAAATGGTTGGCAGTATATGAGACAGAAGGCTGTGGACATCAGTATTAGAAATGGTTGGCAGTACAAGAGACAGGAGGCGGTGGACATCAGTATTAGAAATGGTTGGCAGTATATGAGACAGAAGGCTGTGGACATCAGTATTAGAAATGGTTGGCAGTACAAGAGACAGGAGGCTGGGGACATCAGTATTAGAAATGGTTGGCAGTACGAGAGACAGAAGGCTGTGGACATCAGTATTAGAAATCGTTGGCAGTAGAGCAGACAGGAGGCTGTGGACATCAGTATTAGAAATGGTTGGCAGTACGAGAGACAGAAGGCTGTGGACATCAGTATTAGAAATCGTTGGCAGTAGAGCAGACAGGAGGCTGTGGACAGCTCTGATCATCAGTTCCATACTGTGTTGACCATATGAAGATATTCTGAAACGTCTAATTTCTTGGACATCCGCACACACACAATTTATTGAGAACAATAAGGTCATAGCAGCGGCCAAGCGCTGACTACGTCCCTTTCAAGACAAAGTTAAATACTGGTTGGAGAATGTGTAAACTTGTATTAAATGTGTCTTCTACAAAGCTATTGACGAAAAACTGCTTTCACCTGTCCAGTACTCTGCAGACAGATTTGCACCGTTTCTTGCACCTTTGTTCCAGACTTCAATATTTCCTTGTCCAGTTACTTGAGCTGTACTGTGAAAGATTATTATACTTCCTCATTGGCAGTTACTGTTACAATGCAGTCGTCCCCTTTAGCAGAGTAGAATATTTATAAATAAGAAGGTTACCTCCCTTACCAGAAGCATCCACTTGGAAAGTCGTAACCTGTTTCCCAAAGGTCTTGGGAGTTAACCGGCTTGGGAAGGACACCTGGGCCAACGCGGCAACATTTGCATTTGGTGTCTGTGGGGGCTTTCAGGATAAACAAGAAACAATGGCGGTGACACTAGACCTGGAGGATGCTTACAACATAGTCAGGTATGATCGGTTGGTATACACTCTGTTGGACATGGAGGCCTGCCCCTGGATTGTCAAATGGATTGCCGCAGTCCTTTATGAGCGTAAAATTGCACTGTGCATGGGTTCCTGGACTTCTGACCCATGTACTATTACACCTGGCTGCCACATGGATCTGCCACGTCCCCAGTGTTCTTTAAAGTTTACACCAGCAAAGTCGCAGCTATTGAGAGTCCAGGAATTGGTAGAATCGAGACATTTGCAGATGATGTGCTGGTGTACAGACAGGGAAGAAGCAGGGAAAGTTTGGCTGCAAACTTACAGATGGCAGTAAACAGGGTGGCGGAGTGGTGCTGGGACGAAGGGGTCGTTATAAACTCATACAAGACATTGGTTGTCTAGTATTCCCTGGATAACCGAATCGCGAAGGCAGATGTTCCATGTATTAGAGAGTAAATTGAAATATCAAGAAAACAGTAACAATATCATATATATATATATATATATATATATATATATATATATATATATATATATATATATATATATATATATATATATATATATATATATATATATATATATATATATTTGGTGATATCAAACAAAATGGTGACACCAAAATGTGACATAGAAATAGAAGGGAAAATCCTTAACCAAGTGGATAATTTTAGATGCCTAGGGACATTTATAACATCAGATGGAAGATGTACAACAGAGATTAAGAGCAGAATAGGGCAAGCAAAGGCCGCATTTCAGAAATATGTCACTATTACTGAGTGTAAGAAAGAGAGTGCTGAAATGCTATGTAGAACCAGTTTTGCTGTATGGCAGTGAATCTTGGAATGTAAATGAACAAATTAAGAAGAAATTAGAAGCAACAGAGATATGGTTCCTGAGACGAATGTTGCGAATTCCTTGGACTGCCAGAGTAACTAACAACAACTGCGTGAAACAGGCTAATGAAACTAGAACACTATATACAACAATAAGAAAGAGACAAACAGCTTTCTTTGGTCATGTAATGAGAAGAGAGGCATTGGAGAACATCGTGACAAATGGAAAGATCGAGGGGAAGAGAGGCAAAGGCTGACCAAGAGAAATGATGCTGGATGGATTGAGACAGTGGCACGAAGGATTATCAGCAGCAGAGTTGATCCAGAAAACCAAAGACCGAGATCTGTGGAGAGCCATGAACGCCTATGCCAGCTGGCAGGGCACTTGATGATGATGATGATGATGATGATATATATATATATATATATATATATATATATATATATATATATATATATATATATATATATATATATATATATATATATATATATATATAAAGTCACCACGATTTATTCGTGCTGTCAATGATGGGAATATTTGCTGTGATCTGTCTCTGATAGAGCTGTTTTTTTATGTTGCTGTTTGTATATAATGATCTGTGTTTGACAGAATTGTTTTATGTGCAGATTTGTATATGGTAGAGACTTGCAATTTTATATGATGGTCTATCCGATAAACATCTGCTGTTGTATGTGATAATCTGTATGTGATAGAGAGCTGCTTTGTATGTGATAATCTGTATGTGATAGAGAGCTGCTGTTGTATGTGATAATCTGTATGTGATAGAGAGCTGCTGTTGTATGTGATAATCTGTATGTGATAGAGAGCTGCTGTTGTATGTGATAATCTGTATGTGATAGAGAGCTGCTGTTGTGTGTGATAATCTGTATGTGATAGAGAGCTGCTGTTTTGTGTGATAATCTTTATGCAATAGACAGCTGCTGTTTTGTGTGATAATCTATATTTGACAGAGGGCTGCTGTTTTATGTGATAATATGTGTGAAAGAGAGCTAATGTTTTATGTGATAACATGTATGTGATAGAGAGCTGCTATTTTATGTGATAATATGTATATGATATGTCCTGATCTGTGTATGATAAACAGTTACTGTTCTTCTTCTTCTTCTTTCGTTCGCTTGAAATATGTCTATATCTGCAATGTCGTCTCTTGCATGAATTGAACTGTTTTTTTTTTCCAGTTCACACAGTGGTCCATAGAGTTTATCTTTCACTGTCGTCTCTCTAGGCCAGAAGGTTTGCCTAGATATGTTATATTTTTGGCAGTCTTGGAGTATGTGCTCTGCTGTCTGCGACGCCAATCCACATGTGCACATGGCTGTTTCACCAATCTTGAATTTTGTATACATGTGGTTGCGTAATCTATTGTGTCCTGTTCTGAGGCGCAGAATAATGACTTGTTCTGGTCTGTCCATAATGTGGTAGTCATCTTGAGCAGGTTTTGGTGGCTTTCTGACTGATTTGATCATTCTTTTCTTTTGGTGGTATGTAACGGGCACATCAGGCTGTTCCTCTTTGGCTCCTTCCTTAGCCAATTGATCAGCTCTGTCGTTTCCGGGTACTCCACAGTGGGATGGTATCCACTGTATGGTGACTTTATGCTGACTGCTAAGTTCAGAAAGTAGTGTCCTTAGTACTGGCAATTTCCCAGAGAGGAGCGCCTCGAGTACTGATTTTGCATCTGTTAGTAGCACCACAGGTTATGTACCATTGCTGTTATTTAGTAATTTCTCTGTTGCTATCTTGAACAGTTACTGTGTTTTGTGACAATAAAATGGTGATGTACATCCTACTACTGTGTTGAAACTAACTATTAAGTTTAATACCTGGTCAAGTGCAGTTTAGTCATATATGTCCTAATAAAGATAATGCATCCTTTCATTTATAAGAGGGGGGGGGGGGGGGGGGGTTCAAATGAAAACCTTTAATGGTTTTAGGTGAATATATTCTGAAAAACGTAAAGAACAAATGTATCATTTTTCGATGCAGTCATCACTGCGTTCATGCAAGTCCTCCAGCGTAGATAAAGTGCTTGGATTCCTGTAGAAAAAATGTCTCATGGTCGCCTGTGTAACCACTCATGCAACACCTACTGTACCTTTTCATCGGACCGAAAAGTCTTTCCTCACAATGACTCGGTTGTCAAGAGAAGTGGAAATCATTTGGGGTTAGATCTGGCGAATACGGGGGATGTGGTATACAGAAAGTGGAGGTCTTCGATAGTTTCGACTCCTGCCTTTACTCAGAAGTCCTTGTAGTTAGAATTTGATTGCAGATCGAATATGATTCCTGAGAAGATCTGTATACGTATCACTGGTGACAGTTGTCCCTCTTCGCATGTAGTGATCTAAAATAATGCCATAACTTTCTCGGCAAATGGTTGCGTGCGAAACTTCTTTGGTTTCGGTGAAAAGGGATGGCGACATTCCTTGCTTGCTGTCTTCGTTTCCAGCTCGTGGCAGTGAACCCAGGTTTCATCTCCAGTAACAATTCTTGATGGGAAACCATCACATTCTGCTTCAAAGCACTGTAAAAGTTCTTCTTGACCAGCATCAAGGCGTCGTTGTTTCAATTCTGGAGTAAGCTGTCATGGCACCCATCTTGCAGACACTTTGCGGTACTCCAGCTCATCATCGATGATGTGGCATGCTAAACCTTGACCGATATCAAGATGTGCGGCAATGTCACTCACAGTCATTTGGTAGTTTTCCTGTACGAGGCCTTCAACGGCTGCAATCGACCCCGAGGTCACCACTCTGTCACAGAAGTCACGCTATTTTGAAACTTCCTACTCCACTCATACACTTGCTGGGCTGATAGGCATACATCGCTATACTGGATCTTCATTCGCAAACAAATGTATATAGGTTTCATCCATTCACTGATCAAAATATGGGTAACACAACGCTGCTCCTCTTTGGTGCATGTCAGAAGTGGGGCGTCCATTTGTAAACTATCCTTGTGATGTCACTGTGTTCGTCTGCACCATGATGTTATGTTTACCACTCTTGACATCCTTAACAACAATATTGACGGGTTACAAGACAATGGCATGGTTATTATAATTCCTATCACACTTTTAAGATTGTCATTTGAAGTCCTCTCGTACAACATAAACACACCTATCTGACAATCAGGTGTTTGTTCTTTATTAAAATGAACATAACAATTCAAATATAACATAAATAGTATTCAACATATGTTTTAATCATCGTTTATCTTACATAATTATTGTGTACATATATCAAACAGATATTTCCGTAATGCATAATATTAGATCTGTTCATAAACTAGGTCACATGGTGAACAGTTCCTTTCCTCCTCAAACAATTCCAGAAAATTATTTAGTGCCCATTTTATGATACTAGGTCGCTTCAGAGTCAAACTCATTTGAATTTCTATGACCTATAATTAATTTGTACCCCACTGGGCACTAAGTTGGGATCTGTTGACAATAAACAACCGAAAGCCTTTGGAGTAAACACCACCAGCCTCGGGGGCTGCGTGGTCTCGAGGTATGGTGTCCGCCTCGAGTGCTGGAGGTCCCGGGTTCAGGCCCCGGTGAGGACCAGGATTTATTTAAGAATCCACTGGGACTTCCAGTAATTTCCCCTGGTTTCTGGGTAGTGAGATCGGACGCCCGTGTGTATTGTTGCGCACGTAAAAAATCCCTTGGCAGTTGGAAATCGAAAAAGAGTAGCCTAACGGCGCTGCCCGGGCAAAATTTCGAGTTCAAAAATCTACCCAAGTATTTCAGGATCCTCGGCGGTGCTACGGAGTTCGTGCACTGAGCTGAGTTTCTCCAGACTCAGGTTTGAGTTAGGAGGAGAACGGAGCATTTATGGGTTGCACCCGTGTGCCGTGATGTTGATCCATAAACTAAACTGAACTAAACCACCAGCCTCATTCCAGACTGGGTGTGTCTTCTCTGCTGAATAATGACCTATTTTCATACTTCTTATTTCATTTTCTTGAAATATGTATAAAACTGCAATGTTGTCTCTTGTATGAATCTAACAGTCTTATTTAGTTCACTCAGCGGTCCATAGAGTTTATCTTCCACTGTTGTCTCTCTAGACCAGACGGCTTGCCTAGATATGTTGTATATTGGGCAGTCTTGGAGTATGTACTCTGCTGTCTGCGACGACAAACCACATGTGCACATGGCTGATTCACAAATCTTGAAGTTCGTATACATGTGGTTGCGTTATTTATTGTGTCATGCTCTGAAGCGCTGAATAATAACTTGTTCTGGTTTGTCCATAACGTGGTAGTCGTCTTGAGCAGGTTTTGGTGGCTTTCTGACTGATTTGATAATTCGCTTCTTTTGGTGGTATGTAACAAGCACATCAGGCTGTTCTTCTTTTGCTCCTTCCTTAGCCAATCGGTTTCATACTAATATGCCACAGATGTGAAGTTTCATTTCCAGTCTTGCATATCCTTCTGGTTTCGAACTTTGAAAGGGGAAGAAGATCTCTTCAGCAGTCACTAGTATGTTGGCACTGGGCCAGGATTAAGTCTCCAGGCCAAGCTCCATCCGATAGATGCAAGAACTTTATGGGACTCGGGCAAACTAAGCGCTAAATCATCAAACTAGCGAAGTTGACTGGAACTGCACTAGTAATGTTATGTGCAGGTCAGACGCAGGATTTGACGCCTGGACTCGTCTTGAGTTAAAGTGAGGGAAAGATTGACCTCCTATTTCTTGTTGCTCTCAGGTCCAACAAAATGTGATGGCGCTATCACATCAGAGACCCATAGCAGGACACTGCTTTAGGACATAATACATATATTTGTAGACACATTTTGTCCAATTCTGATTACGGAAACCAGTCATGGACAGTCAGAAGACAAGTGAGGAATCATGTGGACATAACGGTGATGTGCTTATAAAAAAGAACGATGAGAACACAATGGATGAATAACACAAATAAAGTAATGAAGATATCTAGAAAAACATTAACTCAGAAATAGAACTGGATCAATTTCACATTGTTTGGGTAGTTGATGGACTGGCGAGAACTAGAGTACGTCGTGACACGGCAAGTTGGAGGCAAAGAGATGCGGGCGGGATGAGGGGTTGAACTAAAGGAGAAGATGCTAGACAGTCTGACATAATGGCGTTGAGGAACATCAGTATTAGAAAATGTTTGGCAGTACAAGAGACAGGAGGCTGTGGACACCTGTATTAGAAATGGTTTGCAGCACAGGAGACAGGAGGCAGTGAACATCAGTGTTAGAAATGGTTGGCAGTATGAGAGACAGGAGGCGGTGGACATCAGTATTAGAAATGGTTTGCAGTACAGGAGACAGGAGGCAGTGAACATCAGTGTTAGAAATGTTTGGCAGTACAAGAGACAGAAGGCTGTGGACATCAGTATTAGAAATGGTTGGCAGTACAAGAGACAGGAGGTGGTGGACATCAGTATTAGAAATGGTTGGCAGTATATGAGACAGAAGGCTGTGGACATCAGTATTAGAAATGGTTGGCAGTACAAGAGACAGGAGGCTGGGGACATCAGTATTAGAAATGTTTGGCAGTATGAGAGACAGGAGGCGGTGGACATCAGTATTAGAAATGGTTGGCAGTACGAGAGACAGAAGGCTGTGGACATCAGTATTAGAAATCGTTGGCAGTAGAGCAGACAGGAGGCTGTGGACAGCTCTGATCATCAGTTCCATACTGTGTTGACCATATGAAGATATTCTGAAACGTCTAATTTATTGAGAACAATAAGGTCATAGCAGCGGCCAAGCGCTGACTACGTCCCTTTCAAGACAAAGTTAAATACTGGTTGGAGAATGTGTAAACTTGTATCAAATGTGTCTTCTACAAAGCTATTGACGAAAAACTGCTTTCACCTGTCCAGTACTCTGCAGACAGATTTGCACCGTTTCTTGCACCTTTGTTCCAGACTTCAATATTTCCTTGTCCAGTTACTTGAGCTGTACTGTGAAAGATTATTATACTTCCTCATTGGCAGTTACTGTTACAATGCAGTCGTCCCCTTTAGCAGAGTAGAATATTTATAAATAAGAAGGTTACCTCCCTTACCAGAAGCATCCACTTGGAAAGTCGTAACCTGTTTCCCAAAGGTCTTGGGAGTTAACCGGCTTGGGAAGGACACCTGGGCCAACGCGGCAACATTTGGATTTGGTGTCTGTGAGGGCTTTCAGGATAAACAAGAAACAATGGCGGTGACACTAGACCTGGAGGATGCTTACAACAGAGTCAGGTATGATCGGTTGGTATACACTCTGTTGGACATGGAGGCCTGCCCCTGGATTGTCAAATGGATTGCCGCAGTCCTTTATGAGCGTAAAATTGCACTGTGCATGGGTTCCTGGACTTCTGACCCATGTACTATTACACCTGGCTGCCACATGGATCTGCCACGTCCCCAGTGTTCTTTAAAGTTTACACCAGCAAAGTCGCAGCTATTGAGAGTCCAGGAATTGGTAGAATCGAGACATTTGCAGATGATGTGCTGGTGTACAGACAGGGAAGAAGCAGGGAAAGTTTGGCTGCAAACTTACAGATGGCAGTAAACAGGGTGGCGGAGTGGTGCTGGGACGAAGGGGTCGTTATAAACTCATACAAGACATTGGTTGTCTAGTATTCCCTGGATAACCGAATCGCGAAGGCAGATGTTCCATGTATTAGAGAGTAAATTGAAATATCAAGAAAACAGTAACAATATCATATTTATTTATATATATATATATATATATTTGGTGATATCAAACAAAATGGTGACACCAAAATGTGACATAGAAATAGAAGGGAAAATCCTTAACCAAGTGGATAATTTTAGATGCCTAGGGACATTTATAACATCAGATGGAAGATGTACAACAGAGATTAAGAGCAGAATAGGGCAAGCAAAGGCCGCATTTCAGAAAATGAAGAGTATCTTGTGCAATATGTCACTATCACTGAGTGTAAGAAAGAGAGTGCTGAAATGCTATGTAGAACCAGTTTTGCTGTATGGCAGTGAATCTTGGAATGTAAATGAACAAATTAAGAAGAAATTAGAAGCAACAGAGATATGGTTCCTGAGACGAATGTTGCGAATTCCTTGGACTGCCAGAGTAACTAACAACAACTGCCTGAAACAGGCTAATGAAACTAGAACACTATATTATACAACAATAAGAAAGAGACAAACAGCTTTCTTTGGTCATGTAATGAGAAGAGAGGCATTGGAGAACATCATGACAAATGGAAAGATCGAGGGGAAGAGAGGCAAAGGCTGACCAAGAGAAATGATGCTGGATGGATTGAGACAGTGGCACGGAGGATTATCAGCAGCAGAGTTGATCCAGAAAACCAAAGACCGAGATCTGTGGAGAGCCATGAACGCCTATGCCAGCTGGCAGGGCACTTGATGATGATGATGATATATATATATATATATATATATATATATATATATATATATATATATATAAAGTCACCACGATTTATTCGTGCTGTCAATGATGGGAATATTTGCTGTGATCTGTCTCTGATAGAGCTGCTTTTTTATGTTGCTGTTTGTATATAATGATCTGTGTTTGACAGAATTGTTTTATGTGCAGATTTGTATATGGTAGAGACTTGCAGTTTTATATGATGGTCTATCCGATAAACATCTGCTGTTGTATGTGATAATCTGTATGTGATAGAGAGCTGCTGTTGTATGTGATAATCTGTATGTGATAGAGAGCTGCTGTTGTATGTGATAATCTGTATGTGATAGAGAGCTGCTGTTGTATGTGATAATCTGTATGTGATAGAGAGCTGCTGCTGTATGTGATAATCTGTATGTGATAGAGAGCTGCTGTTGTATGTGATAATCTGTATGTGATAGAGAGCTGCTGTTGTATGTGATAATCTGTATGTGATAGAGAGCTGCTGTTTTGTGTGATAATCTATAAGTGATAGACAGCTGCTGTCATGTGTGATAATCTGTATGTGATATAGAGCTGCTGTTGTATGTGATCATCTGTATGTGATAGAGAGTTGCTGTTTTGTGTGATAATCTATATGTTGAGAGCTGCTGTGTTGTGTGATAATCTGCATGTGATAGAGAGCTATTGTTTTATGTGATAATCTGTATATGATAGAGAGCTGCTATTTTATGCCATGATCTGTCTATGACAAATAGATGCTGTGTTATGTGATGATAAAGACTTGCTGTTTTATGTGACAATAAAATGTTGATGTACATCCTATTACTGTGTTGAGACTAATTATTAAGTTTACTGCCTGGTCAAGTGCAGTTCAGTCATATTTGTCCCAATAAAGATGATGAACCTTGTTATTTATAAGAGGGGGGGATTCAAATGAAAACCTTAAATGTTTTAGGTGAATATATTCTGAAAAAAAGTAAAGAAGAAATGTATCATTTTTCGATGTAGTCACCACTGCATTCAATGCAAGTCCTCCAGCGTAGATAAAGTGCTTGGATTCCTGTAGAAAAATTGTCGCGTGTGTAATCATTCATGCAAGACCTACTCTACCTCTTAATCAGACCAAAAGTCTTTCCTCACAATGACTCTTCGAGTTGTCAAGACAGGTGGAAATCACGTGGGTCAGGTCTGAAGAGTAAGGGGTATGTGGTACACACTGAAAGTGGAGGTCTTCGATAGTTTAAACTATTACACAGGCAATATGGGGGTCAAGCAATGTCATGTTGCAAAAGGACACCTTTACTAAGAAGTCTGTGTCGTTTGGATTTGATTGCGGGTCGAAGATTACTCCTGAGAAGAATCTGTATACGTATCACTGGTGACAGTTTTCCATCTTGGCATGTAGTCTAAAATAAAGCATCGTTCATCCCAAACAAGAGTCAGCATAACTGTCCCAGCAAATGGTTGCATGCAAAACTTCTTTGGTTTCGGTGAGAAAGGATGACGACATTCCTTGCTTGCTGTCTTCATTTCCAACTCGTGGTAGTGAACCCAGGTTTCATTTCCAGTAACAATTCTTGAATGGAAACCATCACCTTCTGCTTCAAAGCACTGTAAAGTTCTTGACAAGCATCAGTGCTGTGTTGTTTCAATTCTGGAGTAAGCTGCCATGGCACCCACCTCGCAGACACTTTGCGGTACTCCAGCGCATCATGGATAATGTGGTGTACTGAACCATGATTGATGTCAAAATGTGCGGCAATGTTAGTCATTTGGCGGTTTTTCTGTACGAGGCCTTCAAGGGCTACAATCGACTATGGGGTCACTTCTCGGTGTGCCTGACCCAGTTGTGTACAGTCTGTCACTGTTTTAAAACTTTCTACTCCACTCACACACTTGCTGGACTGACAGGTATGCATCACCATACCGGACCTTTATTCGCCGATGAATTTCTATAGGTTTCACCCCTTCACTGATAAAAAACAACAAAACGGATAACAGAACGCTGCTCCTCTTTGGTGCATGTCAAAATTTGGATGTCCATCTTAAACAATCCTTATGATGTCACTGTGTTTGTCTGCACCATGATGTCACATGTTTAACACTCTTGACATCCTTAACAACAATATTGACAGGTTACAAGACAATGGCATGGTTATTGTAATTTCTATCATACTTTTAAAGTTTTCATTTGAAGTCTCTCACAACATGGACACACAGATATCCTAACAAGTAGGTTCTTGTTCTTTATTAAAATTAACACAATTCAAAGATCACATAAATAGTATTCAACATATGTTTTAATCACCATTTATCTTACATAATTATTGTGTACATATATCACACAGATACTTTCATAATTCATAACATTAGATCTGTTCATAAAACTAGGTCACATGGTGAACAGTTCCTTTCCCCCTCAAATAATTTCCAGAAAATTATCTAGTGCCCATGTTATGAGACTAGGTCACCTCAGAGTCAAACTCATTTGAATTTCTATGACCTATAAATAATTTGTGCCCCAGAGGGCACTGGGTTGGAACCTATTGACAATTAAAAACCGAAAGCCTTTGAAGGAAGCACGACTAGCCTAGACCTCATTCCAGCCTGGGTGCATGTGTTCTGCTAAATCATGACCTGGTTTCATACTAATATGCCACAGGTGTGAAGTTTCATTTCCAGTCTTATATATCCTTCTGGTTTCTGAACTTAAGAGCTCTTCAGTACAGTCACAAGTATGTTGGCACTGGGTCAGGAGTAAAGTCTCAAAGCCGGGCTCCCTACGACAGATGCAAGAACTCTATAGGACTTGGGCAAACTAGCGAAGCTGACAGCGAAATGCACGGGTAATGTCATGTGCAGGTCAGAGGCGCAGGGTTTGACGCTTGGGCACATCTTGTGTTAAAGTGAGGGAAAGATTGGCCAGCTATTTCTTTTTGCTTTCAGGTCAAACAAAATGTGATGGGACTATCACATCTGAGACCCCTAGCAAGAAACTGCTTCGTGACATAATACATATATTTGTAGACACATTTTGTTTGCAAAGTGGTCGCTGAAGTTTCTATTATAGCGGGCGTAATGTATCACGCTCTTGTTCACAAAAATATTAATTGGATCAATGCTGGGGAACCTTTTTCTTTCTCAGGTTCTGATTCCAGTTTCAGAGATAAACTTGCATGTTGTTTTGAGAGATTGTGTCTCCCATATCATCATCAACATCACTCAAACATCAGTTCAGTGCACTAGAAGAAGTAGCACATGTATGGACTACGCTTGAGTTAAAAGTGAGGGGGAAAAAATCATCAAGTCTGGTCGTGAAGCTTCCTCAACATTCCATTCTACTCGTATATTTATGTCTTGTGCCGACATTTTCAGTTCTATCAGCTTCTGAATTGATAGATCTGTGCATGACTGTTTTGTAAATGTTGTCTGAGTCTATGTTTCCTCTTTTCCTCAACATTTTGCGTTCTCTTTTAAGTTAATTCATGTTTCAGGATGTATAGTTTTGTCTTTAACTGAGATTGATGGGGAATTCATGAGGGCAATGAAATAGCGTATGAAATAAAACTCGTGCTCATTATACTTTGTCTTGATGTTAAGTACATGAAACATTGAACCATAATATAGTGACTTTAAAGTTACTTAAAACTCAGAACATACAAATTTAATAAATAATAATTTTGTGAAGTGTATATTCTTAATCTCACAAGTGCTCAACTACTACAAAAATATAGATCATTTTTGTGTGGAAAGAATAGTGGACCATTATATGTACGTATACACAATGTTTAACAATGGAATCCTTTGTATGTGAAGTTTAAAATAGCAGAAATGGGTTACGGTAAATACTAACATTTCTACATGGGAACATCAGGATACTAAGTGAGAAGGATGCCCCAGGCAGATATGGCTTGATAGAGTAAAAAAGACAAAGAAATAAATATGAAATTAGCACAAGCCACTGTGGAGTGCCCGGAAACGACAGAGCTGATCGATTGGCTATGGAAGGAGCAAAATAAAAACAGCCTGATGTGCCCATTACATACCACGAAAAGAAAAGAATGATCACATCAGTCAGAAGGCCACGAAAACTACCCAAGACGGCTACCACGTTATGGACAGACCAGAACAGGTCATTATTCTGCACCTCAGAACAGGACACAATAGATTACGCAACCACATGTATACACAATTCAAGATTGGTGACTCAGCCATGTGCACATGTGGTTTGGCGTCGCAGACAGCAGAGCATATACTCCAGGACTGTCCAAACTACAACATATCCAGGCAAACCTTCTGGCCTAGAGAGACAACAGTGGAAGATAAACTCTATCGACCGCTGACTGAACTGAAAAAGACTTTGATTCATACAAGAGACAACATTGCAGTCATAGACATATTTCAAGCGAACGAAAGAAGAAGAACAAGCCAAGCAAAAATTACAACTATCTCCTCTCTGTGGTGCTTCACAGCAAAAGTAGGATAAAAGAAGAAGAGGTACATATGAGCAATTGTTGAAACAAATTTAAAGTGACATCGGTATTGACAGACGAGTTTTCTAATAACCTCAACACAAAGTAATGCATAAACAGAAGAATGTTCAAGAATGTGTTTGGAATGTCACTTTGCTACTAACAAAATTGAATACGAACAATGATCCTGGAATGTAATAGAATGAAATGTCTGCTACACGTACTGAACTGAAATTCTGATATTTCAACAATAATTTACACATCAGTAGATGTTTAAACAAATACAAAGCAGCATTAGTATCGATAGCGAAGTTTTTCATTGACCACGGCACTGATGACCCAAAGCAAAAGAATACACGTGCAGTAGAGTCCTCCCGCCGCAGTTCCTTTAGCATAAGAACCATACTGAGAGGCCTTTAGGTACTGGCACTTGGCATAGTAGATTTTGGATTGCTCTGAAATACAATTTGAAAATAAATTTAGAAAACCAACTATTCCGTCTCTGAAACAGTACATGTAAATTAAAATCTTTGTTCGTAGGTCAGCATAGCTGAATGGATAAAAACATGTGTTCTTAACATCCGGTGTGCTGATGCCGAGGTAAGGGGTTCAACCCCTACACCTGATAGTTGGACTAAAATGATGGCCTATCATCCTTGACTTGGGGACGTAAATTACAAGTACCTCTGAAGACAGAGTGGGTTCGCCGGATGGCGAGGGATACTGTTAATAAGGAAAGCTAATACACACATAAATTTCAGTCCGGCGCTACTAGAAGTAGTGTGTATGGACTACGTTTGAGTTCAAAGCAAGCGGGCAAAAAACAAATGTGTTCTATTAAACATGCCATGTTTTGTTTGCAAAAGTTAGTGATTAATGGGGACATTATCATCGCACTCTGAACATGTCCATTGCTGCTCCGACCTCCTCCTAAACATCTCCACAAACATATATCGATTGATCCCACCATTTCTGCGTTGGTTAATCAAATATCTTGTGCTCTTGACGAAATGTTCATGTCTGGTGGCTCTCCGCTTCACTCCCATCTTCCTCACTCTGGACAAGGAAGTAGATTCCCAGGTTTCCTGAAAGCCCATGCATTACTCTTCCCACCTCGATCACCCCATGTTCGCCAAACGACTGGCTCGATTGTTGCCTTTCAATTCTGGTGAAGTTGGTAATATTTATATTTATTGTAGCTGGTTTTATTCATGTCCTTGAGGTTCTGTTACGGTTTACGTAAGGCAGTCAGAAAGTTTTGTGTTCTTCTCATATGTCACCATATTCTGCGTCTCTTAAAGGTGGGAGGCCAGCATTTGGAAGGATCAGTATTTCCAAGTGTTTGTAGTTCAGTGTTTATGAAATTTTAGGCATTATTTTTGTTTTAATTTTTTTGTGGTTATAATTTCTTACTATTTGTATTACTACCATGTGCAGTGGTAGTATCATTTCTGTTCTTTTTTCAAATTTGAAAATATAAACTCTAAAAAAAAAAAATAAAAAAAAAAAAAGAACGAGCACGCACGCACACACACACACAGAGAGAGAGAGAGAGAGAGAGAGAGAGAGAGAGAGAAAGAGAGAGAGAGAGAGAGATCCAAGAATATGAAAATCCTGCAATACTAGTGCAGTGACTGATTCTTGCATGTGGATTAACTTTCTCTATTACCAGTGACCCTCGCCATCAGGCGCACGCACATATTCCAACTTCAGAGGTACTTGTAATTTACGTCCCCAACTCAAGGATGAGAATTCAAAATTTTAGTCCAACTGACCAGTGTAGGGGATGAACTCGCTACCTCAGCACCAACACACTGGAAGTTTAAGAACGAGCACTCTTATCCATTCTGCCATGCTGACCTGCAATTCTGTAAAGGTTACAAGACTTTCATACAATGTCACTGTGGTAGACTACAGCGCCACCCTGTGGCTAATTCACCATGTGTCGTGCCGATAAGTGTGGGTGGTCATGTTTCACAATCTCACTCGATCACCAGAGTCATGGATCAGCTCAATATTCTTGTTGACCTATCCACATGGCCAAGCCATCCAGATATTTACTTCTCTGTCTTCCCCTTGTTCTCTTTCCCTCGATCTTGCCAGTTATCACCAAGTTCTCCAATTTATTTTTTGTCACAACATGCTCAAAACATGTTGACTGTCTATGTCAAATTTCTCTAAGCAGTTTACGATTTTCATTTCTTTCTTGTAGAACTTGGTCATTGGTTTTTCTGTCTGTCCATGGTATTCTTTGCATTTTCCTCAGAAACCACATTTCCACAGCCATCAGATATTGTTCAGCTTTCTGCTCATTGTCCGCGCTTCATGTGCATTCAAAAGTATTCTATGTAGCATCTCAACACTCTTTTTCTCATTGCAAGTGACATCTTTTTATTGTTCTATATGTTTTCCATCTTGTGAAAGGCTACCTTCACCATGGCGATTCTTGTTCTAATCTCTTCAAGGCATCTCGAGGTTGGTGTACCTATTCACTTGTTTAAAAATATTCCCATATTCCCAACTTGCACTTTAACTGTGTACCCACACACAACCAGGCAATTGTGAAACTAAGTCTTAATCCCTGTCCCTTTCCATCTCATCTCGCACATTCCTAATATATTAATATTCTCTCTTCCCGTTTCTTGTTTGATGTTATCCATTTGTCCATGTGTGTTTAAAGTACGAACATTCCTCCATGTTGCCAATTTCAATGTTGCTGTCCTTTGTCTTGTGACATTCTGTGATTTGATGACTTATGATAAACTAGCTATCTTTAAAGATGGTAGTTTGCCGTTGCTTTCCTTCCTGGCAATGACCGTACTGGCCGGTGACCTTAGCCAATATCTCTGCGACAATGTGCTTGTGGCTCAACTGCCCAGAAATCCCTGCATGTGTCATTTTCATGAAATATCTGTACATAACATACAGATAGATTATCAATCTGGCTGTATTAACAATGAGTTTAAAATGACTGCTAATAATTACATTTTCTTGAAATGCAGGAAAATAGAAATCAATGTTAAGAAAACCCAATTAAACTAATCATTGAAAATGAGTGTGTACAGCAAATTAAAATAATTTGGTCATTTGAAATGTGATGAAAGTTTGGAGAGAACAATTATGGAGAGGTATGTGCCCGGGAAGAGAGGAAGAGGAAGACCAAAGAGAAGATGGATGCAAGATGTGGGAGAGGATCTACTCATGGGTATATCAGACGTGAGACAACTTGCTTATGGCCGAGAAGTTTTCCGGATGGTTGTTATGGGAGCGAGGTTCTGCAAAGAACATACTACTGAATGAATGACAGCAGATAGACCCTGAAGATCCCCTCTGCTGTGTGTCCACCGTGACGAGGTAGAGGGGCTTGTGCGTCCCAATGACCCCAAGAGCTATGCCGACGGTAGCACAGCTACTGGTAGGGCCACCCATGTCGGACAGGTCAAGGGAGAGGGACCAGACGAAGAGACACATAAACCTGCTGCCTTGTAGGTAGACTGGGGACAGTCAAAGGCTAGGGAAAGCACCCCGAATACATGCTTTTCGAAATCGGATGTACTGAGTCACAGGCTTGACAAAGCAGTGCAACATAAAACCTGCTGCCTTGTAGGTAGGCTGGGGACAGTCAAAGGCTAGGGAAAGCATCCCGAATAAATGCTTGTCGAAATCGGATGTACTGAGCCACAGGCTTGACAAAGCAGTGCAACGTAACTTAATTCATGATGTCACAAATTAAAATTAATCGTTATGGTGCTAATCCCGTGAAGTCCCATCAGGCGGCGATAGTGCCGGGCCCCCTGCCTCGAGGGGGTCCACCCATGACTACTGGTGGTCACCTTCCCCTGTGCTGTGGAGTCAAGGCACAGAGGAGTAGGTTAAGAGCTATTGACCAAATACCCCGGACACTCAACATACTACAGTGGAATGCCGAAGGAGTTTACAAGAAGAAAGACTCCCTAACACAGCGTCTTCATAAAGATAGAATAGATGTGGCATGCATTCAAGAGACACACCTCAACACCAATCACAAATTCTCAGTCAGAGGATATCAGGCCACACGTTTCGACCGCGAAGGACACAAAGGAGGAGTTCTAATACTTACACGAAATACAATACCTTGCAGCGAAGTATCAGTGATCTCTGACAAACAAACGGAAATTATAGGTGTTGATATAATGATAAAGGACGTGAAAATAAGAATCTACAATCTGTATAGCCCAGCAGATAAGGACCTTACACTCTCAAACATGAAAATAACTGACACAAACTGCATTATTGTCGGAGACTTTAATAGCCATTCAGAAAGATGGGGATACCCAGATACTGACAAAAGAGGAGATGAAAAAGAGGAGACTGGGAAATAGACTCAAATCTCCATCTACCCAACAAAGCGGATGACACACCGCAGAAGATGGCTTACCACTTCTACTCCAGACTTAGCTTTCTGCACAGGAGACATCCTCTACAAAATCGATCGCCAAGTGCTGGACCAATTAGCAGGTAGTGACCACAGACCAATCAAGCTTGTAATGAATATGGAGTATGTTCCACAGGAGCAAAAGCCCTTGCCCCGCTGGAATTACAAACGAGCAGATTGGGACAGATTTGCCATACTAACAGACAAATATTGTGAAAACATAAATACAAGATATGGCAACATAAAGCAAATGGTGGAAAGTCTAAACAGAGCGATAATACAGGCAGCCACTGAGTCCATTCCTAGAGTAGCAAGGAAAAATTACAAACCATACTGGACTGAAGAACTACAAAGTTTGGAGGACAAAGTTGAAGATGCCAGGAAGACAGCAGAGAGAGAACAAACAATTGAAGCGAACATCTCTCTCAAAGCCATCTCAGCAAAATATAAAAGAACAGTAAATCAAACAACAAGAGATTGTTGGAGGGAAAAAACAGAAAACCTGAATTTTGACAGGGATGGAAACAAACTATGGAAACTAGTGAAAGCCATGAACAATGAAGGACCTAGAAACAAACAAATAACAATGAAACAAGGAAATGCCTTGCTTACAGGAAAAAAGGCTGCAAATGCACTAATGGAACACCACACCAAGCAGGATTCAGAAAGTACAGATCCACTGAAGATCAAATAACCTATATAGCTCAGGAAATAGAGAATGCCTTCCAAGAGAAAAAGCACACACTAGCAGTCTGGATAGATTTAGAAAAAGCATTTGATAAAGTATGGAAGGAAGGACTGAAAGTAAAACTGCAAAACATGCATGTTTGTGGAAAAATGTATAAATGGATCAGCCACTACCTTGAGAACAGAACTGCCAGGACAAAAGTACAAGGACAAACAAGCAAAATGATGCTCTTGGAGCAAGGTGTCCCCCAAGGAGGAGTTCTTTCACCAACATTATTCCTAGCATATATAAATGACATCACAGAAAATTTTCCAGCCAGAGTACACACATCATCCTTTGCAGATGACCTAGCCATATGGACATCTGAAGAATATATTAGTACAGCTAACAGCAGAATACAGCAAGCCTTATTAGCGCTAGAGGACTGGTCAAAATCATGGCTAGTGAAGATAAGTGAGGAGAAAACAACATGCACAGTGTTCTCCCTCTCAAATAAAACTCAGCAACCTAAGCTGGTATTGAATGGAAAAATATTGCGCCATGAAGAAAATCCAAACTATCTAGGAGTCACCTTTGATCGTCGCCTGACATGGAAGACACAGGTTGAGAAAAATCGAACAAGAGCAAGGCAGAGAATGGCAATCATGAAAAAGCTTGCTGGTACAACATGGGGAGCAGATGAGAAAGTTCTCAAGAAGTTATTTACTGGACGGGTGAGGCCAGTACTGGAATATGGCATTGCAGCTTGGGCAACAGCAGCTAAGTCAAACTTTAACAAAATAAGTAGAGTCCAAAACCAAGGAATGCGAATCATAACTGGAAGCCTGAAGACAACGCTTATTAATGAACTAGAAAAGATCACTTGTTTACAACCAATGCAGGATAGAAGAGATAGCAGAGCCCAGCAACAAGCAGAAAAATTTAGAAGATTGACAGACCACCCTATGTACAACAGATTTAATGGTTTTGGAAAGAGAAGACTGAAGCGTAGCAACTTTGTAGAACTGCAAAACAAAGGATTAGGGCAGATCCTATACTTAACATATCAACAGTCAAGCCCATTTACAATGCACACAAGTTCCCAGCTTGGAGACAGCAGCAACTGCCTGAGATGATAGAAAACATTCCTGGTATTGAGAAAAAGAACACTCAGCATGAAACCGAAAGAAGAGAAATAACCCTAAACTACATAAAAGAACATTACCCAAGCAGGAATTGGACCCATGCATATACAGATGGATCAGCCAAAAATTCAATAGAGATTGGAGGAGGAGGAATTCTCCTAAATTTAAAAAATGGAGTGAAAAAAAGACATTCAATGGCAACTGGAAAATTTTCAAGTAACTTCAAAGCGGAGGTAGAGGCTCTGAAAACTGCAGCAGAAATGCTCCTGATGGAGGAAAATAAAGAGAAGCAAATAGCTATCTTCACAGATGCAAAGTCAGCTGTCTCAATACTGAAGAGCAATAACAGCACAGAACTAGCTGACCTAAGAGCAACACTCCATGGTCTATGCCAGAAATCCAAAAAAGTTGTAATACAGTGGATCCCATCACATTGCAGTATACCTGGAAATGAAGAGGCTGACAGACTGGCAAAAGAGGGCGGACGACTACCACAGCCTGACATAGACATAACCTATAATGAGGCAAAGAGGTTGATAAAAAGCACTTATAGAACCAAATGGGAATCAGAGCATCCAGGCCATCAGAAGGATGATGCATATTACAAACTCGACTGAAGAGAACAAGTAGCAATCTTCAGACTCCGCACAGGACATAACAGGCTGAAATACCACTTGTTCAATAAACTAAAGATAGGAGATACCGATGAATGTAATTGTAGAACTGGAAAAATGACAGCAAAACATTTGCTGCAGGATTGCCCAACGTATGCAGAACAGAGAAAGATATTTTGGCCCACACCTGCTTCATTTGAGGACAAGCTCTATGGAGATATCAACAAGCTAAAGTTGACCGCAGCTTACTTTAACTACATACAGGTTGACATTTAAAGGTGCATGAAGACCCAGAGGCATGAAATGGAATATTGCTTGGATAGCAAATCCATTATGTGGAAAGTCCAAATCGAAAGCTCGCTGTGTGGGCTTCATAAAAGGTGGAAAAGTGTCCTAGGCACGAAATGGAATATTGCGTGGATAGCAAATCCATTACGTGAAAAGTCCGAATCAAAAGCCCACTGTGTGGGCTTCATAAAAGGTGGAAAAGTGTCCTAGTGGCACGAAATGGAATATTGCTTGGATAGCAAATCCATTACATGGAAAGTCCGACTCGAAAGCTCACTGTGTGGATGTCATCTGCAGACTGCATACTTCTGGTTTCTGGAAGAACAGCCTATGGTGAACGGAAGGCCCAATATACAGAAGTGAGGCTAAGCAGCCATGTGCAGGACGTGACGATTCCTTGGGTGGGCCCAGTACCAGAGCGCTATGTATCGGCTCTGCAAGTATGGAAGTCTCCTTGGATGGCAGGGAATGCCCATGGTCTGCCCCTGCCTTCCCTTGAGGGCTGACCAGGATCTTTGGCTGTTCTATATGGGCCAGCTGGGATGGGGGATAACACCACAACAGTGAGAGTCAAACGTCCTAAGAAACCCCCGGGAAGGTTAACCCGGTCAACAAATGCCCGCAGAAGTCGGATGTGTCGGCCTAACGGCGCAAGATCACAGCACTGCTGTAAACAGGCACAACGCAATCACATCCGGAAAAAAAAACTCCGGATGAACGCAGAAGAAGTAGAAGAAGACCCTGAAGATGACTTTCTTACAGACAATCAGCACTCAATAAGAGATGTAGTGAATATTATGTTCAGGGCCGTGAGGTAGATTTTCTCAGTATGATGCAAGCCTTCGAAGTGCCGCCCCTTAATGATGCAAGTCTTCGAAATGCCGACCCTCATTCGCTGCTTATGTCATCCCCTTACAGTACCTGATGCGGCCGCCTCTTTGTATCATAGTACGGTTATGTTAGTTCCCATTACATCCCATGACATATCCTGGTTCCCATTTGGACTGGGTTGGTCTGGGAGCCCAGTTCGATTTTAAAAACTTCTTTTGTCTTAAGAACAAAATATGCTCCCTTTGCCTTTAAACCCCCCTCCCCCACCCCTCTTTTAATATTATACTTACCAGCCAACAGAATGGCAAACACGCCAAAGATTGGGTTAATGAACACTGACAGGAATGCGATTGGCCAGTTATCAGCAGGTCGTCGCCATGGGTCTGGTTGCTTAGCAACAACTGGTAAAACGTAGGACATGCCTGACATGGTGTAAGTTGAGTACAAACTTCTCCTGCTGCCATATAGCAAAGATCTGGAGGGAAAATGTAATCATTAAATAAGTGAGTAATACATTTTAAAACTGGCACTGTGGCTTAGGGAATAGTCAGTGTAATACATTTTAAAACTGGCACTGTGGCTTAGGGAATAGTCAGTGTAATACATTTTAAAACTGGGACTGTGGCTTAGGGAACAGTCAGTGTAATACATTTTAAAACTGGGACTGTGGCTTAGGGAACAGTCAGTGTAATACATTTTAAAACTGGGGGATGAGGCTTAGGGAATAGTCAGTGTAATACATTTTATAAGTGACACTGAGGCTTAGGGAACAGTCAGTGTAATACATTTTAAAACTGGCACTGTGGCTTAGGGAATAGTCAGTGTAATACATTTTAAAACGGGCTGTGGCTTAGGGAATAGTCAGTGTAATACATTTTAAAACGGGCTGTGGCTTAGGGAATAGTCAGTGTAATACATTTTAAAACGGGCTGTGGCTTAGGGAACAGTCAGTGTAATACATTTTAAAACTGGCACTGTGGCTTAGGGAATAGTCAGTGTAATACATTTTAAAACTGGCACTGTGGCTTAGGGAATAGTCAGTGTAATACATTTTAAAACGGGCTGTGGCTTAGGGAATAGTCAGTGTAATACATTTTAAAACTGGGGCTGATGCTTAGGGAATAGCCAGTGTAATACATTTTAAAACTGGGGGGTGAGGCTTAGGGAATAGTGAGCGTAATCCATTTTAAAACTGAGGCTGTGGCTTAGGGAATAGTGAGGCACACCGTGTCATAATTCCCCATCATACGGAGTCTAGGGTTCAAAATCTGCTGTGGGCGATTTGGAAGCAGATTATTGGTTTTGATGGCAAGAGGCATCAGTTGTTAGAAAGCAATGGCAAACTACTGCATTAACACTGCTTAGTCTATGACAAGCAGCCTATAAATGCTGGAGTTGATTGCAGTATCGTATAAAGGACATGTATTAACTTCTAATACATTTTAAAAGAGCTGATTTGAGTCAAGAACCAATATCACAGAACTTGGAATATTCCCACATTCACTCCGTTTACATCTTCAATACCCAGAGAAGAATCCCAATACTAATGGTGCCAGTCGCAGTCTCATTATGTGCCCATCTGGCTTTTCCTCGGAGTACTCAGTGTTGGCCAGATCCTCTGTCATTTTAAAAAGATAGTTTGATAAACAGAACATCATCATCATGTGTCATACTGATAAGTGTGGGCTGTATGGTTCACCACCTCATATGAGCACTGGAGTCTTGTAAAAGATCTGTTTCTTGTCCCGATGATTTCATGTTGTTAAGCCATCCACTGAAAAGATCTAGGGGAAGAGAGGCAGAGGCTGACCAAGAGAAATGATGCTGGATGGACTGAGATGGTGGCAAGGAGGAATATCAGCAGCAGAGTTGATCCAGAACATCAAAGACTGAGATCTGTGGAGAGCCATGAACGCCTACGCCAGCTGGCAGGGCACTTGATGATGATGATGAAGCCATCCAAATATTTATCTCACTGCCTTCCCTTTTCTCTTTAGCTATCAATTTTGCCAGTTGACAGCAAATATCAAGTTGATTTCTTCTCATAATGTGCCAACAAATCTTGGCTGTCATTGTCTAATTTCTTGAAATTAAGTAAAAAAAATTTTATTTATTTCTCAAAGGACTGTCTCATTCTTGTTTCTGTTCATTGATGGTATTTTTTAGTTTCCTTAGAAACCACACTTCCACTGCCATTAGATGCTCCTCATCGTGCCTGTTTATTGTCCTTGTTTTACATAAAAGCAACACTAAATTAGTTGCATATCCTTTACAGTATGTAGCAGTCAACCCCATAACTTTTGGCTGTTTGTGATCTCTTGGCAAGTTTATGTTCAGTAGTTTGCCATTGTTTCTGAATGACCAGCACCCACACCATTTTTATATATAAAAAACCAATGCAAGGCAATCTGCCGCCAAATTGCTTGTAGCTAAATACAACAGTACAGGTGCTAAATATCTCTTCAACACACAGTTTCTCACTGAATTCATAGATGGCTATGATGTTCTCTCTATCATAACAAAGATACATTTCAACAGAATGTTATGAGGGCAAAGTCCTGCACAGGACAGACAAATGGCTGATTCATAATGTAAAAGATGTAAAATTTGAGCTTTTTACCCTGCTCAGAGCGGAGGTACCATGTGCCTGAAGGAGAGAGAGAATCAGGATTCAAAGAGTTACAAACAAACAAAATGTTCTATCTTACCTAGATCCAGTGAGACTTTGCCCACCAGCAATACTGGACTTGGAAGCATATCGTTTCATGCCCCCCTCGCTGAGGTTGGACACGCTACCAGTATGGGAGTCCCCATAGTAGTAAGCTGGGTAGCCAGGAGTCGACATGGTGGAGTTGATGAAAGCTGAACCAATGAAACACTTTCTTGACTTCACCTATTACAAAATGGTGCATTATTAATTTCACTTAATCTAACAAAACAAATAAAAATTAACATTATCACCATCCTGGAGGTCAGTATGGCCAAATGGACAAGAGAATATGTTGTTAAACAACTGGTGTGCTAAGGCAGGGGGTTCAACCCCTACACCGGTTAGTTGGACTAAAATGTTGACTTCTCGTCCTTGACTTGGAGATGTAAATTACAAGAAGTTCTGAAGTTCGCCTGATGTAGAGTAACAGTGGTAATATGAACAGCTAATCCACATGCCAAAATTCAGTCCAGTGCTACTAGACTACACTTGAGTTTAAAATGAGCAAACACAACAAAAACAAAAAATCATCATCGTGTGTCGTGTCAATAAGCATGGTGGTCATGGCTCACCTTCTGACATGACCTGTCTTGGATCAGGTCTGTCCTCTTTGTCCTGATTATGCCCTGTAGCCAAGCTATCCAGGTATTTATCTATTTGCCTTCTCTTCACTCTTTTAAAATAAAGTTTGCCACAAAGTGTTAGAAGTTTATTTTGCCTCAAAATATACTACCTTCTCCCCTATGCTGGACCATTCTCACACCCTCCCCTTACATGATAGCACATCATCTTTTTTTCTTACTATATACAAGCTGACTTCCATCAAAATGTTGCCATTTCATATTAGGAGCCTCCGAGATAAGTAAAATACATTATATTTGCTCATCTTGATTATTATGTCTTAATATAGTTATTGTAGTGTCATCTCCATGGTTTGTATGTTGCTGTGTTGTCTTCTTGTTTGCTGGTGATGTGAACAAGCAAATTAATGAAGAGATTGGAAGCAACGGTGATGTGGTATGCAAGATGAATGAATGTTGTGAATATCTTGGACAGTCAGAGTTACTAATGTGTGCCTGAAAGTGGCTAATAAAAGTAGAATATACATACTTAAAGAAATAGAGTGGGCCGCAGTCACTAGCACACTTGCACGCCAGTCTGGTTATGAATTTGCATCAAGACTAATTTTTAATTTAGTTTAGGTTAGTCGACAGATCAACAGCATGGCACATGGGTGTAACCCATAAGTGCTCCGTTCTACTCCTAACTCAAGCCTGAGTCTGGAGAATCTCAGCTCAGTGCCCAAACTCCGTAGCACTGGCGAGGATCCTGAAATACTTGGATCCTGAATACTAGATTTTAAACTCAAAATTTTGCCCGGGCAGTGCCATTAGGCTACCCTTTTTCGATTTCCAACTGCCAAGGGATGTTTTACATGCGCAACAATACACACCGGCGTCCATTCTCACTACCCTGAGACTAGGGGAAATTTTGTTACTAGATGTTCACATGAAAAAAATCCCGGCCCTCACCGGGGTTTGAACTCAGGATCTCCAGCACTCGAGGCGGACACTATACCTTGAGACCACTCAGCCCCTCTAAGACTAATTTTTCAAACTGGCTTTGGCTCCAAAGTCGGCCTCACTTAAAACATGGATACCAGAGAATGTCTTGGTATGTAAGGGTGATCAGCATAGTAACCATATCACCCCTTGAGTGTCATCTGATCTATACAAACATGGGTCCAGTACCATATCATCCCTTGAGTGTCAACTGATCTATACAAACATGGGTCTAGAACCATATCACCCCTTGAGTGTCAATCGATCTATACAAACATGGGTCTAGAACCATATCACCCCTTGAGTGTTGACTGATCTATACAAACATGGGTTTAGTAACATATCAACCCTTGAGTATCAACTGATCTATACAAACATGGGTCCAGTACCATATCACCCCTTGAGTGTAATCTGATCTATACAAACATGGGTCCAGTACCATATCATCCCTTGAGTTTCAACTGATCTATACAAACATGGGTCTAGAACCATATCACCCCTTGAGTGTCAACTGATCTATACAAACATGGGTCCAGTACCATATCACCCCTTGAGTGTCAACCGATCTATACAAACATGGGTCCAGTACCATATCATCCCTTGAGTGTCAACTGATCTATACAAACATGGGTCCAGTACCATATCACCCCTTGAGTGTCAACCGATCTATACAAACATGGGTCTAGAACCATATCATCCCTTGAGTGTCAACTGATCTATACTATACAAACATGGGTGCAGTACCATATCACCCCTTGAGTGTCAACCGATCTATACAAACATGGGTCTAGAACCATATCACCCCTTGAGTGTCAACTGATATATACAAACATGGGTCCAGTACCATATCACCCCTTGAGTGTCAACTGATATATACAAACATGGGTCCAGTACCATATCACCCCTTGAGTGTCAACTGATCTATACAAACATGGGTCCAGTACCATATCACCCCTTGAGTGTCAATTGATCTATACAAACATGGGTCCAGTACCATATCACCCCTTGAGTGTCAATTGATCTATACAAACATGCGTCCAGTACCATGTCCAGAAACACCTCCTAAAGATAAGGTATGTGAAAAGTGTCTTTTACTTTTACTTGATAACAAAGAGACAAGCATACTCTTTCAATAGTCACATACCCCTGAAGTTGGTGTGTGATTGCCTGGTGGTGCGGGACACTGTTAATAGTATAATAGGGAAAGCTAATCCCCATGTAAAATTCAATCCAGCATTATTAGAAGTAGTGCATATGAACTATGCCTGAGTTCAAAGCGTGTGAGCACCGAAAAAGAAAACAAAACAAAAAAGTCACATAATGAGAAGAAAGGCATTGCAGGACATCGTGACATTTGGAACAATCTGAGAGAGAAGAGGCAGAGGTAAATGGATAGAACTGATGTTTGATAATGATGGTCCAACTTTGTATTACATAACTTGACTTGACACACAAATTTTGATATCTGGACTTAGAATTTACATTATATGGACTTGAATTTGGTACTGTTGGAAATCACAGGTTCTACTCAGCTGTGCAGGTTTAATAAATATCAAGCAATTCTGTAGATTTCATCTTCACTAAAGTACTTTAAGTCTGTGGCTGGGAGGATTACTGTCAACAGAATTCAGAATAAGAATTGTTTCACCAACCGTCAAGGACCGAGATCTGTGGTCAGACATGAACATCTACGCCATTTATCAAGGCACATGATGATGGTGGGCTATCCATGGAATTATGAGTTTTCTAAGCGTCATTCATATCTCTGTATTTCTGCCTCCAGTTTTTTTTTTTTTCAATGATGAAATTAAAAGTATTAAATGTTTGATCAAATCTTTGCATTATTATTAATATTATTATTAATAATATTATTCACTTCATGTGAGTTGAGTTGAGAGTGAGAGCATAGGGTTACTTTGAGATAAGATAGATAATAGATCATTAGACAGAGAATAAGATTTGATTGACCGTCTGTAGGTAAGGATGTAAAATTTAAAAAAAAACGACCTTGTGGACATTTCTTGACTTCTTCTTATGTGATGTAAATGTTTGAATTGTACAATAACAGACGTCAACTTACCTGAGTCAAACGCCACCAAATATTGTTCCCACTTCCTGGTCGGAAGTTATTTCAGTTGTAAATGCGCATGCGTGGACAGGTGAAAATTTACCTTAGTGGTGTATGGAAAGGTACACTCTCCGAGCAAAGGATAAAATTTATGAGATAATAAAATTGGTATCTAAAAGTTATAACAAAAACAAGGGGTTTACTGCTGTCGAACTGATGTGAGAGTCCGAATAAAACCAAAATATGACCGAGACGCTCGGCGGATTGAACAACACATACAGATACCAGGCGAACGTGTCGTCCGAAGTCATTATCAACGGAGCAACAAAGGAATGCTAAAGATATTAAAGTTAGGGTACTTTTGCTTTCTTTCACCCCAAACAAAAGGGAATCCCAGGGTATGACGTCACATCCAGGGGTTCCCTGTGTTGCGCCGAACATCCAGGGGGTTTCCGTGTGTTGCGCCGTAGCTCGGTGCGCAATTCTATGCGGCAGTGGTGCGCTATTCTTTCACTTTCCGGTTAGGGTTAGGGGGTAGGATTAGGATTAGGGTTAGGGGTAGGGTTAGTGTGTGTACCCTACCCCTAACCCTACCCCCTAACCCTAACCGGAAAGAGATTGCAGGACCGATGCAAATGAGGTTCGAAGGGAGACAGAAACGGTTGCCACAGCCCAAAGAAACAACACTGTGGTGTGGGGCAATTGAAACGCACTGACACGCACTCCAGCCGAACACAGAGGAGATCACCGTCGGCGCTAAATATAGCTGGTGACTCTAAATATAGCTGGCAAAGTTTGTTTGGGGTGAAAGAAAGCAAAAGTACCAAAGTTAGTTAGTCGACAGATCATTCTCATTGCACATCGAACCATTCAGTCCACAAGTGCTAAGATCCCCTCCTCAGTAAATCCCGCAGCGTGTAGCGGCCCACGACACCAGTGGCCACCAGTTCTGTGTTGGTTCATCAATCTTCTTTGGCTTCCTGCGTAGTGTTCGTGTTTGGCCACCCCTCTTTTAACTTGCTGTTCTCGCATCCTGACCATGGTTGTAGATCCACAGGTGCCGCTAGCTTTGAACTCAAGGGTAGTTCATACTCGTGCGATTACTTTGAGTACACTGGACTGGTTTGTGCATGTAGATTGGCTTTTTTCCTATTACCAGTGTCCCTCTCCATCAGGCGAAACCCACTCTAACTTCAGAGGCGCTTGTAATTTACTTCCCCAAGTCAAGGACGACAAGTCAACATTTCAGTCCAACTATCCGGTGTAGGGACTGGGCCCGCTACTTCGGCATCAGCACACAGGATGTTTAAGAACGAACGCTCTTATCCAGTCGGTTAAACCGACCTCAGTTGTATCTTATATATAAAAGGCGATGTATGTATGTATGTATGTTGTTTATGCGCTCGCGAACGGTCCATCATAGTGAGATGAAATTTTCTACACGTCTTCTTCTCATTCCGGTGCTGCCAACTGTCATAGTTTGTTAGTGTACAAACAGTTATTTACTTAATATTATTTAATATTTTAATTTACATTATAATTTATATATAGCGATGGGACATAACTTTTAATAGCATTGCTATATATGTAAAATTGTTGCATATTTCTCAAATAGATGGACCTTTTCGCTACAGTTATCTACAGGCATATGCGTTATAATTCTCCCCTCCTCCTCCTCTCCACCTTCTCCTCCCCCTCCTCCCCTCTCCTAACCCTCCTCCTCCTCCTTCTTTTTCTTCTTCTGCTGCTGCTGCTGCCGCCGCTCCATTTACCCAAGTGAATTGTTGGGGGAAGATGTAAAGATCTTTCAAGTGCTCTTTCTAATGCTTTTTGTAAGTTGGTCTTCGTTTATTTAAGGTTTTTCTCGATACCACAACATCATTTTTTACCTGAAAATTATACGACAACATTAATTTTTACATGAAAATTATACAACATAAAAAAAAAAAAATAATCCTAGCATTAAGCGAAATTTTCTAACTGCAACCAATAAATTATTAGACAGACAGACAGAGAGACAGAGAGACAGAGAGACAGACCGACCGACAGACAGACAGATAGACAGATAGATAGATAGGGAGGGATAGACAGAGGGAGAGACGGACGGACGGACGTGTATGTAGGCAGGCAGACAGACATACATTAGACAGACAGACAGATAGATCCCTGCCAGGGTCTGGGCGAAGCCGGGCCGGGTCAGCTAGTCTTATATATAAAAGGCAATGTGTGTGGATGTGTATGTCTGTATGTATGTCCTTTATGCGTTCGCGAACGGCCCATCCGATTGAGATGAAATTTTCTACACGTCTTCCTCTCATTCCAGCGCTGCCAACTGTCATATTTTTTTTGTCGTCTTCCTCCTCCTCCCTCTCCCTAAATACGTACGTAAATATATGATGATGATGATGATGAAAGAATCCCCGAACCAAAACGCTAGGAAAAGCGAAGAAAATGACGTGACTACACAGAATCGTCACACGGCAATCATCATCATCATCAAGTGCCATGCCGGCTGGCGTAGGCGTTCATGGTTCTCCATAGATCTGTCTTTGGTTTTCTGGATCAACTCTGCTGCTGATATATATGCCTCCATGCCACGGCAATATCAATAACAATTCATCTTTTTATGTGTAAGGAAGTTATCTACAGTCATGTAGAAGGGAAGAACAATCAATGGAAGGACCGAAATCACAGAACCTAGACGAGTATGAATTCGGAATGGCGAACTCCCTCCTCCTCTCTTCTCCTCCTCCCTCTACCTCCTCCCTCCTCTTCCTCCTCCTCCCTCTTCCTCTCCCATCCTCCTCCCCCCTCTTCCCTCTCCCTCCTCCTCCTCCTCCGGCCTCCTTCTCCTCCCTCCTCCTCCTTCTTCCTCCTCCCTCCTCCTCCTCCTTCCTCTACCTCCTCCCTCCACATCCTCTCTTCTCCTCCTCTTCCTCCTCCCTTTGGTTCCTCCTCACTCTACCTCCTCCTCCCTCTACCTCCTTCCTCCACCCTCCTCCTACTCCCTCTTCCTCCTCTTCCACCTCCCTTTCCTTCCTCCCCTCCTCATTCTCCCTCATCCTCCCTCCTTCCTCTCCCTCCTCCTCCTTCCTTCTTCTCCCACCGCCTCCTCCTCTCCCCTCCTCCTCCCTCCTTCTCCCTTCATCTTCTCCTCTCCCCTCCTCCTCCTGCCCTATTCCTCTTCCCCTCCCCGTCCTTCCTCCTCCTCCCTCTTCCCCCTCCTCCTCCATCCTCCTCCTTCTTCCTCCTCCTTCCTTCTCATCCCTCCTCCTCCCTCTTCCTCCTCCTCCTACCTCCTCTCTCCTCCCTTTTCCTTCCTCCTCCTCCCTCTACCTCCTCCTCCTACCCTCTTCCTCTTCCCTTCCCCCTCTCCCCCCTCCTCCTACCTCCATCCTCCCTTTTCATCTCTCTACCTCCTCCGTCTACCTCCTCCCTCCTCCTCCTTCCTCCACATCCACCTTCCTCCTCCTCCCTCCTCATCATTCCTCCTACTTCTCCCTCCTCCTTCTACCTCTTCCTCCCTCCTCCTTCTCCTCCCTCTCCTTCATCCCTCATCCCTCTTCCTCCTCCTCCCTCCTCCTCCTCTTAATCCCTCCTCCTCCCTCCTATTCCTCCCTACTCCTCCTCCTCTCTCCGCCTATCTCTTCCTCCCTCCTCCACTCTCTTCCTCCTCCCTCCTCCTCCCTCTTCCTCCTCCTCCTCGCCCTTCTCCTTCCTCCTAATCACTCCTCTTCCTCCCTCCTTCGCCTTCCTCCTCCCTTCTCCCTTTATGCGTTCGCGAACGGCCCATCCGATTGAGATGAAATTTTCTACACGTCTTCCTTTCATTCCAGCGCAGCCAACTGTGATATTTTTTTTTTAGTGTGAAATCGGCTGCTTACTTAATATTATTTAATTTTTCATTTTTCATTGTAATTTATATACAGCGAGGGGACTTAACTCTAGAAAAGTTATTTCAAGGGGTATAACGTTTAATAACATTGCTGTATAACCTATAGTCATATTGTTGCATCGTTTTCAAAGATTTATAAACTCTGTCTGTAGTTATGTACCGGCATATGAGTTATAATAAATAATGATACAATCTTTAGGGCATTTTCAAAGTTTTCATAAAAATAATGCATAATGCATAACATTGTAACTCATCTTTTTATGCTTACGAAGTTATCTACAGTCATGCAGGTGATTAGAAACGGTTTTCATTAGAAATAATGGATGGTGTGTGGAAGGACATACTTTTAAGTTACTTTATTTTGTTGTATGAATTTAATGAGATGCTACCCGCCAGGAGCTGGGCGAAGCCACGCCGGGTCAGATAGATAGACAGACCCACCTTTTCGCTGCGGTTATCTACAGGCATATGCGTTATAATCCTCCTCCTCCTACCCTCTTCCCCTCTCCATCCTCCTCCTCCCTCTTCCTCCTCCCTCTTCCTCCTCCTAATCACTCCTCTTCCTTCCTCCTCCCTTCTCCTCCTACTCCCTCCCCCTCCCCTTTTCTCCCTCTACCTCCTCTCTCTTCCTCCTCCTCCTGCGTTCTTCTCCTCCCTCATCCTCCCTACTCCTAATCACTCATCCTCCCTACTCCTCCCCTCTTCTTCCTAATCCTCCCTCCTCCATCCTTCCCCCCTCCTCCTCCTCCCTTCTCCCCCTCCTCCCTTATCCCTCCTCCTCCTCCCTCCTCCTAATCCCTCCTCCTCCCTCCTATTCCTCCCTACTCCTACTCCTCCCTCCTCCTCCATTTAAAATAACCAAAGTATTTAAATTTCATGAGACATGATACAGTTTATTGGCCAGTTTACGTGGATGTTTAGTTTTTGTAGAATGCCAATATTTTTCTTTTTCTCATCGATCCGCTGTGTTCTAAGAATCTTTCTGTTCAAAAGCCCCCCCCCCCCCCCCCTCAATTTTCTTCTTTAGTATTTGAGAACTAACCCGCGAAAAGATGCATATCTCAAAATGTTCACTTTAATTAGTTTGCTGCTATTCTGACATATATTCTTAATGTTGTCTAACAACTCCTTTGTCATCGTCTATCTCTTTCTTACTTGTTTTCACAGTCTCCATATATCATATAGTTGTATACTGTGGCGTCAGGATATTCAAAGTTTGTAAAATTTTTCATTTTCATCATTGTTGATTTTCATGTTAGCTTGACACGTAATTGTGTCTGTGGACATAATAATAATTATTATTAAATTCAGAAAAAAGGCGATTTTGATCTTTAATATGCCTTTTGACATACATGACTAACTCTTTTAACCCGTTAGCACTATTTGAGAAAACCGCGTCTTTTGTATATTTGAGTTCTGCAATTGAATTTTCACCAATTATGAACGGAACAAAATTGTCACATGTCAAATTATTTCCGATGTTTCTCATTAAGACATTCTACACAGATGCTGAATTGGTACAGGGAAGAATGCAACTGTTCTTACTCCCCTTAGCACGTCAAACCCGCTAGATGTTTCCCTGGATACTTTGACAGCTGCTTGTTTTACATTCATCCATTCATTCAGTAGCATGTCCTTTGCAGAACCTCGCTCCCATAACAACTTTCCGGAAAACTTCCCGATCACAAGCAAGATGTCCCGCGTCCGATACACCAATCTGGAGATCATCCGCCACAACCTGCAACCATCTTCTCTTTGGCCTTCCTCTTCCTCTCTTCCCAGGCATATTAGGCCTCTTTTAGTCCTGAAGGACTATAGAGTTGTGCCGATGGGGAGGTACCTGGCAGCACCGCTGGTGACTGTATAGTCCAATGCGAGAGTGATAATCTCTGTCACAGTTTCCCCATCTGTAAGACGAGGCAGGTCCCGCAGTAAGTCACTGCGTTTTAAGCATGTGTCGCCTATCCACGGTTTGTTGGATCAGATTGCACTCAATGAGCACCAGTCCGTTTCGTACATCTCTTCTCTAGGAACATCTGTCTGTTGCAACTCTTTCCTACGCGTCTGGATCTATGTCAAGGGGTTTCATATCATGTTTACACACATCCCTATATCGCATTTGGGGGTCTTCCGGTTGGCCTATTTCCTGTGGCTAGTTCTCCGTATAGGAGATCTTTGGGAATACAATCATCCTCCTTCGGGATACGTGGCCCAACCACCGGAAGCGTCTCTGCTAGAGGGAGTGCACTGTGGTAATATCTGCTCTTTCAAGCACCTGTTTGTTTGTTATGTGGTCTTTCTATGATATGCCCAGGACACGTCTCAGACATCTCATATGGAAGGAATTCACACTGTGATTCGGGGTAGATTTTTTCAGCGAGAATGTGTAACCTTTTAAGGATTACTCGAGCAAAAACCATACCTGTAATGCTGAGTAGGGAAATGCCGCGATAGTTGTTGCAGTCGCTTCTGACGCCTTTGTTTTAGTAAAGGGTAACAATGTTTGCGTCTTTCATATCTTGTGGTACTGATTTTTCTTTCCAGCAGAGCTGAAATATTGCATACAGTTCTGGGATGATTGTTTCCTTGCTACATTTTAAAATTTCAGGCGGAATACTATCGTTTCCTGGTGCCTTGCAGGATTTGAGAGGTGTCTAGTGCTTCGCTGATTTCTTTGAGGCATGGTTCGTTATCCAGGGCATGCATGGTGGAATGTTGATCGATGGCTTCCAGAGATTCTTCTCCGACAGTGTTCTCCACTGAGTATAGCTCTGAGTAGTGTTCTACCTAGCTGTCTAGTGAGATACGATGATCTCTCCCACCGTCGGAAGCAGCCCCTGGCGCCTAGCTCTACGCCAATCGAGCATTAAGACTTATAACCGGTAAACGCTGCTTCCAGCGTTGTGTCACCGCTTTACGCGGTGCTGAAGTGATCTCTTCAGGGCACAAGCCTGGGCAATGGAAATCGGAGAATCAGCTGTTATGGAAGTCTATGAATCAAGTATTTATGATCAGCATTGTGTACTCTCTGCATTTCTGAAATATGGTTCTCAAGTTGAAGATATGGTCACTGGTCCCTCTGCCATGCATGAAACTTGCCTGTACTTCTTGTAATCCATAACAGATTGTACATTGTCTTTGGTATCGTCAATTCACTTTCTTATAGGGCAGGAGTGGGCAAACTACGGCCCGCGGCCCGGGAACTGATATTATGCGGCCCTCGATGGTATTTAGAAATGACACTTTTTAAAATTATTTTGTTGAATTTTACAGAATTGCATATCCCTTAGAATTGTTTAATATTTTTTTTATAAAATTTCTAATTTTCTATTTTTGTAAACAATACTTGACCTTCGTAATGCAATGCTAAAATGCGAATTTATCGATTTTAATATAGAGAAATATTTATCGACATGTAAAAATTTAATAAGGATGATTTTTTATGAGAAACTGTTATTTCTCCGGTGAATAAAATGATTTATTATGCAAGAAAATATTAAATGTAAAAGTCTTTTACTGTTATAAAGTATTTCCACATGTACAAAGTTCAAATTAATTTATTTGTTGTAGTAGCTCCTGATATGCCGGCTTCGTGGCTTAGAGGTTATGACTTTTCTCCGTAATCTCGTATACTCTCGTCAGGTAACGTGATGACGGTTCAAATCAGCAGTGGTTCGAATCGCATCGGTAACTTACGGGGTATGTGAGCCGGCCGCTCAGAAAGCAATGGCAAACTACTGAGCGTAATCTTGCCAAGAGATCAACACACAGCTGAAAGATGCTGGTGTTGACAGCTAAGTCCTGTAAAGGATATGCTAAAAAAAAAAAAAAGTCTTGATATATTTCTGAAATTTATTCTGAATTTACTCGTTTTCCGAATATTTTATTTTCACACGCAGCTGAAAATAGGGTTTGTTTCATTTTCTTTTTAAAGTTTTGTAAAATTCTGTTAGAATTTTATTTAAAAAAATGAGTGTCACTAAAAACGTAAGATTTAAGATGAATGCTGTGTTGTTAATGATGAATGGACAACTAAGTACTGTTTTTTTTTTTTTTAAAGTTGGTAGCAAATCAGTTTGCTTGTTGTGTCGTGAGTCAATGGCTGTCTTCAAGGAGTGCAATTTAAAGAGACATATCAAACAGAACATTCCGTTTTCGGATACAATTTAACAACCGAAGAGAGGGAAAGGACATGCCTGGAGTTGGTGATAAATTTGGAGAAACGTTAAACTGTTTTTACTAAACTGTCTTCAATTCAAGATGTTGCAACAGAAGCTAGTCTTGTACTGTCACACAGAATTGTAAAACATAACAAGCCATTTTCTGATGGAGAGTTCATCAAGGAATGTTTGCTATATTCAGCAAACATTATATGTCCAGAACAAAAAAAACAAATTTGACAACATTACTCTATCAAGGAGAACTGTGGTCAGAAGTGTTGACAAGATAAATTACAATTTGATGCATAAACTTCAAGATGCAAGTAAACAATTTTTGTGGTATTCTCTTGCATTGAATAAGAGTACTGATGGACATTTTCGTCTTCTTCTTTCGTTCGCTTGAAGTATGTCTATAACTGCAATGTTGTCTCTTGTATGAATTTAACTGTCTTTTTTAGTTCACACAGCGGTCCATAGAATGTATCTTCCACTGTTGTTTCTCTAGGCCAGAAGGTTTGCCTAGATATGTTATATTTTGGGCAGTCCTGGAGTATGTGCTCTGCTGTCTGCAACGCTAATCCACATGGCTGATTCACCAATCTTCAATTTTGTATTCATGTAGTTGCGTAATCTATTTTGTCCTGTTCTGAGGCGCAGCATAATGACTTGTTCTGATCTGTCCAAAACGTGGTAGTGGTCTTGAGCAAGTTTTGGTGGTTTTCTGACTGATTTGATCACTCTTTTCTTTTGGTGGTATGTAATGGGCACATCAGGCTATTCTTCTCTTGCTCCTTCCGTAGCCAATTGATTAGCTCTGTCGTTTCCGGGTACTCCACAGTGGGATGGTATCCACTGTATGGTGACCTTATGCTGACTGCTAAGTTCAGAAAGTAGTGTCCTTAGTACTGGCAATTTCCCAGACAGGAGCGCCTCGAGCACTGATGTTTCATCTGTCAATAGCACCACAGGTTGTGTACTTTGGCTGGTATTTAGTAATATCTCTGTTGCTATCTTGATTGCCCCAATTTCAGCATCATAGTTATGGCAGTACTTTTCTGTTGGTACTCTGGCCGTGTCCCTAGTATTATTTGGGTATTCTATATACACTCCCGCTCCTCCATTTCAAACAGCATTTTGTGCTGAACCATCTGTGTAGACTCAGATCCAGAGGTCCTGTGGGTATTCTTCAAGGAAGCTGAGAGTGGCTGTTCTGCACTGTACACTGTTCTGTTCTTCCTTGTCAAATGCTCCTCTCACTTTTGTCTGGGTTTGTAGTGATAGTCTACATTCATCTTTCCATGGAGTTCGCTCTGGAAGTTTTCAAGGGGATACCAACTATGGGCAGATCGGTGGTTTCTCTGCAGAGTCATTTAGCCTGGTGGATAAAATTGCTTCTTTTCAACCACCCCAAAGCTAAGTTTTCAAATCTGTTCTTCATAGGGTGGCCTGGCAAGCTGAGTAACTTTTCGGCTTGTATTTGTGTTTTCGTATCTCTGCGCTCTCTCAGTGCTTGTCTCCCCAACTTCTCCATCTCCAATATAGGTCTTGATCTCATCCCTCCTGTCGTGACTGTAAGTCTCTTGTAGTGTGGTTTTTTATGCTGAATACCATGCAGTTGATCTGTATTCCAGGTGTGGTTGTATGCTCTGTTGATAACCGATGTACATCATACTGCCCAATTATTGATATTTATACGTGGAATAAACACTTCTTTCAAAATCACTAAAGAGTTAATGAGTGTTGAGTCACTCAAAGTCACAACCACAGGCCATATTTTCAATGCTGTTACTAACTGTATTGAAAGAACTGGGTTGGTTTGGAACAAGATGGCAAGTGTTCCAACTGACGGAGCTTGTGCTTTGACTGGAAAAAAATTTAGGTCTGGTAAAGTTGATAAGTGATAAGATTAAAGCAGAATATCCTGAACACACATTATTACCACTTCACTGTGTGATCAACCAAGAAAGTCTGTGTAAAACTTTTGAATATCAAGCATGTTATTGACCCAGTTGTCAGTGTCATCAACCTCATCAGATCAAGAGGACTTAATCACAGACAGTTCAAGTCATTACTTGACGATTTGGAAACTCAACATTCCGATGTCCTGTACCACATAAGTGTTCGATGGCCGAGTCTCGGCAAGTGTGGGACATCAGTGAAGAAATAGTGATGTTCCTAGAGATGAAGGGCATTGAATGTGACTTTCATACTAACAGTGTCAATAAAGAGTGGTCAGACTTTATGTTTGCCATTGAAATTATGGAAAAGTTAAATGAACTGAATGTCAAACTTCAGGGCAATGGTGCGTTTCCGCATGAATTGTATGTACATGTAAAATCATTTCAGGCAACACACTCACTGTTCTCCAGACAAGCAAGTGAAAAAAGGTTTTGTCACTTCCCTTTGCTGAAAAAAGAAACCATTTCTAGTTAAATGACTTAAAAGTACAAAGCCCAATTAGATGCATTGACTGAAGAATGTGGATGGAGATTCCAAGAACTTAGAGCCACAGTCCAATATTCTCAGTCCCCCTTTTAGTGCAGAAGCTGATACAACCACAGAGGACATAGAGTTGGAGCTGCTTGACTTACAAGCAGATCATGACCTGAAAGAGAAATTCAAGCCAGATGGTTTGCTGGATTTCTATCAGAAGAATCATTTCCCAACTTGAAAACCTTTGAAGCTAAACTTTTATCATTGTTTGGATCAACATACATTTGCAAACAAGCATTCTCTTGCTTGAAGATCAACAAATCTAAGAATAGGCCTTTATTGTCGGACTGTAACTTGCATGCGAATTTCAACAAGTAAGCTTGCTCCAGATTTCAAGAATATTGTCAAAAAGTGCAAGCAGTTACATACATGTTACCACATGAATAGTCTAAACGAAATGTGTAGGGAACATAACATGAAAATTAGCACAAGCAAAACAGAGGTAATGACTATAACTAAAGAAGAACAAACAGCAACAATTCACCTAAACGAACATCCCTTGAAACAAGTAAAGAGCTTCAAGTACCTAGGAAGTATAATATCATCAAATGGCAGATCAGAAGACGAGATCGAAAATAGGTGCAATAAGGCAAATCAACTCATTGGACAAATGGCACCAATACTAAAGAACAAACATGTATCAATAACTACTAAGAAAGCACTTTACAACACAATCTTCCTACCAACTCTGTGCTACCAATGCCAAACCTGGACAATGACAGAAAAAGAGAAAAGAAAAATCACAACAACAGAAATGAGGTTCCTGAGAAGAATACTCAACGTATCAAGAAGAGATAAGATCAGAAATGAAGAAATCAGGACTAAAGTGGGGGTTAAAGCTGCTCTAGATTTTATTAGAAAGCAGCAAGTCAAATGGTTTGGCCATGCAAGTAGGCTACCAGTCAACAGCATGCCACAACAGGCAATGACGTACAGACCAGATGGAAACAGAGGAAGAGGCCGACCACGTAAACGCTGGACGGAGGGAATAACAGAATCCATGGGAATGTCGATATACGAAGCCCATAACCGGGCACTCTCACGAAGTTTATACTTCACCTCGACACCGCAAGGTACAAGAGGAACATGATGAGAGAGAGAGAGTTACATACATCTCATTAGAAATCAACAATTTTAGTGACAATGTAGTTGCTGTGTGTCTAAATTAAAGCCATTGATAGATAATTTTTAAAAAAAAATATAATTAAAAAATGTGAAATCTTGTTAACAAATTAGTAAATGTTTTTGTCCATATTGTAAAATATAATTTATAAGTACAATAACATGGCAGTGGACATAATATATATGTGACACCCCCCCCCCCCCCCCCCAATAGCTTTAAATTTGTCAATGCGGTCTTACACACAAAAAAGTTTGCCCACCCGTTCTAGGGCATCCTCTTGCTCTCATAGCAGATGTTCTCTTTTATGTAGGACCAGCGCTGGTAGTTGATGGTGTTGCATTCTAACGAGAAGGGCAAACAATTAGATCTTGTCTTTCAATAAATGTGTCACAAGATGTTAACCCACTCTGTATGATAACATTATTTCTGACCCGGTCTCGGATATTTAAGTTGGCAGCTCTCCTCAAGCATCTCATCTCACAGGTGTTGATTTTGCGTAAGTGTGATTTGGATAATGTCCAAGTTTGACATTGGTAGAATAGGGTTGGTGTGAATATGCTATTTATTAGTTGTGGCGGTTGGCAGCCTTTACAAAAGAAAACAAGCACACTAAAGGTAGCATAACTTAACTAGGGATGTCACGTGTGTCAAGAGCATGGTACATGATGATCTGATGCAATGTACCTGACAGAGTAGCACCGTTCATTAGGGAGAAGGGGGTGATGTTAGCAAACATGAGCTCTTAATTTGAACTTTCCAGTTCCACCAACAGAAGTTTCTCTGCCAATTCATTTTGACAATGGAAAATTCATAACAAGTTCCATCTAATGAAGATCTTCAACTAATTACACAATAAAAGAAAAACATCCCCTCAAACTAGTCTCATCAACAGAAGCTCAAGCTAGTTCCATAAACAGAAGCTGAAACAGTTCCAGCAACAGAAGTTCAAAGTAGCTCCATCAACAGAAGCTCAAACTAACTCCATCAATGGTAGCTCCAACTAGTTCTGACAACAGAAGCTCAAAGTAGCTGCATCAACAGAAGCTCAACCGGCCCCATCAACAGAAGCTCAAACTAGTTCTGTCAATAGAAGCTCAACCAGATCCATCAACAGAAGCTCAACTAGTTCTGTCAACAGAAGCTCAACCAGATCCATCAACAGAAGCTCAACCAGTTCTGTCAACAAATAATCCTCACCAATGCCATTAACAGGAAAAACTCAGCTTGATTGGGGACCGAACCTGGATCACTGTCTTGGTAAGCATGTCCCCTAATAAATATGCCCAGTGGCTCTAACACTGCACTAAATTGTCTAAATTTAACAATAACATTATACAAGCATTACACAGCAATGTATGTGAACTTTAGTTAAAACAGAGCTAGACAACAGTTAACAATAATAGTTTAAAAAAAAACAAAAAAAACTTGTTTAAGTTAAAGAACATTGTTTTAATGAAGTTCAAATGAAAATGATACAGAAGCTGAAAAGGTGATCTAGTACATTTACGTCTTCATTGGTTCAGAAATATCTAGACTCTTTCCTTGTTTCTCAAGCTCAGCCCTAAAAACAAAAACACAATCCAACATTAGATTAAAACAGATCACAGCAAACAGAACCATAACACTATAATTGCTATTTCTTGACAGCAAACATCTTTATCTTAGTGATTGGACTAAAGATGATGCTGTACCTGCAGCCTCGTTGACAGGATGACATGATTTACCCTATTAATGAGAACTGATTACTCGCATCAGAAGACAGTCTTTGGGCACAGAAGGGGAAAACTGGAGTGTCATGATGTTGGTAAAGTTGGAAGAGAAGAAGGCAGGGGGAAACCAAGAGAGAAGATGCTAGACAGTTTAACATCATGGCATGGAGGAACATCAGTATCAGACATGATTGGTTATATATGAGACAGAAGGCTGTGGACAGACATGACCACCATCGCCACACAGCATGGACTAAAAGAATCTGCCTGGACGAGGTCTTCTCCAGAAACATGGCATGTCCGTACTCCTGCTGCAGCCCAACATTCTCCAGTGATGTCTGACAATGTAGATCTCTGACCCCGGGAAGGTTAACCCGGTCAACAAATGCCCGCAGAAGTCGGATGTGTCGGCCTAACGGCACAAGAACACAGCTCTGCGGTAAACAGGCACAACGCAATCACGTCCGAAAAAAAAACACTCCGGATGAACGCAGAAGAAGATCTCTGTAACTTGGAAAGTCCTGAAAGATGTATTCAGGACTCCATATTTCAGTTCCATGTGGACATTTGTTTACATGTGCAACACTGAGATGGTAATGGTAAAATAGTCTGCAGTGCTGGTCTGCAGGTGAAAGATGGTAGTAAAACAATTTGTTTTCTTGAGTTGGTAGACAGCCAGGTCTGTTGCCCAAGCTTTCATTCACTGAGAGGTGACAGCAAACCTGATACTATTTACTGCTGAAACAATTTTACTCTGTGATGAACAAGTGAATCGGTACAATCATAACATCTGACGGGAGATGCCTTGAAGAGATTAGAACAAGAATCGCCATGGCGAAAGTAACCTTTAGCAAGATGAAAACCATTTTGACCAATAAAAAGATGTCAATTGAAACGAGAAAAAGAGTGTTGAGGGGACACATAGAGCCTGTTCTTTTGTATGGATGTGAAACTTGGACAATGAGCAGTCAAGCTGAAAAACATCTGATGGCTGCAGAAAAGTGGTTTCTGAGGAAAATGCAAAGAATACCATGGACAGACAGAAAAACCAATGACCAAGTACTACAGGAGACAAATGAAAATCGTAAATTGATTAGAGAAATTAGACGTAGACAGTCACAATTTTTTGGACATGTTATGAGAAGAAATGGATTGGAGAACTTAGTGACAACTGGCAAGATCGAAGGGAACAGACCAAGAGGAAAATACCTGGATGGCTTGGCCACATGGCATGGACGAGACAGGAACACTGAGCTGATCCGCGACTCTGGTGATCGAGTGAAATGGCGAGTCATGATTGCCCACGCTTTCCGGCATGGCACATGATTGATTGATTGATGATGACAGGAAAACAAAACCAATAGAGGATCCTTACTAGAGTGTTGAACTAATGTTAACTGTAATAATGTATTTAACAGTGATGAAATCTTTAAAAGAAACTAAATATGCTGGGAAATAAGTCAAAGTACATAAGAACACATCTAAAACTTTCTTTCACTCAAAACCTTCTTGCTTTTCATCATAATGTAGCAGATCCTTTGCAGAATGCTGCTCTCAACACAGCCCACCCAAACAATTCTTCATCTCTTGCTATTTCTGAATGCATCGTGCACCCTCATACCCTGGGGTAGAAATATCCAAGCGCCTGAAAATTTCCACATGGTGCCTGATTTCAAATAACTTTTTACTGTATTTGCACAAATAAATATGCGGACTCCTGAGAAAAAGGGGCCGCCTCCTGAATCATGTTCAGATTTGTCTACCTCTGGTCATGTCCAAGGTGTCTACAATGTCCTGCGATCATCTTCGTGCTGGTTGACCCCCGCCTCTCCTTCCAGGAACCATGCCTTCCATTACTGTTCTTTCAAACCCACGGTGACGTTAAACAAGACCAAAGTACTTAAGTTTCTGAGACATGATGCTGTATATGATACAACTTTCTTCAATGTTTTAGAAATCATAAATCCACCACTCTATCTAATTTCTTCTATCTCCTCTTGTCCTTCAGAAATCATACCCTGGCTGGTCAGTCATAATGAAATAACGTTAGCCACGCTTAAGAAAACAGCTAGAGGCCAGAATTTCTAGTATTAGTACAGAGCAAAGCAGTCACATAAGTGTTGTAATGAAACAACAGAATGTAGCCTGTCCATGTCTGGGCATCGGATAAGAGGAAGCACGACCAACCTTGGCCAGTCTGTATAAGCTGAATCACGACCTGATTGCATCCTAATATACCTCTCCGCAGATGTGAAGATCAGCCCTGGTCATGTACACTATGCTGGTTTAAGAGCTTGGAAAGTGGAATGTAAGTTCTCCTTCACAATGCCCATGGATTTAGTTCTCAAGCAACAGAAAGGTAGATTTTCTCTCTCTCTGACACACAAATAAATAAAATATCACATACCGAAGCTGTTTAGAAAAGTCATCATCTATGTTGTCATCATCCCAGTTATCTTCCCACACGTTGATGTCCTCAGGAGCCTCTTCTTCACCCGTCCAGTCTGCAAGAATAGTTAACAGCACGTTTATGGTAAATAAGAGCAAAACTGCTGTTTTAGTCAGCAATACACATCTGGATGTGAGAATGTTGGACAATGAAATGAACAGGAAACTGGAGGCAGTGGAGATGTGGTATCTGAGAACTAAGGTGGAAATGTCAAGAATAAAAAAGAAACCAAGACAAGAAGGTGCAGGTCTTATTAAGCACAGCTACTAGGATGTGCATATATTTAGGTTTCACATATTTAAAATTCTGGCATGCTGAGCTGGGGTGTCAGTTCTCTCTTTTGCTGCCTTTTCTTCCCAGAAAGTTCGGACAATTGTCCAGTAGCCATTCCACAAGGCTGGACAACCACAGGCATGTGCTGGTTAGATGAAATAATCTGGTCCCTGCTGGCAATTGTCCAGTAGCCATTTCACAAGGCTGGACAACCACAGGCATGTGCTGGTTAGACGAAATAATCTGGTCCCTGCTGGCAATTGTCCAGTAGCCATTCCACAAGGCTGGACAACCACAGGCATGTGCTGGTTAGATGAAATAATCTGGTCCCTGCTGACAATTGTCCAGTAGCCATTTCACAAGGCTGGACAACCACAGGCATGTGCTGGTTAGATGAAATAATCTGGTCCCTGCTGGCAATTGTCCAGTAGCCATTTCACAAGGCTGGACAACCACAGGCATGTGCTGGTTAGATGAAATAATCTGGTCCCTGCTGGCAATTGGACCCACATCATGGTCAGCTAGCATACAAACAGCTTTGCAAAAGTGGCCCCAGTGTTAGCAGTTTACTGATTACAATCACAAAGAAAAGACATGCGTCTAGCACAATGTTGATCACATCACCCATTATATGCTGGTGGGTCTAAAAATATGGGTTTAGCACTATTTACTCAATACATCTCATGCGAGAAAGGAGATCCGCCATTTGTTTTGTTTTACCAGGGCGTTGGGCACTTTTTAGGTCACATTTAATTCACCACCACCCAGTCCTGACTGAAGGGAATTGTCCGGTGGCTGGGAGTGACTAAAGGATCTGGCCCACTCCCAGTACTCCAAGGAAAGGCCAGACAGACACATAATCAGGCAGCAACTGGTATCATTAGTATTGGGACTCTTCACTGGCTGTTAAAGATCAGGATGGAGCATTCTTAACTCAACTCCTGCTTTTTTTGGTACTGTCTCCATGGCAAAGGGCTTATGGACATGATTCGGAAGTCCGCTTACCCGCGTTCGAAACACAGCAGTGACTGATTTGGCAGCAGACCGCACTGCGCTAGGTTTAACCAAGTTGGTATGGGAGCCGGTTGTTCAGAAATCAATGGCAAACTACTGAACGTAAACTTGCCAAGACATCAACAACAGCAGTAAAATGATTGTGCTGACAGTGATATCCTGTAAAAAGGATGTGCAAAAAAACAAACAAACAAACAAACATTATCAAATTAAAATAGAAAAATGCTGAAAATTAATTGGACAGCTAAAATGAGCAGTCTGGATATTTTGGGGGAAGCTAATTGTCTAATGGGCAAATATCATCATCATAATCATCTTCGACTTTTGCCACCAAGCGTCGCGTGGAGGAATAATTGGAGTTACAGCGTCCAATGGGCGGCACTGCATAGTGTCATTCCGTGTGATTGTACAATGTCATCAATCCATTTTCTTTGTGGGAGCCCTCTTGGTCTCGTCGCATATATCTTTGATTTAGGGCCAGTGATGTTAGTTGATGGTGTTGCATTCTAACGACATGGCCAAACCACTTGATTTTCTGTCTTTCAATAAATGTGGCACAGGGTGTTGATCCTACTGTCTGTCTAATAACAGCATTTCTTACTCTGTCTCGGATTGTCAAGTTGGTAGCTCTCCTCAGGCATCTCATCTGACAGGTGTTGATTTTGCGAACGTGTTGATTTGGATGACGTCCAAGTTTGAGATTGGTAGCATAGGGTTGGTGTGAGTATGCTGTTTATTATTTGTCATTTTACGGACATTGGTATATTTGAAAGTTTCAATATGGGTGATAATTGATATGTAAGCATACTAGCTTTTTGACATCTGATTTCGATTTCTCTGTCCAATATGCCATCTTCTGTGATCATATGTCCAAGATATCTGAATTCTTTAACTGTTTCAGAGATGTGCTATTTATTTGTATACTTAGTGTACCAGGCGATCTGCTAGTACAGTCCTATTACACTCTGAAAATGGCCAGGTGTGAATTATGACTATATTCTCGTTGTCGATCCAGGTGAATGATAGATATGACTAATGATATCCCCTTAAAAAAAGAGATGTTAGGTTTCAATTCCTATGTACCTAAAGATTTCTAAACTGTCTACTGTGTCCACTTTAAACAGTATTAAGAATCTATGGCACAACAGCAGGAAACTGATTGATTGATTGATTTAGGAATTGACATCACAGCATTCGGGGCATTCCCCATCCTCAGCAGCCAGCGAAGCGTTCCAACACCAATAGTACCAGTAGCAATCTGATTATATGTCCACCTCGCCTTTCCTCTGAGCGTTGAGTGTCGGCCAGATCCCCTCGTCACTCCTTGCTGTCTCATTCTTGCCAGACCATGGTAATCCATTTGCTCCTCCGAGGTGTACACGTGCTCCCACAAGGCTGCAACCACGTCTGCCTTGTCATGAATCAATACTCCACCAAGTTCTGCAGAGCCAGCCAATCTGTCCGCCTGTTCATTTCCCGGCACACCAGATCCAGGCGATGCTTGTCACCCGTGATCTCTGAAGCGAAGCAAGCCACTCCGCACGAAGCCTGCCCGTCCTCACCCTCGTCAGCATGCTTTCCGAGTCAGTTACAATCACGATGTGTGTGTGTGTGGTATTCTCCTTCCAGCGGAGAGCCGCAGTGACTGCCTCCACCCCCATTCAGCAGGAAATAAGTTAAAGTACAATGTTTTAGAACACACAATTTTCTATGGCAACCTATGGATGTGAATTATGGACATTTTCACACACACACAGGTCAGCACGGTTGAATGGGTAAAAACGTGTGTTCTTAAACATCCACTGTGCTAAAGCGGTTCAACCCCTACACTGGACAGCTGGACAAAAATGTTGACCTGTTGTCCTTGATTTGGGGACGTAAATTACAAGTACCTCTGAAGTCAGAGTAGGTTCACCTGATGGCGAGGGACACTGTTAATATGGAAAGCTAACCCACACGCAAAATTCAGTCCATCACTACTATAAATAATGTGTTCAAAGCGAGCGAGCGCAAATAACATTTTAAAAAATTCACACACACTAAAGAAGCGAGTTAGGACTTTTGAGCTCAAATGTTACAAAAAAGAAAAATTCTGAGAATATAGTGGACCAAGAATACAAAAGTAATGAAATTCTACAAGCCTTGAACATTGAAAAAAAAAAAAAAAAAAAAAAACCACGGGCTCATAAACAGTATCATATTTCAGAAACTAAAATACTCTGGCTGCCAGGAACAGCTCTGACTAACTAGTTTTCCGAATAGCTCATGTCCGGAAAAACTCTGACTAGCTAGTTTCCGAATGTTCGTTGTGCCTGGAACTGCTCTGACGGGCATATCGACAAGCACATGTCTGAATCGAAAACTCGCTGAGTGGATACCCTCTGCAGACCGGTCTGATCAGTGCGGGAAAGGCTCGCGGTGAACGAAATGCCCAATACATCAAAGTGAGGAATTAAAGCAGCCAGTGACGATTTCCTCGGTGAGCTCAGCACCAGGGCGCTATGTGTCGGCTCTGCAACTATGGAAGCCACCTGGATGGCAGAAAATGCCACGGACTGTACCTGCCTTCCCTTAAGGGCTGATCATAAAGCATTCGACCGTTCCAACTTGACAAGCAAGTGAGTGTCTCCCAGGAATGCACTGGTCAAAAATGCACGCTAAAGTCGGATGTGTTAGCCTATGGGTTTCGGCCCAAGGGTGCATAACTTACACCACAATCACATCTGAAAAAACACTCCGGATGAATGCAAAGAAGAGAAAGAAGAAATACTCTGGCCACATTAAATGCCATAGTGGCCTGGAGAGAACAGTGATGGGAGACATGGTTCCGGGAAGAAGAGACAGGGAGTCAACCAGCACGAAGATGGACACAGTACATTGCAGAAACCTTAGGCTTGATGTGGGAGAAATGGCAGGAGATTTGGAGGCTTTTCATCGCACGTGATAAGAGCCATGTTCTAAAAAGGACATGCTACATAATGATTGTGCTGTGCCCTCTTATCTCTACTTCTTTCCTGTCCTCACCATGAATGCCTATCAATACCTGAACTTTGTTTCCTCATGCTAGGTCTTCCCATATTCACTATCCAATTATGTATGATTCATTCACTATCCAATTATGTATGATTCATTCACTATCCAATTATGTATGATTCAATCACTATTCAATTATGTATGATTCATTCACTATTCAATTATGTATGATTCATTCACTATCCAATTATGTATGATTCCTTCACACAGATGATTGCTAATCTGGCATCAGGAAACACCTGGGAGCTGTAGAATATTAGTTATTCTAGAAAATGAAGGTTTGTTTTTGGGTGGCTTCCACTATTTTGTTAGGCCTTCTTGAACTATATGATATACATTCTAATGATAATCAGTTGGCGAAGACAGTAACAAAGTTTACAAATTATTTATTAAAATCTGCATACATTCCAATAAGTGGTACTAATATTACACAAAAGAGTTTAATAACATACATCTACATAGTCTTCAAAGCCTGTACATTGAATGGGTCATGCAGAAACAGTAGTAGTAGTTAGTAGGCCTCTTTCAGTCCTGAAGGACTATAGAGCTGTGCCGCTGTAGTCCAATGCAAGGAAACTGACAATCTCTGTCAGTTTCTGCATCTGTAAGACGAGACAGGTCCCGCAGTAAGTGACTGCATTTTATGCCTGTGCCGCCTATCCTCAGTTTGTTGGATCAGATTGCGCTCAAAGAGCATGTCCATTTTGTACATCTCTTCTCCAGGAACATCTGTCTGTTGCAACCCTTCCCCATGTCTCTGGATCTATGCCAAGGGTTTTCATATCTTGTTTACACACATCCCTATATCACATTTGGGGTCTTCCAGTTGGCCTCTTCCCTGTGGCTAGTTCTCAGTATAGGAGATCTTTGGGAATCCTCCATTCGAAATACATGGCCCAGCCACCGGAGGTGTCTCTGCTTGAGGAGGGAGTGCACTGTGGTAATATCCGCTCTTTCAAGCAAGTGTTTGTTTGTTATGTGTCTTTCCACGATATGCCCAGGATACGTCTCAGATATCTCATATGGAAGGAATTAAACTCTTTCCTGTCTGAGTACAAGGTCCAGGATTCAGACCCATAGGGTAGTGTGCTAACAACACAAGCTTTATATACTTGAACTTTTGTGTGCTCTGTTAGTCTATTATTATCCCAAACTCTTTTAGTTAGCGTGGAAAGTGTTGTGGCTGCCTTTCCAATGTGTCTGTCGATTTCTGTCTCTAATGAAAGATTATCTGATATTCCATCCATCATGTGCCATGACGATAAGCGTGGGCGGTCATGTTTTGCCATCTCACTCGATCACTATCATGGATCAGCTGCGTGCCTCTGTCTCGACCATGCCACGATCTGATATTGTCGACCCCAAATACGCAAACTCATGGACAACATTCAATTCGTAATTAGAAATTTTGATTGATGGAGGCGCACCAGCACCTTGTTCCATCACCTGTGTTTTATTTAGGCTGATGGTGAGCTCAAAATCTTTGCAGGCGGCTGCACAACGATCTATGAGCCGTTAAGAGATTTTCTGCTGCATGAGTAGTCAGTGCTGCATCATCTGCAGTAAGTAGTTCTCTTATGCATCTTGATCTTATTTTAGTCTTTGCCTTGAGTCTTGATGGGTTAAAAAGTTTACTATCAGATCTTGTATGGAGGTATATGCCTTCAGTGGCAGTCCCAAACACTTGCCTTAAGAGAACGGTGAAGTAGATACCAAAAAGTGTAGGAGCAAGCACACAACACTGCTTTGCTCCACTGCTGAAGCTGAATGAATGGGATGTTGAACCATCGAATAAAATGGCCCCCTGCATATTTTTGTGAAATGATTTCACAAGACTTAGCAGGGTGGGTGGACAACCTTATCTTCTCAAGGATCTTAAATAGACCTTTTCTTCTCATGAGGTCAAATGCCTTTGTGAGGTCGATGAATGGAATATATAATGGCTTCCTCTGTTCTCTGCACTTCTTTTGGAGCTGCCTGAGTGAGAAAATCATATCGATGGTGGACCTGTTGGGTCTAAATCTGCACTGTGATTCGAGGTAGATTCTTTCAGCAAGAATGTGTAATCTTTTTAGGATTACTCAAGCAAAAATCTTGCCTGTAAAGCTGAGTAGGGAAATACCACGATAGTTGTTCCAGTTGTTGCAGGAACAACACCACAACTATTACAGGGAATCAATGACTTCAATTAATGGGGCTCTGTACAGTTTCATTAGTACTAGTTGTAAAAAAATCCTTAATAGCCCACTTTCATGCAAGAATCATGTTATAAATGAGTTAATTCTTCATCTACATATATATTTCAATTCATCTTTAGCAAACAGATACATATTAAATAGAAGACATGATATTACAAAAATGTTTCAAATAGTCAACAGCTCATGTGGCGATGAGCCCTGCATGTCACACTACAATATTCCATATTAGTATGCAAAACTGACTGACTGTGGGTACAAGTTTGCAAGCTGGCAATCATGATTGATTGATTTAGGAACCGACATCACAGCATTCGGGACATTCCCATAAGCGCTCCGTCCCCATCCTCAGCAGCCAGCGAAGAGTTCCAACACTAATAGTTCCAGTAGCAATCTGATTATATGTCCGTCTCGCCTTTCCTCCGAGCGCCGGCCAGATCCCCTCGTCACACCTCGCTGTCTCATTCTTACCAGACTATGGTGATCCATCTGCTCCTCCGAGGTGTACACGTGCTCCCACAAGGCCGCAACCACGTCTGCCTTGTCATGCATCAATACTCCACCAAGTTTTGCCGAGCCAGCCAATCTGTCCGCCTGTTCATTCCCCAGCACACCGGCATGCCCAGGAGAAAAGATCCAGGTCATTTCTCTCGGTCCGCTTCTGCCGTTTCTCCCACAGATCTGTACCGTCATCATGATGCTTTCCAGTGCCTCTCTTCTTATTATATCATTATATGACCAAATAACCTAGTGTCTCTTTCCTATAGTTGTACACAATGTTCATATTTTATTAGTCTCTTCCAGGAAATCATCGTTAGTTAATCTGGTAGTCAAAGGTATTCGTAACATTTATCTCAGGAATCACTCTCCATTGCTTCCAACTCATCGTAATTTGTTTATTCACCAGGACATTGGCATTTTTCTGGACAGTAAATTATTTGCTCTGCTGTTGATCATAATCCTCCATGCCACCGTCTCAATCCATCCAGCATCATTTCTCTTGGTCTGCCTCTTATATGGCAAATAAAATTCACATTAAACAGACATCTGTTGGATCCATCGATTCCGACACTCGATCACTCCGGCACTGCCTGGGGTGGGGGGGGGGGGGGGGGGGGAGGGGTCTGCCCCGGTAGCTTCTGCAGATCCACAGAGCACGCTTTATTCACAAGCTTAAAGTTTCTCAGTTCTATATTTTAGTTCATAATGTTTAATATTTTTTTTTTTTATTAAAAACTTTATTAAAAATTGAAAAATAAAATTGCGGGCGGGAAATCAAACCCCGGTCCCCCACATGACAGGTGGAGATCCTAACTACTATACAGTGGAATCTGGATAAGTAGAAGTCACAGAGGCCGAAGGAATTTGTTCTACTTATCAGAAATTCTTCTTATCCAGACTGCACACATTTACACTAATACCATGCAGTAGCATTGAGTAAAGTGATTGTACCACTTAGGCAACACAGTTAGTGAACAAATAAATAGCAATACAATATCAGAAATGTTGAAATGTTTAATTTTGAAAATTTCCAAATTAATTAAAGAAAAAGTCTGTGATTTTGCTATGCTTCTTGACTTGTGAAAAATGTCTTTCCATGACCTGTTTAAAGGCACAAAATAGTGAGACTGCATCCAGTCTGCATCATAAAAATGTTAATTTTGTCAATCCATGCCAAAATATCTGACTGCGATACAGGTTGTGCTTGCAGCCCACAGTCATCCTCATCCGCAGAATTATATTTAGCTAAAGCAGAGCTGAGCACGTCTTCTACCCATGAGTGAGTTGTTGTTTCATCGACTGACTTGTTTCTCTCCACACACATTCTTGTACGTGATGCAATGTCGTTTTTTTTTTTAAACGATCCAACCAGCCAGCACTACAATTCCAGTCTGTCTGACCTACAAGACATGCAAATTCTTCTGCTTTCGCAATAAGTAAAGGCCCATTTACTGGTACAATTGCTGATCTAATCACAGTGAACCATTTAAAAGAATGACTGATTTAGGAATTGACATCACAGCATTCGGGGCATTCCCATAAGCGCTCCGTCCCCATCCTCAGCAGCCAGCGAAGAGTTCCAACACTAATAGTACCAGTAGCATTCTGATTATAAGTCCGTCTCGCCTTTCCTTTGAGCGTCGGCCATATCCCTTCGTCACTCCTCATTGTCTCATTCTTGCCAGACCATGGTAATCCATTTGCTCCTCCGAGGTGTGCACGTGCTCCCACAAGGCCGCAACCACATCTGCCTTGTCATGTATCAATACTCCACCAAGTTCTGCAGAGCCAGCCAATCTGTCCGCCTGTTCATTTCCCAGCACACCGGTATGCCCCGGAGAAAAGATCCAGGCGATGCTTGTCACACGTGACCTCCGAAGCGAAGCAAGCCACTCCGCACGAAGTCTGCCCGTCCTCACCCTCGTCAGCATGCTTTCTGAGTCAGTTACAATCATGATGTGTGTGTGTGTCGTATTCTCCATCCAGCGGAGAGCCGTAGTGACTGCCTCCACTTCCATTCTTAAGCTGGATGTTGTGGTATCATATGCCAGGCTCTCCTGCCCCAAACATCGACCATTAGCTTTGGCTATGAACCCCCAGCCACTTCTCTCACCTCTTGACACCGAACCATCTGTGTAGATAATCACATCACTCGAGTGAGCATTGTCCTGAATTAGTTGCTGGATTTCCACTTCCGTGGCCCCTGCTGGCCACTCCCTGCACTCCCGGCTTAATGTGATTATAACTCTGCACAAGTCTGACTGCTCCGCTGGCACTCTAACCCACTCCTCTCCACGCCTAATGTTCTCCAGGGGGCACACCTGTCTGATCGTATCCTCCGCCTGAGCCATCCATGATTTCCCTCTTATCAGTCGCTGGCCCTTAACTGCGTCCAGCGCCTCATGCAGTGGGTGGTCTGTGTCTGCAGCTACTCTGAGGTATGCCTTCGCCTGCATCACCTTGAGCCTACCAGCAACAGTCAGCAGACCAAGGATGTAACGCATACACACTACTGGGGTGTCTCTAGTGCATCCCAGAATGACCCGCGTAGCTTCGTTCTGTATGCGCTCTAACTTCACCAGCTGACTCTCTGAGACAGTGAGCAGACCTAATCCATAATCAATTACTGAGAGGATCAAGTGCTGGTATAGTGTGAAAAGCATCCTCTGCTCTATGTCCATTGCAGCCAGTTTTAAGTGCATTGAGTCCCTTTTGAGTTCTTGTCATGACTGTCTCCTCATGGTCCTTGAAGGATAGGCTCCTGTCAAATGTGATCCCCAGATACTTCAGTTTGTTCTCTCTGCTGACATTTCTACCATCTATTGCGAGGCTTGGGACATCAGCTCTTACAATCCTGTTGTCCAGAGAGCACCACAAAACAGCCGCTTTCTCCGGGTGGATGACAGCACTCATTTCTGTGCACCAGTCAATCACTTTATCTACTGTCGCCTGTAACTCCTGGGCTGTTTGCTCCCTATCTCTCCCCTGCCTATATGCAAGAATATCATCTGCAAATGTTAGTATTCTTCCAACCCCTGGTGCTTCTAGGTTTGCAATCTTGCTCGTATACATATTAAAGAGCACCGGTGAGACTGCAGATCCCTGTGGCAGTCCCAGGGTTAACATATGTGGCTCTGAGGTTAACCATTTTAAAAGGGCAGCATCAACAAAATCACACGCTGCAGCTCTAGAATGTCTGTCACCGTCGATTTGACATTCGAAAAACAGTTTTCTGTAGCGGTCTCTATGCTTTAAAATGCTGGAAAGTGTCGATGTTGGAATACCAAATTCTCTAGCTATATTCACTTTCTTCTTCCCACTATGTTCCAACAGCTCAATCTTTCTTTTTAAAGTTAAAGAAGTAAGCTTTCGTCCACTAGCTGCTATTGTTGACATGTAGCGAGATATTGAATGTGCAATATTGTTGATCTCCGGGCTGACTAAAAATAATTCTTTCGCGAAATAATTTTTGTTTTTGGGGGTGTGAAATGAACAGCTTAAACATGAACACTTGAATAGTCGGTATTCATTTTTATGTTCAACTAATCCAAAAATTCAAGTTAACCAAATTCGACATATCAGGACTTTTTATACAATGATAAAGACGGATAATTATCAGGACTAAGCCAGTAACATCGACTTAAGGAAAATTCTACTTATCCGAGTTCGACTTAAGTGGACTTGACTGTACTACAGAATATATGATAATTATAAATAAATGTTTGCATATCCTTTACAGGACACTGCTGTCAACATCAGCATCTTTCAGCTAATTGTTGATTTCTTGGCAAGATTACGCTTAGTAGTTTGCCATTGTTTTCTGAGCAGCCGGCTCACATACCCCGTAAGTTACCGACGTGATTCGAACCACTATTGATTCTCACCATCGTCACATTACTTACGAGAGTATACGAGATTACGGAGAAAAGTCGCTAACCTCTAGGCCAGGAAACATACGATAATTAGTCCACAAAAATTAATAATATAGTCAAACATATATCCCGATGACGTCAACGTACGTCACGTGACAAGCCGAATCTGTGAATAACGCGGAGTGATTATTCCCAGTGCCTCCGTTCTGTTAAAATATTAAACAACATATTAATTATTAATATTAGTTTGGGAACACACATCTGTACTACTTACTTATCATTCTAGAATGGTAAAATATAAAAGGTACCAGTGTAACGTACACTGTAAGATGAAGAAAGACACAATAATATAATAGGAAGATAGTATGAATTGAAAGAAAGAAAATTATAGACTAGCTCAAGACTGCACCATCATCGTGAATACAGTCAATTTCTTGACTTGAAGCGGCCGACCTTCGATTTGACGATGACAATAACCCACTATAAATTCAACGCTAAACAAAACCACGGAGAAGTTAACATCTGACTAGTACAACCTTCGGCGGGGAACTCCTCAAATTCGTCATCTTCTTCGAGTAGTCCCAGATCTGGTTTGGTCGGATTGTCAGCCATGATGTTGCTTTTTGAAACCCGTCTTAGCGAAATGTGTAAGAGTTGTGTCCCTGTGTGCGTGTAAAAAACATGGAATTGGGTAGAAGGAACATTCCAGACCGAATTTAAGACTACGCAGTAGATTAGTCATTTAGTTTAATATACGCAAATGATTAATATAATAAACACTGGAAAGTGATATGTGTCCGAAATTATGTACACATTAGGAAAATTTGCCTATCTATATAGAATATATGATATTAATTATAAACATTCACAATTATATTGATTATTGGTCTTTACACTATTATTATTATTACACATACATTTTAATTGATACTGTATACCTTATTTATACTAAAACTATGTAGTATTATATAATACAAAATAAGAACTTAACTATATATAACATATGACAATCACTATAAAAATCCACAACTATAATGCTATATGATTGACAGAACCTCATTCAACATAATTTATAAATTAACATAATATATGTTGAAAACTGATACCAATTGTAAATTATATACACAATGAAAACATTAATATATGGCAGTCTGTATAAGCCGGTCTCTCTGGCTGAGGGGTTATAACACTTTCTCCGTAATCCCGTTTGTCACGCAGAGTCTCGTAGCGGGAGCGAGCTGGGAGCGGTTCGTCCCCCTTTGGTGACTTGCGGGACACTGAGCCGGCCGCTCAGAAAGCAATGGCAAACTACTGAGCGTAATCTTGCCAAGAAATCAACAGACAGCTGAAAGATGCTGCTGTTGACAGCGATGTCCTGTAAAGGATATGCGAAAAAAAAGTCTGTATAAACATTCAAAACCATATGATAGACAACATTTTATTATAAATCTTATATATAAAAGGCGTTCTCCGTCTGTCTGTCTGTCTGCCTGTCTGTCTGTCTGTCCATATGTCCTTTATGCGCTCGCGAACGGCCCATCCGATTGAGATGAAATTTTCTACACGTCTTCCTTTCATTCCAGCGCAGCCCACTGTCATATTTTTTTTAGTGTGAAATCGGCTGCTTACCCAATATTATTTAATTTTCCATTTTTCATTATAATTTCATATATCTCAGGGGACTTAACTCTGTAAAAGTTATTTCAAGGGGCATAACTTTTCTGTATAACTTATAGTCACATTGTGGCATCGTTTTCAAAGATTTATAAACTCTTTGTCCATAGTTATGTACCGGCATATGAGTTATAATAAATAATGATACAATCTGTAAGGCATTTTCAAAGTTTTCATAAAAATAATGCACAATGCATAACATTGTAACTCATCTTTTTATGCTTAAGAAGTTACTGTAGTCATGCAGGTGATTAGAAAGAGTTTTCATTAAAAATAATGGATGGTGTGTGGAAGGACATTCTTTTAAGTTACTTTTTTTGTTGTATGAATTTAATGAGACGCTACCCGCCTGGAGCTGGGCGAAGCCACGCCGGGTCAGATAGATAGACAGACCCACCTTTTCGCTGCAGTTGTCTACTCCTCCTTTTCCTTCTTCTGCTGATGCTGCTGCCGCCGCTCCATTTACCCAAGTTAATTGTTGGGGAAGATGTAAAGATCTTTCAAGTGCTCTTTCTAATGCTTTTTGTAAGTTGGTCTTCGTTTATCTAAGGTTGTTCTAACTGCAACCAATAAATGATTAGACAGACAGGCAGACAGACAGACAGAGAGGGAGGGACAGACAGACAGACAGACAGACAGACAGTCGGGAACGGGAACTTATATGACTACTTATATGAATTAAATGAGATGCTCGCCATCAGGGGCTGGGCGAAGCCGGGCCGGATCAGACAGTCAGACAGACAGACAGACAGACAGACAGACAGACAGACATATAGACAGACAGATAGATAGTCGGTAACGGGAACGAGAACTTATATGACTACTTATATGAATTAAATGAGATGCTCCCCACCAGGGTCTGGGCGAAGCCGGGCCGGGTCAGCTAGTCTTATATATAAAAGGCGATCTCCGTCTGTCTGTCTGTCTGTCTGTATGTCCCTATGTCCTTTATGCGCTCGCGAACGGCCCATCCGATTGAGATGACATTTTCTACACGTCTTCCTTTCATTCCAGCGCAGCCCACTGTGATATTTTTTTAGTGTGAAATCGGCTGCTTACCCAATATTATTTAATTTTCAATTTTTCATTATAATTTCATATATCTCAGGGGACTTAACTCTGTAAAAGTTATTTCAAGGGGCATAACTTTTCTGTATAACTTATAGTCATATTGTGACATCGTTTTCAAAGATTTATAAACTCTTTGTCCATAGTTATGTACCGGCATATGAGTTATAATAAATAATGATACGATCTTTAAGGCATTTTCAAAGTTTTCATAAAAATAATGCATAATGCATAACATTGTAACTCATCTTTTTTTGCTTAAAGAATAAATAAATAATAGTTACCTTATCTCTACCAAGTTTGAAGATTTTATATTTCTTTACACTGTCGCCAACTCTAAAAAGACATGGAACAACTTCAGCCATTATTAAATCTACAGGCATATGCGTTATATTCCTCCTCCTCCTCCTCTCCCCTCCTCCACCTCCTACCCTCTTCCTCTTCTCCTCCCCCTACTCCCTCTCCCTCCTCCATCCTCCTCTTCTCTCTTTCTCCTCCTCCTCCCTCTTCCTCCTCCCAGCTCCTACTCCTCCTTTTTCGTCTTCTTCTGCTGCTGCTGCCGCTGCTCCATTTACCCAAGTTAATTGTTGGGGAAGATGTAAAGATCTTTCAAGTGCTCTTTCTAATGCTTTTTGTAAGTTGGTCTTCGTTTATCTAAGGTTGTTCTAACTGCAACCAATAAATGATTAGACAGACAGACAGACAGACAGACAGACAGACAGACAGACAGACAGACAGACAGTCGGGAACGGGAACGTATATGACTACTTATATGAATTAAATGAGATGCTCCCCATCAGGGGCTGGGCGAAGCCGGGCCGGATCAGACAGACAGATAGATAGATAGTCGGGAACGGGAACGTGAGCTTAAATGACTACTTATATGAATTAAATGAGATGCTCCACACCAGGAGCTGGGCGATGCCGGGCCGGGTCAGACAGACAGACAGACAGATAGTCGGTAACGGGAACGGGAACTTATATGACTACTTATATGAATTAAATGAGATGCTCCCCACCAAGGACTGGGCGAAGCCGGGCCGGGTCAGCTAGTACGTTATAAATTAATATAACATGTTGAAAAAATGATATCATGTTAAATGTTAGTTCTTAGCTCAACACAACTCAACACAAATCTGATTAAAAAACTGTGGTAATGGTTGAGACAGTGAGATATCACCGCCCACGCATATCTGCATACAGGCAGATGCTGACATGATCTTTAAAGCAACAACGGACATAGGTAAAACACCACACAGCCAGCAACAAATAACAACATAAAGACCAATAGTAAATTCCATGTCAACAGATGTGCTATACTCTGTTTACTTTTGTCTGCCCCAATATAAAATTCCATATCTCAGTAACCAACTGAGAGAAAATGATGAGACTTAGCATATAACCTTATCATTATGTCCACCCAACAAATTTTTTTTTTTAATTCTTGAGATTGTACAGCAGATTTCAAAGTTTGCTCATATGCGACATATAATTTAAGTGTCTGAGATGAAGTGCACATTATTAAATATATTCCACCTTCACACGGAAACATTAGCGTTGAATTGTTAATTTTCTCGTGGTTCACGGGATTGGCCTTATGACAAGATCCTCGCCTAGTGGAACGGGGAGTGTTCAGAGGTGTCGTCAATAATGTGGGTGCTTTCAGAATGCTGGACTCGTGTTCGTATCAAAGCATACAGACACTAGGGATTATCATAATAAGATGAAAAGTAATGTATTTAGAGATTGGCTCGAGAATACAGTGCTTCCATCCCTAGATAGCCCGTCATGTCTATTTATGGACAAAGTATCATATCACAATGTTGTTACTAAGGAAGACAAAATACCTACAGCATCGAGCACAAAGGGAGCAATAAAGATATGGTTCCGAGTGGAAAACATACCATTTCCAGAAATGTATTTCAAGCTAGAATTGTTGTCCTTTGTAAAACAGACGCCATAAAACAAGAAATATCAAATCGACAAATTGATAGAAGAGTATCGCCATGGGTGCTTGAGTCTTCCGCCGTACCATTCTCATTTTAACCCTATAGAACTTGGGTGGGCTAAAATTAAAAGATAGGTGGCAGCTGACAATACTATATTCAAATTGACTAACGTGAAGATACTAACCCAGTCCGAGCTATTAAATATTGATAAAGGTTAGTGAAAAAAATGCGAGGACCATGTGTTGAAAGAGGAAGATGACTATTGAAGAAAGAATGGATTGAATTTTATGCAACCGAGAGCAGTCATCAACCTACTGGAATCGTGCGACACAGGTTAAGGTCTGGGAAGATCGCAGACATTAATCCACATACACACCTACTGGGATATTTTTGCTCCAACTATTCAGAAGAAGAATTGCAGGCCCTTAACATGACAGCATCGGCACAAACAATACAACTTGTCAATGGCAACAGTTTGTATTCCACAGTGATGAATTTTCAATTCCGTAAGCCTTCAACGATGACAAACAACTGGCATTGAAGAAGAAAAAAAAGCTCTAATCACACTGAATACCAACAGACGAGTAATATTGCGGTGGGAACTGACATATTGTGGCATAAAAAGAAACGTGAGAAGAAACACGTTGTCAAATGAGGGGAAAACACACGAACATACGAATCATTCTATAAATTTCAATGAAAAGAGGACCATCATATAGACCGTCAAGAAGGAAGCCCACTACAGAGACATTCACAGCTATATTCGTCGTGCAAAACAGGTAGTCATGTTCCGTCTCAGCAGAGTAGACATTGCACCCACTCCCATATGAATCTGGATACGCCTTGTATCGTCACTCGAACTGGTGGGACATTACTATAAAACAAGTTTGTTATCGAGAAATTACTAGTTTTTCGCCAAAACATCAAAGAAATGTCGCCGCTTTCCATGATTAAAGCTGCTTTTGGTCCTACCAAAGACATATTCCTTGGGTGGGGGTAAATATACGACGGCAGGAAAAATTTCATAACGATGCAACAGACAGTTTTCTCAAAAATTGATCGTGAATGAAGGCACGCAAATGTGGACAGACTATAGTACAAACAGGACTGTGCCGTGCTATGATACAGAGAGGCGGCCGCTTCAGGCGGCACTGTAAGGGGGCGACATAAGCAGCGAAATCAAAGCACAATTTGAACTATCCAATAATTAAACATCTTTAATGCGCGGCGAAAGATTAAAAAAAAAAAAAGTTAAGGAACGGCATTTTGAAGATTTGCATCATACTGAGAAAATCTACCGCACGGTTCTGCCCATATGTAATCTACCACCAAGAGGTGCATTCCCTGTCAGCCCATCAGCCTGTTTGTTCATTCCCCCGCACTCCCACATGGCCAGGGCACAGAAATAGTACAATTATCACAATCTGTGACCTCTGAAGCGAGGAAAGCCATTCCACACGAAACATTCCTTTCTTAATAAGCAACACATCATTGAGTCCGTAGTGAATGAAATGTGTGTTGCATTGGTCTCCTCTAACCACCGGAATGACGCTGTTGCTGCTTCTACCTCTATCCTCATGCTGGAGGTCGTAGTCGCATATACCAGACACTACTTTTTCAAGTATCGTCCTGTCAAAGTCTCACATAGAGTAGGTATGGACAGAAAGTTAGAAGGTGATTTATAGAAGGGATATAACCCCAATATAAGGGGAATAAACAGAACCACTCGAATGCTCGACCAATCTAGAGCCTTCGAGAATGATGGGTCAGTTTGCCTACAGTTCCGTGGACACAGGTGGAACCCGCCTACAGCGTGCCAGGACCTGTTCCACGAGAAGCTCGAAGAGAGTTACACCCCGTGTCCGCCCGACACACGTCTAAGGGCAGACGGCGACCGGACACCGAAGACGAAGCAGGGTTTAGCTTAAGGGGGACTTGATAGATAGAAACCAGTGTATTTAAGGATTGTTGAATATAAGTTAGTTGATAGAGTTTTGCTGTGATGGTTATGTGTATGATTGCTTTGTTATGAACTCCTGTGATAGTGTAAATCTTGTAACTGGCTGCGAAACCCATTCTTCGCCAGATTACTGTGAATAAATTATATCAGAAAGTATCAGAATGGAGTTTATTGCCTGTCTGAACCCGAGTTTCATTTCCCTAGGTCTTTAGGACGTTGACAGGCCATTTGGGGGCTCAAGCCGGTGTTGGCAAGCTCAAGACGATTAAATTCTACTTCACTTTCTCGACAGCTCTTGGTTTTGCCAAGTAAAATATATTAACATTCATACACGAGAAAGTCTCAAGTTTACAGCGACTATCTTCTCATCTGTTCATAAACTATCGTAGTCTCTCTAGAAAGTTACTTAGAAACTATGTTTATAAAATTTAACATTGACATGACTGGACAAGAACTGTGACATGATACTAATCTTTTTCATTCCAACGACAGATTGTTCCACGAAGAGTTGTATGCATGCAAATTGTTCTCCAGCAGTAGCGAAAGAACCGGAGAACCAAGCAACAACACTACAGCAAAGAAACCAGTAAATCAGATAAGTCCCATAGGTTTCATGCTTATTGTATCCCTAAACGATACTCATATTTTTTGCATTGATGTAACATTTTTCTATGTATTTCAATTTATGATATATACATGCAAATTTCATAACCATTTGAATTTATTCTATAGAAAGTGTGTATGTAAACATTAAGGGACATAACCAATTTTTGTACACCCAAACTATTTCCAAAGGGATTTAATTTCTAAAAATTTAAATTTAGCTAAATTTACAAAATGTCAACACTAGAACAGTGTATTGAGTTAGGACTTAAATTAGGTTACACTGCAGATAAACTGTCAGAATGGGCGCAAAAAACGCATTCAGAAAACCTAGCGAGAGAAGATAGGGTAGTGGAAAGAGAAGAGAAAAAGATGCAAATGCAAATGGAAGCAGAAGAGAAAAAGATGCAAATGCAAATGGAGGCTGAAGAGAAAAAGATGAAAATGGAGGCTGAAGATAAAAAGATGCAAATGGAGGCTGAAAATAAAAGAATGGAGCTCGAAGCTGCTAACAAACAAGCAGAGAATAAAAAACTAGAAATCGAGGCTGCTAGCAAACAAGCTCAATTAAACGCAGAACCAAAAAAAAAAAAAATAGAATTAGAATTAGCTTTGAAACAAAAGGAAATCGAAACGCAAACACAATTAAAAGTCAAACAAATGGAAATCGACTCCATGGAAATTTCGGTAAATAAATTAAGGAGTAAAGAAGAGGAGCAAAAGTACAACAAATATAAAGGCTAAGTCAAACCCTTCTGTTCCGGAGATTCCATAAGTGCATATTTAGAGAACTTCGAGTGTTTAATGTTACATCATAGCATTTCAAAAGTCGATTGGGCATTTAACCTTATGAGAAACTTAGCATTAGAGCCCTTAAAAGTGATTGAAACAATTCCACAAGACCTGAGGAAAGATTACGACTATCTAAAACAGAGAATATTGCAACATTTTCTTCTTCTTCTTTCGTTCGCCTGAAATATGTTTATAATTGCAATGTTGTCTCTTGTAAGAATCTAACAGTCTTTTTTAGTTCATTCAGCGGTCCATAGGCAGGCTTTATAAAGGCAGGTGGCCATGCATTACATCTAAAGCTATACGAACTAATAATAAAAATCTGGAGGACAGAAGAATTACCCCATGACTGGAAAGAGTCATTATTGATACCTATCTTTAAGAAAGGAGACAAGTTCCAATGGGGAAATTATAGAGGAATATCACTACTGTCCACAAGCTATAAGATACTATCCGCAGTATTACTAAATAGACTAAAACCATATTCAGAAGACATATTAGGTGACTACCAGGCGGGTTTTAGACAAAACAGATCAACAATAGATCAGATATTTATCTTACGACAAATAGCCGAGAAACATTGGGAATATAAAAGAGATCTCAATAACATTTTTGTGGATTTTAAAAAGGCTTATGATAGTGTCCATAGGAATAGTCTATGGAATGCTATGCAGGAATTTGGAATACCAAGGAAGTTAATCAACATGACCAGACTATGCATGGAAGATACTTATAATATAGTAACATATAAAGGCAGGAAATCAGACCCCTTCCAAATAACATCTCGCTTGAAACAGGGTGATGCACTATCGCCGCTACTCTTCAATCTGGCTCTAGAGAAAGTTGTAAGGAAGGTAAAGGAGGAATGTGATATTGGAGGAACATCCAAGCTGCTTGGTTATGCAGATGATATAGATATTATAGGGCAAAGTGAACAAAAGACATTGGAAATATTGACTCACTTAAAGGGAAAAGCCCAACAGATGGGGCTGGTTATCAACCAAGATAAGACAGAATATATGGTAATTTCAAGAGACGGAATGGCTAGAAACTCTGGCCACATACAAATAGATAATATGACCATTAAAAGAACGGAAACATACAAATACCTGGGTACGATCTTCAACTGCTCCAACATCATAAGGGAAGAAATACAAACTAGAATCAACTCTGGAAATAAGATATACTATGCACTACAACATCTACTAAAATCAAAGGCGCTATCTCGTAACATCAAAATCACAATATACAAAACACTGATCAGACCAGTTGTGCTGTATGGCTCTGAAACCTGGAGTACAACGAAAGGAGACGACGCCTTGTTACAAACCTTTGAGAACACAATTTTAAGACGCATCTTTGGACCCATTAGGGATACACAAAGTGGAGAGTGGAAAAGAAGAAGTAACAAAGACATTTATGATCTGTTTAAGTCCCCGCTAATCACTGGTATCATGAAGGCTAATAGATTACAATGGCTGGGGCATATAGAAAGAATGGAAGATAATAGGGAAACAAAACTCGCTTACACTCAGGAAATAAATGACCGTAGACCCCGAGGTAGACCAAGAAGGCGGTGGAGAGATAATACATGTACAGACCTACAAGCACTTGGAATCAACGACTGGCAAGAGAATGTCCACCAGAGAGACGAATGGAGACGGATTGTATTTGCAGCAAAGAACCTCAATGGCTCGGAACGCTGAAGAAGAAGAAGAAGCGGTCCATAGAGTTTATCTTCCACTGTTGTCTCTCTAGGCCAGAAGGTTCGCCTGGATATGTTGTAGTTTGGGCAATCCTGGAGTATGTGCTCTGCTGTCTGCGACGCCAAACCACATGTGCACATGGCTGAGTCACCAATCTTGAATTTTGTATACAAGTGGTTGCGTAATCTATTGTGTCCTGTTCTGAGGCGCAGAAGAATGACCTGTTCTGGTCTGTCCATAACGTGGTAGTCGTCTTGAGTAAGGTTTGGTGGCCTGCTGATTAATTTGATCATTCTTTTCTTTTGGTGGTATGTAATAGGCACATCAGGTTGTTCTTCATTTGCTCCTTCCTTAGCCAATCGATCAGCTCTGTCGTTTCCGGGGACTCCACAGTGGGATGGTATCCACTGTATGGTGATCTTACGCTGACTGCTAAGTTCAGAAAGTAGTGTCCTCAGAACTGGCAATTTCCCAGACAGGAGCGCCTCTATAACGGACTTTGCATCTGTCAATATCACTGCAGGTTGTGTACCAAGGCTGGTATTTTGTAATTTCTCTGTGGCTATCTTGATTGCCTCAATTTCAGCATCATAGTTATGGCAGTACTTTCCTGTTGGAATTCTGGCCGTGTCTCTAGTATTATTTGGGTATTCTATGTACACTCCCGCTCCTCCATTTCGAACAGCATTTTGTGCTGACCCATCTGTGTAGACTCGGATCCAGAGGTCCTGTGGGTATTGGTCATCAAGGAAGCTGAGAGTGGCTGTTCTGGCTGTACACTGTTCTGTTTTTCCTTGTCCAATATTCCTCTCACTTTTGACTGGATTTGTAACGATATCCTATGTTCATCTTTCCACGGGGTTCGCTCTGGAATAGTTGTCAGGGTATACCAACTGTGGGAAGATCGATGGTTTCTCTGCAGAGTTGTTTGGCCTGGTGGATGAAACTACTTCTTTTCAACCGCCCCATAGCTAAGTTTTCAAATCGGTTCTTCATAGGGTGGCACAGCAGGTTATCAATTGCAGTTTTCAAAATTATCACCATCACCCAACCAAACTTTCATAGACTACGTGTCTACAGTCCAAGATATTTGCACCAAATGGATTACCTCAGCGAATACAAACAACAGCTATGACAAACTAAAAGAGCTAATAATAATTGACAAGATTATGAATACAATACCCACTCCTTTCTCTAAATTTCTAAGACAAAGTGATTGTAAGACCATTCAAGAAGTCGAGCAGAAAGGAAGTGCTTATTTCACAGCGAATCGTGACATTTTTCAATTAAACATTAGTCAGAATGAAACAGCAGCTGTCACAAACACCAAATACTCTAAAGCAGGTGATAACAAATTCAAATCACGCTCTAAATTCACCAAGCCAGTCCTGTGTCAATATTGTCATTTAACCCATGAACAGTACGCTACATGTGACAAAGCACCAACCTACCCACATCACCTCCAAATGATGGTGGAAAAACAAAGAAACAAAAGAAACGCCTATAGGAGAGCGGTCAAATGTTACTTTTGTTCAGCGTACGGCCATTATATTGGACGTTGTGACGGCCGCAAGATGATGAAACAGGCCAATGCAGTATTAGTAGATACATCTACGGATGAAGAAATCGAAGAGCTGACCCAGTGTGACATCAAGAATGAAAGTGAGAATGAATCAGTGAATGCTTTATAAGTCATTAATACCATCAAGAATAACACCTGTAACACATGTAAAAAGTTCCAGTTGGATACCACCCTTGAATGTGGCCATACAATCCCTATATCCAATGAAATGGCCAAAGCAGCCTTAGCGTCAAAAGGCAAGTTAAAATTTGTAAAAGGTATTGTAAATAACAAACTTTGTACAGTCATGCGGGATAGCGGAGTGACTCTGGTTGGCATTAAAAATACTTTAATTAATGACAAAGACTACACACACGACTATGTGACATGTCGCACATTCGCAGGTACCATCGAAAGATACCCCTTGGCAATGGCCGAAATTCAAACACCTTTTGTGTCAGGACAAGTGCTGTGTGCGGTGTTAGAAAATCCGTGCGCAGATATTATTCTTGGGATTCTTATCAACATAAAATCCTGTTCTGAAGAAGATATCAAAGAATGGGAACGGGAAAACTGCATTCAAACATCAAGCAGTGATCCCAGAACAAAAGAACACAATTTTATGTCTCAAACTGCCAAAAGCATAAGGGAGACCACCAATGACGGAATTCCAAACGAATTCACAGAGGTGCACAACACAGGGGCGGTTGAATCTTTCAATGACACCATCAGCATAAAACCTCGAATTGAGGATGCCATCAAAGAGCAAAATTGTGAACCTGTAAATGTGCAACATCAGACAGATTACGCCAATGTAGTGACCAGAAAAATGACTCACAAGACTCGACAAACGACTCAGATAAGCCACATGAACAACCAGACAGATAGAACAGGGGACATTAACCAGACTAAGAGAAACAACACTGACAAGAACAACAATGACAATTCTACTTTAGCGACACATTCTCTTGACAACGAAAACGACGAAGTCAACGACACAATAACAACAACTCTTCTTAACCATGACAAACAGCTTGACGAGTCATTACAAACCGACTCGACTCTTTCAAGTTACTCACAACCGAAACCATATTATGCCAGGAACAACAATGACAGAAGCACAGCAACGACAGTACTTCTTAACGACACTACTACACAAGACAATGAAGACAACTTCACATTACAGACAGTTTCTCTTGAAGATAAAAACGCAGTTACCAAACCAACAACTGAGAGAACTCATAATTTCCAACTTTACGAGTCGAAACAATTTGTTTCTCTGGAAACAAGAAACAATTACGTTATTAATTCCAAGAAACATAACCAAGAAATACAAGGATATCCAAGGGACACTACTAGTGACAAAGAAGTATTATTAACAAACAAGTGTCATAATATGTGTTCATTGCAAATTTATCATCTATCAATGACACATAAAACAAAAACGGAAACAACACATAAACCTGCAGAAAGTGATGCAGATACAGAAATAACATCACCAAACAGCAATCAGCAAGCAAACAGTATGCAAATAAACAAACACAAACAATTGACTTTACCCAAAATAAAAGTCAGAAACGATTGCATACAAACAAATCGCTTTATTGCATGAACAAAAACAGCAAACGAGGCGGGTCGAAATCCATCAGAACAAAGACTACCATTTTCAACTCACCATCCACCAGTTTAGCAGACAAATACAGCAATTTCTTTGAAAAACACACCTCAACCAACAAGAGTAAACAATCATTTTCACCAAACATTAGAATGAACAAAGACAAACTACTGACACTCTTGTTACTTTTGCTGTTAACACAACTTGCAACAACACGACCTATCTTTCAAAATATATCTTTCATCACTATCTGGATAACAAAACAAATTTTCCATCATAATTACCATCTCATTCATATATCAGTCAACATTGCGCCATATTGAAAAAGAAACAACCATGGTACAGGTCATTAACTCCTATTGGTGCAAAATTTTTCATATAACTCGGATATATGCCTATTGTAAATTTATTATCACTCTTACATTGTTTAGACTTATTTTTACATCAATACCCATACAATTATGGATTATTTGGAATTGTAAGAGTGTCAGTTTAGAGGATGCAATTTGCAAATTGAAATCTATTTTTTCCAATCCACCCATACTCAGATTACCAAACATAGATTTACCATTATATTAACCACAGATTCAAGTGCTATCGCGATCGGAGGATGTCTGATGCAAGAATATGAAGGCGTGAAACATCCAATACTGTATGTCAGCCGTAAATTGAAAGCGGCGGAAACCAGGTATTCCACAGCAGAGTTGGAAGCCTTAAGTTTGGTTTTCTGTGTTCTCCGTCTACGTACGTTCCTTCTTGGTACCCACTTCGTTGTCTTCACGGATAATTCGCCACTGCTGGTCATTAGAGAAGGCAAGCCAAACAATCACAGATTGGCAAGATGGTGCCTTTGGTTACAGGATTTCGATTTTGAAATCCATCATATTAAAGGCACAGATAAGTAATTGCGGATATTCTATCAAGATTACCCAATGCACCAGCAGATTGACACTATTTACATTGATTAGTTGCCATATGATAAGCTGTGATATTTTATTCTGTTGCATAAAATTCAGTGTACCTCTACACTTACTGTAGAACTGCAGGAATGTCGACAGCCTATTAAAATACTTATAGCTATCGCAAACATGAAACGTTAGATAACTTAAAATCTTAGAACCACTAACTTTGTATTACGCCACATTGGCAATTAACAGTTCAGCATTAAGAATCCGAACTGTGCACATTAAGAATTGTGAATTTATTTCATCAGCCACAGAACATAAAGTTATCATGTGAACATTAAGAACTTTGCATACGAGTGAATTTAATGGACTTCGCCATCCAACAGAACAGAACATCGAACATAACCGCAACGATATATTATGACTATTACGACATATGAGAAACAACTACATGGAACTGTGACACCAGTACGTTACCTATGGACTGTAACATCATTTGAAAAACACACGGACAAAGAACGACAACACACGGATCGTCGATGGATTTAATTACTTTAATTTGATTAGTTAAATATGTATTAAATTGTTGCATTATTATATACATAAAATATGTGAACATGTCAATTTTTAATTTTATATCATAATATGTCATAATATTGGCATTCAATTTCAAAATTTTCTTCCTAAAATTATTCCAATTTAACTTACAAACCATTTGGTTACCACCAGTAAAAATAGTATTTGGCGCTTTGAATATAATATATCGCCGAAGTTTTTTTTTTCTAAGGGCGACAACAGTTACCTCAACTTAATTTGTATATTTTAACAAAATACTAAGCCAGGTCTTAGTCAGATATGACTGAGCTACCGTATGACAGTAGACGGTACTACCTGCTTTCTGTCAGCGCCGAATGTTGGGCGGCGCTTACCAACCCCGACACACCACATTTTGCCAACGGCTTCGGGCGGAAGAGCGCAATTGGGAGGGTATTAGGCTTATCCTGGTGCGAGGAAATGCAACCCAAAGACAAAATAAGTCATGGCAGGGCAGACCAGGCCCTAAGCCTTGGTTGGCAGCTGGTCTAGGATCGAAGCTCCGACAGGCGGACAGTTAGAGCATTGCTTTGCTGATCCGGCAGCTTCTGCAGCTTGTCTTGTTCCAGATTATAGGTGTCAACTTTCCTCTGGAGTGAACTAGGCAGGCCGAGAGAGGGATCATGCTGCATGGGCAACACACGGCTTCTTTATTTTAGCCCAGGCTTTGTGCTATGGAGAGGCAATAACTCCATCCCTTGTCTTAACCGGTCTCGGAATCAAAGCGAGAGGCAACTGTTACGGGTTATAAGTCCTTTTCAGTTGGCGTAGACATGGGGCGCCACGCGTTGCCTCTGACGGTGGGAGACACCTACAGGTGTCACTGATCAGCTACCGCCCGCCTCAAGCTGGGCAGCCCCCAGCCAATTGGGTGCTGATCCGCCACAGCCTGCCTGCTTCAATGGGTGCTTGGGGCTAGGACAAAATCTGAATCGCAGGCTGTAAAACCAATGCACCAGGTACTAATAAAAAGAATAGAAACCTCAAGCTACGGCTTGCAACCTGGAACGTGAGAACCATGTGTCCAGGATTTTCCACTGACTTGACAAATATTGACGATGTGAGAAAAACGGCTGTGATTGATGCTGAACTCGATCGTCTTAACACTGATATTGCTGGCCTGCAGGAGACTCTCCTCGCTGAGGAAGGGTCACTCAGGGAAAACAGTTACACCTTTTTTTGGAAGGGAAGAGGGCAGGCAAAAAAAAAAAAAAAAGGCAACATGGTGTGGGCTTTGCAGTGAAGAATTCGCTACTGGGAATGATTGATATCCCAGCTGGAGGTAATGAAAGATTATTATCACTGCGCTTGGCAACCTCCTGTGGATTTGCCACCATTCTCACTGCATATGAACCGACACTCGCTTCCTCTGATGATGTGAAGGATTTGTTCTATGAGCAGATAGACTCTGCGATCAAGGCAGTTCCAAAATCCGACTACATTTATATGCTCGGTGATTTCAATGCTCGTGTGGGCAAGGACTCGAGTTCATGGCCTGTGTGCCTTGGAAAATACAACATCGGTCGCATGAATGATAATCGGCAAAGGCTGCTGGAGCATTGCACTAGAAATGACCTATGTATTACAAACTCCTTTTTTAAAACAAAAGAGATGCATAAGGTCACATGGAAACATCCAATATCCGGCCATTGGCATCAGCTGGACTTCATTATCACACGGAGACAACATCTGAACCATACATCATTAACTCGAAGTTACCACAGTGCTGACTGTGATACAGATCATTCTTTGGTTGTTGCAAGGGTTAGACTGAGACCAAAGAGAATCTACACAGCTAAACACAAGTCTAGCCCCAGGATTAATATTACTAACACTCACGATCCTGGAAAGTGCTTTGAATTTCAACAGCAACTTGAAGACGCTTTCAATGATACATCAGAAAATTGTATAGTAAATGATAAATGGAGTAAACGTAAGGAAACTATTTATAAAACAGTGGTAAGGGTTTACAGCACTGTGGATCATAAGAGGCAGGACTGGTTTGCGGCAAACAGCCAGATACTGCAGCCCTTGATTGATAAAAAGAAGATAGCTCTCTTAAGAAACAAGGAAAGACCAACGCGTAACACTCTGAGTGAGCTGAAGCAAGCAAGGAAGGATGTACAAAAGGCTGCCAGGCAGTGTGCGAATGACTATTGGATCAAGTTATGTGAGTCCATTCAAATCGCAAGTGATAAGGGAAACATCAGAAGCATGTATGAAGGGATAAAGAAAGCTTGTGGTCCAATGATCAAAAGAAGTGCACCGCTGAAAACCTTGACTGGAGAAATCATCACTGATAAGAAACAGCAGATGGATAGATGGGTCGAGCACTATTTAGAGCTTTACTCAAGTGAGACCAAGCTAGCGGATGATGCCCTCAACGCCATAGAGGCCCTGCCAGCTCTTGACCACCTGGACACACTTCCCACTATAACAGAAGTTAAGTGTGCTATAAATGAGCTTGCATCTGGCAAGGCTCCAGGTAAGGATGGGATTCCAATAGAGGTGGTCAGGAGTGGGCAGGACACACTCGCTCTACAGATCCACCAGCTAATAGAGCTATGCTGGCGAGAAGGACAAGTCCCACAGGATTTCAAAGATTCAAACATCATAACACTGTACAAGAACAAGGGAGATCGGAGCGACTGTAACAACTATAGGGGTATCTCACTTCTGTGTATTGTTGGGAAAGTATTTGCCAGAATTGTCCTGCACAGACTTCAAGTCCTGGGAGATGAAGTCTACCCCGAATCACAGTGTGTCTTCCGTCAGAACCGGTCTACCATTGATATGATATTCTCATTGTGACAGATGCAAGAAAAATCAGCCACTGTTTATTGCCTTCATCGACCTCACAAAGGCATTCGATTTGGTCAGTCGTGAGGGTCTGTTCAAAGCACTAAAGAAGATTGGCTGCCCACCAACTCTTCTGTCCATTGTGGAATCGTTCCACACAGGCATGAAGGTTATAATCAAGTTTGATGGCTCAACTTCAGAAGAGTTTGAAATCAAGAGTGGAGTTAAGCAAGGCTGTGTACTATCCCCCACCCTCTTTTGGATATACTTTTCACTTCTACTGAAATATGCCATTCGTGATCACGATGATGGTATATACATTCACTCACGTTCAGATGGTGGCCTCTATAATGCTCAGAGATTGAAGGCCAAGACCAAAATTAGCAGGGTACTAATCAGAGAGTTGCTTTTTGCGGATGATGCTGCGATTACGATCCACTCTGAGGAAGAATTACAACATCTATTATCTGCATTCTCCAATGCTTGTTCTGAATTTGGTTTAACAATTAACAAAAAGAAGACACAGATTATGTCACAAGGTGCACATGGTGTACCATCAATCTTTATTGACGACGCCGAACTGGAGATAGTAGACCATTTTACATATCTAGGATCAGAGATAAATAGCAAATTATCCCTCGATCAGGAAATCAACATCAGGATTGGCAAGGCAGCAACAACAATGAACATGCTAGCAAAAAGAGTCTGGGAGAACAGGAAGCTTACTGCCAAAACAAAAGTCCTCGTCTACCAAACCTGTGTCCTTAGTACTCTTCTTTATGGCAGTGAAACCTGGACAACTTACTCACGCCAAGAGAAACGTTTAAACAGCTTTCATATGCCATGTCTGCGAAGAATACTTGGTATTAAGTGGCAAGATAAAATCATAAATACTGAAGTATTGGAAAGATCAGGTTGTGTGACGGTGTATTCCATGCTCAGTCTTCGTAGACTTAGATGGATAGGACACGTTAGGAGGATAGATGATGGTAGAATACCAAAGGACATCTTTTTTGGTGAATTACAGACGGGTAGGAGATCTCAGGGTCGGCCTCTACTACGATACAAAGATGTGTGTAAGCGGGACATGATTGATACAGGCATTGATAATGCACATTGGGAGCACGTCGCCGCTGAACGTGTTGCATGGAGGGCAACTATCAGAAACGGAATAAAGACAAAGGAGAAAATGATTGCAGATAAAGCACACACAGAGCGTGAGAGACATAAGATGGTGCAAAATGGTGGAAGTGACCATGTTTTCACATGCACCTACTGTGGGCAAACATTTGCAGCAAGAATTGGCCTTACCAGCCATGGATCGTAGTTATTAAGCCTTTTTAAAGCAAAATGTACCAAACTATCGTTTGTCAAGACGGAAAGGTGCCAATGTACTATGTTGAATGAAAGGTGTACGAATCAGAGAGTAAATGAATTAAATGAGAGAGCGATATACTGAGCGGACAAATTGTACGCAAAAAGTATTTATTTTAATTTGTCTGCGTTTTGATGTAAAATGTAACACTTGTCTAAATTTTGTATACATGTTTAATATTAAATAGAAGACGTGTATTCTAAGAATCACTGTTTGAGTATCCAGTCATGATAAAGGATATTCCAACTCGTGACGCTTAGGATTATACTATACACCAGCACACACTTTATATATTTGGTAAAACATACACTCACAAAATTATACACTAACAAGTAAATCACATACACTTTATTACAGCAAGTAAAGAGGGAGTAGCCACACTAACAGGCAAACAAGAACATAAGTAGTTACATGGGAGAAAACAAAAGTAAATATATATATATATATTGGGCACTATAAAACATACGGAAGTAAAAGTGTATCAAAATACACATTCAGGACAAGAATTGCAGGTGTTCTAAAATAAGCCAAGACAATTTGTCTTGATGAAACTCTCTAATACAGAGTTCAATATCCTGGTATCATATGGATACTTGAGAAGGGCGCGGTTGCAAATACAACTGTAAGCATCAGGGAACCTCGGTCGGATAAGCATGTTTAAGAATATGGAAGAAATAGGAGCTCTTCAGCAATCACCCTGAAGTGTTGTGCGGGGAAATACATGAGTTATTAGTGCAAGTATATAGATTACCAAGTTCCCATCCACGAAACTACAACCACCAACTTCATGTGATCCTATGACAGAATTAGTACAGACTAATTAGCATATAGTAACCCACAAGAGCGGGGAGGGGAACCCTGTCAAACTCTCACATGGAGTAGGTGTGGACAGAAAGTTAGAAGGGATTTATAGAAGGGATATAACCCCAATATAAGGGGAATAAACAGAACTACTCGAATGCTCGACCAATCTAGAGCCTTCGAGAATGATGGGTCAGTTTGCCTACAGCTCCGTGGACACAGGTGGAACCCGCCTACAGCGTGCCAGGACCTGTTCCACGAGAAGCTCGAAGAGAGTTACACCCCGTGTCCGCCCAACACACGTCGAAGGGCAGACGGCGACCGGACACCGAAGACGAAGCAGGGTTTAGCTTAAGGGGGACTTGATAGATAGAAACCAGTGTATTTAAGGATTGTTGAATATAAGATAGTTGATAGAGTTTTGCTGTGATGGTTATGTGTATGATTGCTTTGTTATGAACTCCTGGTATAGTGTAAATCTTGTAACTGGCTGCGAAACCCATTCTTCGCCAGATTACTGTGAATAAATTATATCAGAAAGTATCAGAATGGAGTTTGTTGCCTGTCTGAACCCGAGTTTCATTTCCCTAGGTCTTTAGGACGTTGACACGTCCATTAGCCTTCACGACGAAACCCCAGCCACTACGTCTGTTTCTCACCACTGACCCATCGGTGTAGATCACTATGTCACCTTGATGTGTATTGCTATGGATCAATTGTTGCACCTCAAACTGTGCGGCTTACTGCCCATTCTCTGCACTCACGACCCAGTGTTACTATTACATAGTACCAGCCCAACATGTCTTCCGGTATTTTAACCCACTTTTTTTCACGATTGATGGTATCTAGACCACACACCTGAAGTATATATATTTCTGTCGGTGCCATCCAGGACCTGCCTCGCTTTGTCCACGACCCATGACCAAAAAAGGGAGAGCAAAGGGGAAAAATGAATGAATCCTTACAGTTAAGGGAAAAAAAAACAAAGAGGAAAAAAATAACTAACTCCTTTTACTCCAACTATTATTAAAAACTGCAGTTTGCATTTTTATGTACCTGCTATGCTATATTAACACAATTCCTAAGAAAATCATCCTAGCAAATGGAATCACATGTTGTAAAAATGTCATTTTCATAACTATTATTATCATTGCTGTTATTATCAATGCTGCTATTGCCCTCAATATGTTTCTTCTTGTCATTATTATTATTGTCATCATTAGTAATAAAAAAAAACATTTCCCATGTGCCCCCCTCCCTCGCTCATGGTTGTTGTTGCCTTTGCTGATACCCTCACCAGTTTGGTTCAAATATGTATCCTGCCTTTACCATCATTGCCCAGAGAGTGGTTATGAGGGAATTGGTGTGGTGGGTCAAATAGGTGAGAGTGTGGCAAGGGAAACAAAAATGTAAAGATTTCCCTTTCTCTTTGTTATCCCCCTTTCACATGTAAATATGTTCAAGGAATGGAATATGCTTATGCCACCTACACGCCCATATGCAACACTCGGTAAATACACGCACACAAATACTGAACACACAGGACGCATGTAACAACACGAACAATACAAATGCATTTGTACTACTATTACGATGCTCTCTTATTGAGATTAAGCAGGTAATTATGTATTACTATATTAATATTATGTTTTGACTGCTATTAATTTTAATCTTATGATCACTATTATTATTAGTATACTCCCTCAGACCCTCTTCCCCTGTTGCTGTTGATGCTGTTGCCTTCCTGACTAGTCGGTTTCCCAAAAAAATTACTGCCATTAAGATCACTATCGAAGAAGTGGTGATGGTATTGGAGGTTTTGAAGCCGGTTGCTGATGAAGGTGGTGACAGGGGATATAAACATGGTAAAAAAAAACATAAAATTTGGGTCACCCCCTTTCATATGTAAATATGTCTATGATTTAATTGTTGTAATATTACATATATGTCACCTACACGCCCACATGCAACGCTCGGTTAATACACGCACACAAATACTGAACACACAGGACGCATGTAACAACACGAACAATACAAATGCAATTGCACTATTATTATCATGCCTTCTTATTGCGAGTTACCCTCGTGTATCACGTTTATATTATCAAAGGTTTATTGAAATCAATTTTATTGTTTTCAAGTTTTATGATTGTTACTATTATTATTATAATACTCCCTCATTTCCCCCTCCTCCTCGCTCGTTCACTGTTATTTGTTTGAAACTGATACCGCCGTCGCTGGACGGTTCAAACGATTTGCTGCCACTTCCATCATTACCGAAGAGGTGGCGATGGAATTGGTGGGTTTGAGGCCGGCTGGAGAGTGTGGCGACAGCGGAAACAATCATGGTAATATAAAATAAAATTTGGGTTACCCCCCTACACATGTAAATGTGTCAAATGGAACAATTGTTGTAATATTACGCATATGTCACCTACACGCCCAGATGCAACGCTCGTTTAATACACGCACACAAATACTGAACACACAGGACGCATGTTACAACACGAACACAAATGCAATCACTACCTTTTCTGCAATGTTCAACTAGGATAATCCATGACCCCCCCCCCCTCCCCCTTTCCCACCATTTCGCTACCGTTTTTGGTTGATGCTGCTGCCGCACTCACCGTTTTGGTTCAAAGAAGTTACTGCCTTTTTCCTCATTACCGAATGGTGATGATGGTATTTGTGGGGTTGGAGCCATAGGTGAGGGGGTTGGCAGAGGAAATAATAATGGTATATTATCGTTTTATTGTTGTCTGTTTTTGGCTTTTCGTAATATTACGCATATGTCACCTACACGCCCAGATGCAATGCTCATTTAATACACGCACACAAATACTGAACACACAGGACGCATGTTAGAACACGAACACAAATGCAATCACTACCTTTTGTGCAATGTTCAACTAGGATACTCCAATATATCCCGTCCTGTGTGTCGTATCGTATCTTCTTGTGAATGTATTGTATCAAATGAAGTGACTAGATCGGCTGCAGAAATGCAAGCTCAAACTAACAAACTGAGACTTTAGAATTGTTAAGTCCAGTCATAACACCTCTTAAGACCATGAGAGAAAATTTTGTAAAGGCCCAAAAGGCCGATGTATTATTGGCAAAATATTTTAAACTCGTAAGCCAAAAGCCATAACAAACAAAGAATGCTAGATGGCACTTTGACTTGAAATGTGGTATCTTAACAAGATATTACACTAAAGATGCCAATACCATTGCGCAAACGGTGTTGCCAACCGAACACCGCAAAAAAGCATTGCAACTAGCACATGACATACCTTTTACAGGGCATATGGCCTATGCCAAAACCAGAGCAAGATTACTAGCACAGTTCTATTGGCCAAAGTTCTGCAGTGATATTAAACAGTACTGCAGATCATGTGACATCTCCCAGAAACTTGTAAAAAAGTGGAAACACTCTCAAGCAGAACTGCAAACAACAGATCTTGCAAGCAGACCATTTGAGAAAATCTCGGTAGATATCGTAGGTCCTTTAAACCATGTTACATCAAGAGGCAATATATTCATTCTAACTATCATTGACCTATGTACTAGATGGCCTGAAGCGATTACGCTTAGAAATATTACATCTAAAGACGTGATGGAAGTTTTCTTCCATATTTTCGCGAGAATAGGGTTTCCTGCTCGATTCTATCAGATAGAGAAAGCCAGATTATCTCTGCTGCCACTCAAGCCTTTAATAAAATGTTAGGTGTGAAACAGTGCTTTAACAGCACCTATCACCCTCATTCAACGGGTATTATAGAGAAAATGAATGGTGACCACAAACACATGTTGGCGATAGTCACCCAGGAATACCCAAATGACTGGGACACCTTTCTACCTGCCATACTTTTCGCTTATCGAGAAGTACCTCACTCTAGCACGGTTTTTCCCCCACCATTTGAGCTAGTATTTGGAGCCAAACCATGCGGCCAATTATCCATTTATCACACTTTGTTAACTGAACAAGAAAATGATCAGAAAGCATGGTCACCATATGAACATGTAACAACTTTACGTGACAGGATCATGAGATCTTGCATATTAGCAAAAGAATCATTGAGACAAACTGGTTCCATCTATAGACAATATGCAAACAGAGGAAATAGGACAATAACACTGACACCTGGACAGGACGTACTATTACTTTTACCCAGTGACAAACATCTTCTGACAGATTCATGGCAAAGACCGTTTAAAGTACTGAGACAAATTTCGACAGTGGACTACGAAATTGCAATAAACAACAAACACAAAATATTTCACATTAACATGTTAAGACCTTACTACAACAGAGACGAAGACCAAGACAAAACCGCAGCAAGCACGACCATAGTGGACCACATAGACTGAGAAGATACCGACGAAGTACCAGTTCCAGCACTTGACACGACATATACATTACAAGACAAAACTATCTCCTCATCTTTCTCAGACTGAGACCGACAACTGCAGACAGCTGTTAGAAGAATATAAGTCCATCTTCTCCAATCATCCAGGACAGAAAGATTTAGTACAACATCAAATCATATTGACGACTCATTTACCAATAAAGTCCAGACCGTATTCGATACCCATACACTACAAGGACAAGTTACATCAGGAAATTTTAGAACTAGAGACAAACAAAATCATTAGAAGATCACAATCACAGTATTCTTCTCCTATAGTGATTGTCAAAAAGAAGGTCAACTCAATACGCCTATGCGTAGATTACAGGAAACTTAATGCAATAACACAGTTAGATTTAGAACCCACGTTTAACTGTGAAGACATACTGACTGAGATGACAGATGAAAAATACTTTACAAAACTGGACATGACCAAAGGGTACTGGCAGATACCCATGACCGACGATTCTATACACTTGACAGCATTTGCAACACCTTGGGGATTATACGAATGGCGTAAACTACCAGTCGGAATAGCCAATGCCCCAGCAACATTCGTACGCATGACACGTCTACTACTAGCAGATATATCGAACATACTATCATATATGGACGACATCGGTGTACATACTAGGACAATGACAGAACACCTGACAACACTCCGATAAACATTTGAACGCATCAAACAACACGGCCTAACAGTGAAACCATCCAAGGTAGAAATTGCCTATGACGAAATTATATTATTGGCTATAAAGTTTGCAATGGATTTGTCACCACAGATGACAATATTGTATCCAAGATTCTAAAATTGTCTCTTCCGACAACCAAAAAGGAAATAAGAAGCATGTTGGGTTGACTCAATTATTACAGACGATTTATTCCTGATTTTGCTGGTTTGACAGAAAGTTTTACAAATTTACTAACCAAAGACAAACCAAATAAAATTGTAAACAGCGAGTGCCTGAGTCCTGCATTTACAAAAGTTTTGTCATACTTTTCATCTAATCCTATCCTTAAATTGCCAAATTTGGAAATTCCTTTCAGATTGAGGACTGACGCAAGCTCCATAGCTATAGGGGCGGTTTTGTTGCAGTCTTATGATGACATCCTACACCCAATTTTTTTATGTCAGCCGCAAACTGACACAGAGAGAACGCAGATGGTCAACTCCTGAATTGGAGGCTTTGGCTTTAATTTTTTCCATTAAGAGATTGACTACATATTTATTAGGCCGTCATTTCATCGTAGAAACAGACAACAACCCATTAATCATTATTAAGACAGGGACACCAACAAACCACATAATAGCAAGATGGTCTTTACTGCTCCATGACTTCAGTTGTGAAGTGAGGCACATCAGCGGTACACAAAATACGATTGTAGATTTGCTCTCCAGACGTCCACTCGAAACGTCCGAAAATAGGCTACCTATGCCCGAGCGCACAGATTAAATGAGTCAATATCTGTGATTACTTAGAGCGCTCAGAAATCACAACCCAGCAAAGTAATGTGTAACATAACTACACATCGCTGGCACACATAAATGTGATAAGGACAGTGTCCTCTTGTTTATTACAAATTATATTTTTAATACATAAGCATGGTAAATATATGGGTGATTAGAATGAAGAGTGACAATATTTTAAACACTTGTTAACATTTATACGAACAGTACTACGAGTGATTACAAAACTTACCTGAAGTCAACTTGTGGTAACATCCTCAGTACCTGCGCTTATGAATACGATTGATATCAACCCAGCAAAGTGTTCAAACATTTTAAATCGTGTGATAGAGACGGCGACATACGAATTCAACACATCCAGCAGAACAGTTTCATCTATACTTCCATAGAACATTGTTATCCAAACTTGTGAACGTGTGAATAGTTCATCCGTACTTCCATAGAACATTGTTATCTAAATGTGTGAAATTGTAAACAGTTTAATCCGTACTTCTCTAAAACAGTGTAATCCAAACATGTGGAAGGACAATGTGTTACTCCAACATTTTAACACATAAGTTGAGTACTTCCGTTACTTTGTAGAATTAATTAATACATTTAGAAAATTAGCAGACTATACGATAACTGCCACAAAGTAATGACACGCAATATAACTTTGTGATACTTAATTTACATATACTTAATTGTATGAGAGGATTTTTATATTTGTAATCTGAGAATCATTGATTGATCAACTTGTTCTCAATAGTACCAACTGTCAAATAGCGTGCTGGGGAGTGCCATGACACGCCATGAGATCTGACTCGTTGAAAGGGTTACCAGTGAGCTGAACGCTGTAAGTCTACCTGACTGCACAGATATGTATAGAACGATACAACTGTGGAACATTCATAATAACTCAAATACGTTCTTGTGCAGAGATTAATGATATCTTTATCATTAGACGGTAATGAAGGATGGATTAGCATGTCTGTGTTGATGAAGCCTTCAGGCTCTTTCATACATCTGACATTCCTTCTTCATCCCGACAACATCCACTGCATGCATAGCTAGAGTATGGAATGCCTAAGATTGCCTGTCGTTAACTGTGTAATGCGTTCAGAATAGCCCACTCCCGTGTCTCAATCTAATAATGGGTAATTCACGCCTTGGTAGCCGATATGAGTTATCCGGACCCATTAGCATACTCACAATTACTCAGATGATTGATCGCCTTGTCTGTCAAGCTAGTCGTTCTCGGACGCATGATTGTGTAGAAGCTGGTTGTCTAATGTGAAGCCTCCTCATGTGTGTGTGTGCGTTGATCGTGGAAGGTTAGAAGTTGTACTCTATGTGTGAGCTTGCGGTGACATCCTATCCGTCTGTAAGCTGGTGTTCGAATGTCTCGTAATGCCCGTTTGGTTGTTGTGACGTGGTATTGGTTTTCCACAAGTGCTATATTGTGCGTCATTATCCTATTCTTCTAATTCTATCTTCTGATGCACCCACTCATCAGTTTAATACATTATGTCTGTCATCTACTCCATGACACCAACTAGGTCACCATTGACAATAAGCATCAAACTATTACGCTTAGAACTTAACTTACAAATGTACTTTATTCTTTTGAAAGAAAGGAAAAGTTATCCCCCATAGTGTTTCAAGATAACATCTAAGGGAAACAATTTGAAATATTGGGACAATGTAAACATGTATATATAACCTTGTTCATAACGCCAGAACGGCAACGCATCGCAAGGTGACATCAACTATGCGTGGACTACAATTACTGAAGTTGTGGCCCAGCATGGGATCATCAGACCATATTGGTTGGGGTCTAATGCTGAAGTCATCTTAGAGAAAAGATGACTTGCGGCCTGACATGTCTCTTTTTGTGATTTTTTTCTTTGTCGGGAGGTAGTTGCGTTGCTTGGAAGACAGCGTAAGTCGCTGATAGCTACCGGACTGGCTAAGTCCGTCAGCAACCTAGGTAAAACTCCAACGAGGGGATTGTACTTGTTGAGTGTAGCTTTATGGCAGCACTGAAGAGAAGATATATCATGTAAATTACCCACTATACTTCAACAAACTCCAAAGAGTCACCTAAAATGACAAACGGTGGGTCGATTCTAACTTTTTATTAGTAGATTAACCCAACTTTAAATAGCCAGTAATGAAAGGATATACCTTTCATTCGAGGGGCGGCGAGAGAGTGTCAGAATCTTCCCCGGGTCTTCATCACTAGCGCCTGGCAACAACGGACTCAGGTACGCCAGTGAACTGCATTAACACTTACGACGCAGTAACAGGGAAAAGGTCTATGTGGTACACAGAGACAACGAGAAGAGAAAGCAGGACCAACGAGGGCTCACTGCGGCTAGCGGTCAGACAGCCTTGGACCGTACGACTGGACAGACGTGGAAAGAGAGCAGGGCACATATTGATTGTATGAGTTGACGCTAGATGAGAGAAAGCCTTTTGAGTATGGAAAGACTGAGTGCATGGTATGTAGTATTGCATTCATGAACTGATATATTGTATATATATGTATATTGAAAAGGCATTATCGCCGAGCTGAGCGATGCTTGTTATGATTGCTGTTTGTGAGAAGTGCGATTAAAGTAGTTGAGAGATGTCATCGTGTGTTATGTACATTCATTCTGTGTGAGTGATTGTTATCACATCTGTTAGTCACCACGAGCCCTTATTGATTGCAAATCAAGACTCTGACAGACCGCCGCAACCCATTTGACAATCCAAGGGCAGACCACCATGTCCACAGAGTGTATATCAACCGATCATACCTGACCCTGTTGTAAGCGTCCTCCAGGTCTAGTGTCACCGCCACTGTTTCTTGTTTATCCTGGAATTCCTCACAGACATCAAATGCAAATGTGACCGCATTGGCCCAGGTGTCCTTCCCAAGCCGGTAACTCCCAAGACCTTTGGCAAGCAGGTTACGACTTTCCAAGTGGATGCTTCTGGTTGATTGATTGAGTGATCTAGGAACCGACATCACATCATTCGGAGCATTCCCATAGGTGCTCCGTCCCCATCCTCAGCAGCCAGCGAAGAGTTCCAACACCAAAAGTACCAGTAGCAATCTGATTATATGTCCGTCTCGCCTTTCCTCTGAGCGTCGAGCGTCGACCAGATCCCCTCGTCACTCCTCGTTGCCTCATTCTTGCCAGACCATGATGATCAATTTGCTCCTCCGAGGTATACACACAAGGCCGCAAACACGTCTGCCTTGTCATGCATCAATACTCCACCAAGTTTTGCAGAGCCAGCCAATCTGTCTGCCTGTTCATTCCCCAGCACACCGGCATGCCCCGGAGAAAAGATCCAGGCGATGCTTGTCACCCGTGACCTCCGAAGCGAAGCAAGCCACTCTGCACGAAACATGCCTGTCCTCACCTCCCTCAGCATGTTTTCTGAGTCAGTTACAATCACGGCGTGTATGTGTGTGTGTGTGTGTGTGTGTGTGTGTGTGTGTGTGTGTATCGTATTTTCGATCAAGCGGAATGCTGCAGTGACCGCCTTCACCTCCATTCTTAAGCTAGATGTTGTGGTATCATATGCCAGATTCTCCTGCACTAAACGTCGGCCATTAGCTTTTGCTATGAACCCCCGGGCACTTCTCCTACCTCTCGACACCGAACCATCTGTGTAGGTAATCACATCACACGAGCGAGCCTGAATTAGTTGCTGGATTTCCACTTCCTTGGCCCCTGCTGGCCATTCCCTGCACTCCCGGCTCAATGTGATTATAAGTCTGCACAAGTCTGACTGCTCCGCTGACACTCTGACCCACTCCTCTCCTCGCCTGATGTTCTCCAAGATGCACCCCTGTCTGATCGTATACTCCGCCTGAGCCATCCATGATTTCCCTCTTATCAGTCGCTGACCCTTAACCGCGCCCTGCGCCTCATGCAATATGTGTCTCCAGCTACTCTGAGGTATGCCTTCGCCTGCATCACCTTGAACCTACCTGCAACAGTCGGCAAACCAAGGATGTATCGCATACACACTACTGGGGTGTCTCTGGTGCACCCCAGAATGACCCGCATAGCTTTGTTCTGTTTGCGCTCTAACTTCACCAGCTGACACTTTGAGACAGTGAGCAGTCCTAGTCCATAATCAACCTTTTGAGATCTTGTCACAACCGTCTCCAATGGTCCTTGAAGGACAGACTCCTGTCAAATGTGATTCCCAGATACTTCAGTTTGTTCTCTCTGTTGACGTATCTACCATCTATCGTGAGGCTTGGGACATCAGCACTCACAATCCTGTTGTCCAGAGAGCACCACAAAACAGCCGCCTTTTCCGGGTGGATGACAGCACTCATTTTAGTGCACCAGTCAATCACTTTGTCTACTGTCGCCTTTAGCTCCTGGGCTGTTTGTAATATATCTCTCCCCTGCCTATATGCAGTAATCTCATCTCATCTCATCATGTTCCTCTTGTACCTTGCGGTGTCGAGGTGAAGTATAAACTTTGCGAGAGTGCCCGATTATGGGTTTCATATATCGATATTCCCATGGACTCTGCTATTCCCTCCGTTTAACGTTTACGTGGTCGGCCTCTTCCTCTGTTTCCATCTGGTCTGTACATCATTGCTTGTTGTGGTATGCTGTTGACTGGTAACCTACTTGCATGGCCAAACGATTTGACTTGCTGCTTTATAATAAAATCTAGTGCTGCTTTAACCCCCACTTTAGTCCTGATTTCTTCATTTCTGATCTTATCTTTTCTTGACACGTTGAGTATTCTTCTCAGGAACCTCATTTCTGTTGTTGTGATTTTTCTTTTCTCTTTTTCTGTCATTGTCCAGGTTTGGCATTGGTAGCATAGAGCTGGTAGGAAGATTGTGTTGTAAAGTGCTTTCTTAGTAGTTATTGATACATGTTTGTACTTTAGTATTGGTGTCATTTGTCCTTTGAGTTGATTTGCCTTATTGCATTTATTTTTGATCTCGTCTTCTGATCTGCCATTTGATGATGTTATACTTCCTAGGTACTTTAAACTCTTTACTTGTTTCAAGGGATGTACGTTTGGGTGAATTGTTTTTTTTTCTTCTTCTTTAGTTATAGTCATTACCTCTGTTTTGCTTTTGCTAATTTTCATGTTATGTTCCCTACACATTTCGTTTAGACTATTCATGTGGTCTTGTAATTCAGCTTCTGATTTTGCTATTAGTGTTTGGTCGTCCACAACCAGGAGTTCTCTAATGGTTAGATTTGCAGATGGTTCTTCTTCTGTGTTCTCGTCATGCGGTATTCTTGCTGTCTCTACTTGGCTGGTTTCTTTACATATGTTGTCTATATATATTATGAACAAGAGACGGGACAGGACACAACCTTGCCGTACTCCAGATCTTATGGTGAAGGGTTCTGACTGTCCTCCAGTTGCTCTCACTATGTATTCACGGTTGTTGTATAAACTTCTACATAGGTTTGTTATATGTTTACTCACTACATATTGTTTAAGGATTTCCCACAGCTTGTTTCTAGATACCCTATAGAATGTTAGTATCCTTCCAACCCCTGATGCTTCTAGGTTTGCAATCTTGCTCGTATACACGTTAAAGAGCACAAGTGAGATTGCAGATCCCTGTGGCAGTCCCGGGGTTAACATATGTGGCTCTGAGGTCCATGAGCCTAGACGGAGAGCAACCCGACGAGAATAGAGGACGGCTGCTATCCAGTTTACCAACCAGGGATCGCTCCCCTTCTCCATCAGTGCGGTCATCAAAATATCATATCTAGCTCTATTGTATGCATCCTCGAGATCAACCGTCGCCATCGTTCCCTGTCCACTCCGGAACCCTTCATAAACTTTAGGGACACTTTAAATGTGTGTCTCCCCCGGGTAGGTGGAACCCGTTAGCTTTAAACAGCAGTTCATCTAGGAGACGAAAGACTCCAAATATAAATCCCCAAGTTCAAGATGGACCATTGTGCTGAGGAACTGGATGCCCACGGATGCTTCTGGTAAGGGAGGTAACCTTCTTATTTATAAATATTCTGCTCTGCTATAGGAGACGACTTCATTGTCAAAGTAACTGCCAATGAGGAAGTACAATAATCTTTCACAGTACAACTCAAGTAACTGGATAAGGAAATACTGAAGCCTGGAACAAAGGTGTAAGAAACGGTGCATGTCTGTCTGCAAGGCACTGGACAGGTGAAAGCAGTTTTTCATCAATAGCTTTGTGGAAGACAAATTTCATACAAGTTGCAAAATTGCTGTTTACACTAGGACTTTATCTTGAAAGGGACGTAGTCAGCGCTTCGGCGCTGCTATAACCCTTATTATTCTCAATAAATTTTGAGTGTGCGGATGTCTATCAGAGATGGGTCAGCACAGTATGGCACCGGTGATCAGATCTGTGTAAGCCTTCTGTCTCTTGTACTGCCAAACGTTTCTAATACTGATGTCCCCAGACCAGTGGGGGATGGTCCCTTGAAAAGGGAGTGACAGCCATCCTTACCAAAGGTACAACCAATGCCTGATACCCCATACCCCCCACAATGTAAATGGGCATATTCTTAAACAAGTGAATCGGTACAGTTATCTTGAAACAGTCATAACATCTGATGAAAGATGCCTTGAAGAGATTAGAACTAGAATTGCCGTTGCGCAGGAAGCCTTTTGCAAGATGAAAAACATACTGACCAATAAAAAGATGTCAACTGAAACGAGAAAAAGAGTGTTGAAGTACTAAAGAGAAAAGGTAATTTTGTATGTATGTGAAGCGTGGACAATGAGGAAACACGCTGGAAATAAAATATCTAATGGCTGTGGAAATGTGGTTTCTGAGAATGCAAAGAATACAATGGACAGACAGAAAAACCAATAAATAAGTCGTTCAAGAAACAAATGAACATCGTAAACTGATTAGAGACATTAGGCGTAGACAACCAAAATGTTTTGGGCATGTTATGAGAAGAAATGAATTTGAGAACTTGGTGACAACTGGCAAGATTGACGGGAAGAGACCAATGGGAAGACCGAGAAGTAAATACCTGGATGGCTTGGCCACATGGCATAGTTGAGAGAGAAACACGGTGCTGATCCACGACTCTGGTGATCGAGTGAGATGACAAAATATGACCGCCCACGCTTATCAGCATGGCACATGATGGATATATGGCTAGTACAAACAGGGCCGCGCCGTGCTATGATACAGAGGGGCGGCCGTATCAAGGCGGCACCGTAAGGGGGCGGTATAAGTAGCGAAATCAAAGTACAATTTGAACCATTCAATAATTAAAAATCTTTATTGGGCGGCATTTCGAAAAGAAAAATAAGCATTTAAGGGGCGGCATTTCGAAGACTTGTATCATACTAAGAAAATCTACCGCAAGACCCTGACCATAGGTAATCTACCACCAAGAGGTGCATTCCCTGTCAGACTATCAGGCTGTTTATTCAATCCCCCCCCCCCCCCCCCCGCACTCCCACATGATCAGGGCAAAAAATAGTAAAATTATCGCAATCTGTGACCTCTGAAGCGAAGAAAGCCATTTCACAGGAAACATTCCTTTCTTATTAATCACACTCCTTGAGTCTGTAAAGAATACAATGTGTGTTGTAGTGGTCTCCTCTAACCATCGGGATGCCGCTGTTACTGCTTCCATCTCCATCCTCATGCTGGAGGTCGTAGTCGCATGTACCAGACATTACTTTTTCAAGTATCGTCCATTAGCCTTCACGATGAAACCCCAGCCACTACGTCTGTTTCTCACCACTGACCCATCGGTGTAGATCACTATGTCACATTGATGTGTGTTGCTATGGATCAATTGTTGCACCTCAAACTGTGCGGCTTACTGCCCATTCTCTGCACTCACGACCCAGTGTTACTATTACATAGTACCAGCCCAACATGTCTTCCGGTATTTTAACCCACTTTTTTCACGATTGATGGTATCTAGACCACACACCTGAGGTATAGATATTTCTGTCGGTGCCATCCAGGACCTGCCTCGTTTAGTCTACGACCCATGACCATATCCACGGCTTCATGCAGGGGGTGATCCCTATGTGAAGTAACTCTCAGGTACCATTTTGCTTTTAGGGTTCCATTGTTGGTAGTGCTAGGAGATGTCTGTGTCCTTTGTGCACCCCAGGATTACTCGCATGGCCGCATTTCTGTATGCACTCCAACCTTTCAAGCTGGCTCTTTGATACTGGCAGCAGTCCCAAAGCATACTAGATGGCTAAAATTATTAACTGCTGAAAGAGCATTTAAAGCATCCTTTGCTCTAACCCGGTTGCTGCCATCATTCTCAATGCATTAAGTCCCTTACCAGCCTTTACCACCAACGACCCCACATGGTCCTTAAAAGACATACACCTGCCATACACGCGCGCTTGTGAGACCAGGTGGAGAAGGCGGAGGAACAGATTGAGAACTCATATATGGAAAGAATGAGATTGCGGAGGATCGGCAGGTGTCCTGGAAGAATCGCAAAACTGAGAGAGAAGACCAGGAGAACTTTTAATCAGATGGCGGTGGGAACGATTAATAGTATGACTCTTCGCTGGCTTTTGAACGAGGGAACGGAGCACGTATGGGAATGTCCTGAGTGCAGCGATGTCGGTTCTTGACTCAACTCAACTCAACTCAACTCAACACCTGTGACACATGCCTGGGTTCACTATCATTAAGGTGAGTGTCCTTGATGACAATGCTACAATATAAACAAGTTCACGGGGTGAAACGGCATTCAACGGAAAGGAAAAATAAGAAGATTGAAGGGGAAGTTGAGGAGAAGTAAGTGTGCGAGTGTTGTGTGGAGACCGGGGAGGGCTGCAAAGAAGGATTATAAAGACAGGGAAAAACATTGACGGGGACAGTTGAAGTTTAGACCCAGAGAGGGTCGGATAGTTTTGGACAATGGAGTTTTGGGACCCGACAAGTGTAGGTCGGTGGTCTGGGAAAGTGAAGAATAGGGGAGTTAGCGATACAACTCCGCCTGTGGTTTTCAGTGATAGGAATTCTGAGACTAAGGATTAAAGACTGAGCCCGGTTATCAGCAGACATAGTGAATTGAAGCCTAGCCCTAGAGAGGGTCGGATAGTTAATGGAGGCTTAGTTCCATAGTGGGTTGGATCCAGTGAGTTTGGGCCGGAAGAGTGGCTAGTAAAACTGTCGTGGTGGATGAGATTAACTAGGCCTTGAGAAGGCAGTGTTTTTCAAGTGTTCGGTTGTGATGAAGATGTATTCTGAGAGAATTATTGTTCCTGGATTTATGTGTAGTGTGGTTCCGTGTTAATTCAGCATTAAATGGATATTAAGTGCGCAAACTCAATCGTGTTCACTGACTGGTTGATGTATGTTGTAGTGGTAACTTGTGGTGTGAGACAGGGGGCTAGCTCAGCATCCACACTGCAGTAATATAGAAGGAACAGTATGATCTAGACAACGACCAACCTTAGTTTGATACAAAAGAGTTTGTGTCATTCAAGATTTTATGCGGGCTACGTCCGGTCAAGATACTGTCGCATGATTGCGGACTCCGTCTTGTTCACATCTGCACATCACAACTTCAAAACACACCTCTCACTAAAGGTTTGCACTAGGAAGAATTGGAATGCTAGGAATGTAGCGTCAACATTATTAATAGCTGTGACACCCAATGATGGACAGATCATGTGGTCTAAGCCTGTTCTATTCATTGGTTAACCTAGAATAATCGCGTCGCCCGCGAAATGTTTTGGGTCCAGCGACGCTAACTTTCAGCACATGCAGATCGACCGGCAAAGCATCCAGATGTGGTTTAGGTCTCTGTATGTCCCTCATCCTGATTCAGAAGGAAAGCTTCAGACTAAATTATGCGTGAGTTTGTTTATTTCTGAGTCAGGTAAAGCTTTAAGTATGAGAGAGAGTGTGTGTAAGTTCCGGCACGAATATATATATATATATATATATATATATATATATATATATATATATATATATATATATATATATATATATATATATATATCTTATATATAAAAAAGGATGTGCGTATGTGCGTATCTCTGTATGTATTTATGTATCTCCGTATGTCCTTTATACGCTCGCGAACGGCCCATCCGATTGAGATGAAATTTTCTACACGCCTTCCTTTCATTCCAGAGATGCCAACTGTCGTAGTTTTTTTTTCTTCTTCCTCCTCCTCCCTCCTCCCTCCTCCCCCTCCCAAAATACGTACGTCCAGGAAATGGTCTTCTACATAGACACTTCTCTCTGAGGTCCGCGATAACATCGGGAACGAGAACTTATATGACTACTTATATAAATTAAATGAGATGCTTCACACCAGGAGCTGGGCGATGTCGGGCCGGGTCAGACAGACAGACAGACAGACAGACAGACAGATAGTCGGTAACGGGAACGGGAACTTATATGACTACTTATATGAATTAAATGAGATGCTCCCCACCAGGGTCTGGGCGAAGCCGGGCAGGGTCAGCTAGTATATATATATATATATATATATATATATATATTCTTCTATTAGAAGAATTCTATTAGCCACCAACTTTCAACCAGTCCCAAGATCGCTACTCTCTGCCAGCGCTGATGTAGATATCTGACGCCCTCTATCTTTCGTTTCCAGAAGAGTTGCTGTACAATCACTATGTCTTAAGCTGTGAAAAGAGGCACTTAAGCCATACTGCTACTCCTAAACTACTAGCTGTCTGACTGCGTTCAGAGCAGGTTACTACAGGATAAACTATGATCTGTGTGCTCTGGGTGTCGCCTTAGTTGCAATCCACAGCGAACCGCCAACACACGCGAATGTGAGAAGGAGGAATGAAAGACTCTACCTCTTATCTTATATGTTCGTGGCGTGAAGACAAAATGTGTGTGTAACTGTTTAGCATCCATGACTGGTCCAGCATTTATACTGCTGTGATTTATTCGAACAAGCATTGAGCACTCTGACGAACCACAGTCCAGCTAACAGCCCAACACCGGCACTCAAGTGAACGAATAAAAGAAGAATGGTGTTAGTTTGAGAGAATGAGTACAATGTGGTGTCTCATCTTTCTTTCACTCTGTATATATATGTGTGTTATTGAATGAGAGGCAGTGTAAATCCTCATAAGGAACATTTCACATAGACCTCCACATTCATACCAATTATATGTTACTTATATTAACTTTAGAGTGAAATATTTAATGTATGTTTCTTTACATTATTACTTTGATGCAACATGTGGAATGTAGTTGATTAAACCATCACCCTGTTTGACGGAGTAAGTAAAGGACATAATATGCTTTCATGCATAAGCACTTCTAAACTGTCAGGGGGAAATATCACCCCAGTGTCAGAAGAAGTAAGTAAAGGAAATGACAGAAGAGGTGAGAGGGTATAAACAGGAAAGTATCCAGGCAGACTAAAACAATGGTCGCAGCACTGATTGGTAACATGAGTTAATATGTATGAGATGAACAATCATCCTATTCTGTTCCATTACTATGTAGGGATCAGATATGCTGGGTACATCTCATCATTTACTCTCCATCATTCTTTTCTAGCCTTGTCAGTCACTGTGTCTGTGTCCTCTGTGAGAACATCAGCCAACAGGCCACTATGTACAAGTGCAGTAAAAGAAAGCTTGCCCAATATAATTGCTGATGTCTAATGCCAGTACAAGGAGAGACGCTGTAGCTCTTAAGTTGTAGGTACTTCCTGAATATGCTACCTTCTGTAACTCATGTCTGTAAACCCTTTTCATTCTTGTCCACTGGAGAATTATTATCCTTTGGCTAGATCTAAATGTGTTCACCATGTTTATCCACCTCAGGTGAGGATGGCGGTGTTCGCAGATTGTCATGATCCAGAGTTGCAGATCACTGTCCAATAAGGTACCAAGGGACTGCAAATCATGAGCTGTTCAGTAAGATTAAGGTGCACAAGAGATCTGTTGTCAGGAGTTCCCTGATCTAAGAGTCTTCATTGAACTGTGCCAAAACTGAGCTTTGCTTCATGGAGAAATGACATAATCTGATTTAAGAGACTTTATAAGATCATTTGGATCAATTTTATAATTCACAAGAGACTTGCAAATTACTAATTTAAAGCTGAAGTCTGATAGACAATTTCATACGAAAGAACTGTTATCATAAGTTATTCATTCAAGAAAGTTCTCCGGAATATGTGTAGATTTGTTTATTCCAAATCACTTACAGATTCATGGAAGTTTCACAAAAAGAACAGTGTTATAGTGCAGATACATTGTTAGGTGGTCCAGAGTGGTCCAGTGATGAAATGCCAGAACAACAATAGATCTTTTCAGGAGTTCTAATCTCCATTGTGGTTTTGGAACCTGATCCTGTAGACTAATAAGTTTGTTCATATGTCATAATGCATCACTGGTTACTTCCACAGGTTTTTATTTTGATTAATAAACAAAATTAACTGTTCCTGCATTCTTCTGTCAAATACATTGTGGTGTGACAAAACATTTTATTATCTATGTGTTTAGTTAGTGAAACTACTTCACATAGAGGTAGTATCTGGAACTACAGGTGACTGGGTAAACACTAATAGACAGCTAAATTCTGTCCTATTGTAATCTCCCAGGTTCCAGGTTACTCAGAAAAGGGAACTTTACATTTTATTAATTCCTGTGACCATTTCACCTAAAAGGGAAAATGATCATAGGTGGGGGACTCTCGAGCTAATTAAGTTTCTCTTTTCGGGAAGGAAGATTTTGGAGGGAAGAAATTAATTTTCCTGGGAAAACTCCTAGATTTCCAGAGCTATTATGGGTCACTTTGGCTTCCAAGAACCCATCCCCTCCAAATGAAATCAGTCCCATCCTCATAGCTTTACTTCATTGTGGGGTAAGTCAGAGTGGGTACTGCTTCTAACTCCCAACATGTCACAGATACCCATTGTAATATAGAGAGATTTTATGGGGACTCTTCGCTTAGAGAGGATACTGAGTTCAGAGACATTAGTCGGGCGCACAATAGTCTAGCAGACGGCCTGTTTCAAAGTGATCGGAGAATTAACACAGAGTTCACGGGCCACCACAGGTAAAAATAACATTGCACACCCGGAGAGGGAGGGTGGACAGTAGGAGGACAGTATTGCTGAAGCCAGGTTTTTCACGAAAAACAGACAGGCGCCACGGTGAAGACAGGTGTACGGCGTTTTCAGAGGTCAAGAGTTCGGCGCAGGTAAACAGAGAGGGTGGTGCGCCAGCGGTCAGGTAGTGGTAGAATACATGTTTGGAAACTCATTCGGGGAGGGTAGATATATGAGAAAGTGTGGAAAACACACAGAAGTGACGGTTGCTAGTCCAACAAGGAGGGGTGAAAGACGGTGGTAGGACAGTGAGTGTTTGTGTATCAGGAAAATTTTCCAGTGTATCTGGACAAAGAGGGAACATTATTTTTGATCATAGCCAGATTCCGCGCGGGTGAATTTGTACAAAGAGAAATTGACGTGACCTTGGGTGGCTGTGTACAACGGAAATTTACTGACGGAATTTCCACGAGAGCTAGATAAACAATGCCAGTTATTTTGCACTGAAACCAGGATTTGCGTTTGTCGATTGTTACCATCGTTCTGTTATCACCATCGCGTCACCGGGCAAACAATCTACAGCAAACAATCAGGTGCCGTCATCGCAAGAGTGGTCGAATTTATCTGCCCAAAAGTTACTATATACACACATTTTCACTTCTGGATATTCATCACCATTTTTAACTTTGCTGATAGTCGGGACCCGTTATCACCATGTCAAGGAAAAACTAACAACGCATCAAAACATTAATTTGTCTTTGTGATCGAGCGTCGAGGCCATTTTAAAAACATCCACTAGGACGGACGGGGAAGTTTCGTTTTGGACGATAGAAGCCCCTACCATCACCCAAGGCGGCCATATCGGATCAGTTCGGGGGTTTCTTCACGGAAACTACTAAATACACATAAATACTTTTGAAAATTGCCATACTTCTTCCAAGTAAGTATGACTCCCTCTCACTCCTACTACCACACTAATAATACATCAAGTAATCATAGTAAACTCCCATATTCCCCACCCATCAATACAACCAACTTTTCATCTTGTGTCCCACTGCAAGAGCTAATACATCGCATAATAATCAACATATCATAGAAAACATTATATTTATGTACCCGCAGATCTATTAATATTTTCAAGAACACCCAAACTATTTGTGTACCGACCCTATATCAGGTGGTTCTTTTCTTGCCTCAAACAGCCATCAATTCCTGTCGATGATGGGTCTATCATTCGTCTACCCATCACTCATGGTCCCTATATATTTACAACCCCTGTATGCTCTCCCTATCCCTAGGTCAGTGATGTCGTTAGCACTCTTTTGAACTGACTTAACTTTCCTGTCTATATTTTGCGTCATTACACCGGATTCTCTGTTTAGTTTGACCTCTTTATTAAATCTTGGCCAATGTTACTGGCACCCTGCTCTCTGCTGCGTACGCCTTATTCCTATGTGCCCTGCACATGCAATATCCTGAGCTGTTCTTGTATTTCGGTCTCTTTGTGCTAAGGGTACTACTACTTGCCTACGTGTAGTTTTGTCATCTGAACAACTGCGAGTGAGAACACTGTTCTTCATTTCAAAAGCACCCTCTACCCTTCTCTGATTGCCTATGTTCTACTTTACTACACCCTTGGAAACGTTTGTCCAGAGTAGTATCTTGTCTCTGGGAGTCACTAAAGCTATGTTCTCAAATGCTCAGTTGTACTATCCTTGTCCTCATTCCCTGTTTGGTTGTCAACTTCAAGTGCCTCTTCTTCTTCAGCTATCGGATCTAATCGATGTTCGACTGCTGTTGTTGGTTGTGCCCTTCATATGTTTTTCAGTGACGTTATTGTGCGTAATCTGCTTATTCGTATGTGGTCTCATGTATGGTGTCAATAGGGATTTTTGTGACTTTTCTCTGAATCAGGGAGGCATTGCAAAAAATATTCTAGCTGCGCACAGTATATTTTCTAGGAAGTAATCGACGGGTCGGTTTGGTTTTTTGCCTTGGGGCATTGTCTGTCTTCGAATAATATCCTGTGAAGTGGTGTCTTGCGTCAGCTCTGTGTATATTATTGATTTGAGATTCCTTCTTTTCTTATTATTATATTTACGTATGACATTTTGTTTCTTTGGGTATATATGTGTTATTATTGTAACTCTTGCGACTAAATCTACTATATAGATTGTTTTCGGTGTCTTACGCGCACTGTGGTCGTCTCAATAAGCATGTGATGTTACTGTGGTTTATTTCTTTGCGATCACCGTCTCCATGTACTCAGCATGTGCGTCTAGTGTTTTATAGGCTTCATTAATTGTTGATCATCCATGTACATTTATATATGTATGTCTAGCAATATTTCCAGAAACTTTCTACAACTATTTGTTATATATTCGAGGGATTCCATGTAATACCCCCGCCCCCACTACTAAGTTTCTTAAAGAGTGACTGTGTGAGTACAGAGTGATATTATCAGCACTACGAATTTACGTAAAGTCTGAGTGGTGGTGTGCTTAGGAAAGGTACACAAAGACTAGAAGCAGTGTCTTTATGCTATAGTTGGCTGACAGACAGCAACGTGTCCACAATTATAAAGATGCCTACTTTAATGGAATACATAGAAGCAGGTGAACGAATAGGCATGAAGGCAAAGAGTTACAGGAGTTTGCAGAAGCAAAATTGAAAAAATTTCATTACTGGGAAAGAGAGGAGAGGTATAATGAACGCGAGGCAAAACGCCTACAGGAAGAAAAGTTAGCAGAAATGGAAAACAAGCGTCTACAGGAAGAGAAAGAGACACAATTGAAACTAGAAATGGAAAAAACAAAAGTATCAGTTTGAGATAGAGAAGGCGGTTGCACTCAGGAAATTAGAACTAGCGTCAAATGGTCAGAGTGAGGAAGGTAGAAGACCATCGCAGTCGTCACAACGATTGAAATTGCCATATTTTACGGACCGGGACAATCTTCAAGCTTATCTTGACAGATTTGAAGCGTCTGTGAAAGCTGTAGGCATTCCAGAACGAGAATATGATATGACGTTGAGTGAGTACCTTACGGGAAAGGCCCTAGATACCATGTTCAATTTACATGTGGCAGAAAGAAACAATTATACTTTTCTGCGTCAACGCTTGCTTACAAAGTTCAACCTAACTGGGCATGGATACAGTTCAGACAATTAGTGCCAGAGACAAATCAGAATTTTACAGATTTTGTCAATATTTTGAAGAACACTTTTAATAAATGGATGGAGCTTGCAGAAGTTGGAAACGATTTTAATCGATTAGTGGATTTGATGCTAAGAGACAAGGTATTATCGTCATGCAATACAAACTAAATGGCTTTCTTTCAAGAACGAAAACCAAAGGACAAAGACTCAATGTCCCAGTTAGGGCAAAACCACAAGACTGCACATCCAAACAGTTTTATTGGCAGACAAATGAGTGAGGAAATAGTCTGTGCAGCGTACATTAAACAGGATCAGAATCCTGAAATCAGACCAAGATCGAAATGTGTAGACTTAACACATAGGTATGAGCAACAAGAACCTCAAGACAATGGTTTTCGTGGCAACAATTTTGACAGATCAGGACGTTACCCATACCACAGGGGAAATTTTAAGAGACGTCCAAATAGTTATGCGGGATGTTGGAATTGTCGGAGCTGGAGACACAAGGTAGCACAGTGTGATGTACAACCAGCCAGTGGGCCAACGAATAACAAGAAATAGGAGATCATTTGTTTCAAATGTGGAAAAAATGGCCATGTCATCTATCAATGTACGATGGGAAACTGAGCACTCTAATGCAGCCCAAGTGATTGAGACATTTAATAATGAGAGTTGTAGTGGATGCAAACCTCTTTTTGATAAAGACAGTGAGCCTGTCTTAATGTGTGATCACACAGTTCAAGCAGGATCAGCAGTGCATGCAGGAGGAAGTTTGAAGCAGCACCATGGATTCGTTATTGATAGTCCAGCATTAACACTTAGGGATTCCGGATGTACCACGGGCGGGGTCAGAAAGAGTTTGGTAGATCCCTCGGATTACACAGGGAAAAAGGTTAGATGTATAACATTTAATGGGACAGTAGCATTTTACCCATTGGCCGTGATCACAGTGACAACACCATATATCACAGGAAGAGTGACAGCGTGTGTTCTGGACTCACCAGTGGCAGATCTAATCATTGGAAATGTGCCACGAGTTAAAGAGTGTACAGAAGAGGAAGTAGTTCATTGCGACCACAAACATGGTGTAAGCAGTAACGAGGTAGTTACCAGAAGAAAACTTCGATTAGATCCGATAGCTGAAGAAGAAGAGGCACTTGAAGATGACAACCAAACAGGGACTGAGGACAAGGATAGTACAACTGAGCATTTGAGAATGGATCTCAAACATAGCTTTAGTGACTCCCAGAGACAAGATACTACTCTGGACAAATGTTTCCAAGGGTGTAGTAAAGTAGAACATAGGCAATCAGAGAAGGGTAGAGGGTGCTTTTGAAATGAAGAACAGTGTTCTCACTAGCAGTTGTTCAGATGACAAAACTACACGTAGGCAAGTAGTAGTACCCTTAGCACAAAGAGACCGAAATACAAGAACAGCTCAGGATATTGCATGTGCAGGGCACATAGGAATAAGGCGTACGCAGCAGAGAGCAGGGTGCCAGTAACATTGGCCAAGATTTAATAAAGAGGTCAAACTAAACAGAGAATCCGGTGTAATGGCGCAAAATATAGACAGGAAAGTTAAGTCAGTTCAAAAGAGTGCTAACGACATCACTGACCCAGGGTTAGGGAGAGCATACAGGGGTTGTAAATATATAGGGACCATGAGTGATGGGTAGACGAATGATAGACCCATCATCGACAGGAATTGATGGCTGTTTGAGGCAAGAAAAGAACCACCTGATATAGGGTCTGTACACAAACAGTTTGGGTGTTCTTGAAAATATTAATAGATCTGCGGGTACATAAATATAATGTTTTCTATGATCTGTTGATTATTATGCGATGTATTAGCTCTTGCAGTGGTACACAAGATGAAAAGTTGGTTGTATTGATGGGTGGGGAATATGGGAGTTTACTATGATTACTTGATGTATTATTAGTGTGGTAGTAGGAGTGAGAGGGAGTCATACTTACGGCTACCCAGGCAATGTTTCTGGGTCACATATTTGATAAGTATTAGTCTCCCATCATTTGAAAACGATGTTTTCTTTTGAGGAAGGGGTAGTGACACATGTCTGGGTTCACTATCATTAAGGTGAGTGTCCTTGATAACAATGCTACAATATAAACAAGTTCACGGGGTGAAACGGCATTCACATGAAAGGAAAAATAAGAAGATTGAAGGGGAAGTTGAGGAGAAGTAAGTGCGCGAGTGTTGTGTGGAGACCGGAGAGGGCTGCAAAGAAAGATTATAAAGACAGGGAAAAACATTGACGGGGACAGTTGAAGTTTAGACCCAGAGAGGGTAGGATAGTTTTGGACAGTGGAGTTTTGGGACCCGACAAGTGTAGGTCGGTGGTCTGGGAAAGTGAAGAATAGGGGAGTTAGCGATACAACTCCGCCTGTGGTTTTCAGTGATAGGAATTCTGAGACTAAGGATTAAAGACTGAGCCCGGTTATCAGCAGACATAGTGAAATGAAGCCTAGCCCTAGAGAGGGTCGGATAGTTAGCGGAGGCTTAGATCCATAGTGGGTTGGATCCAGTGAGTTCGGGCCGGAAGAGTGGCTAGTAAAAACTGTCGTGGTGGGTGAGATTAAGTAGGCCTTGAGAAGGCAGTGTTATTCAAGTGTTCGGTTGTGTTGAAGATATATTCTGAGAGAATTATTGTTCCTGGATTTATGTGTTGTGTGGTGCCATTTTAATTTCAGCATTAAATGGATATGATGTGCGCAAACTCAATCGTGTTCACTGACTGGTTGATGTATGTTGTAGTGGTAACTTGTGGTGTGAGACAGGTGGCTAGCTCAGCTTCCACACTGCAGTAATATAGAAGGAACAGTATGATCTGGACAACGACCAATCTTAGTTTGATACAAAAGAGTCTGTATCACCTGTCAAAGGTATTTCCCATGTATTTCAATTTACTCTCTCTACTGAGAGGAGATCTATTTAATGTAATGAACTGGAAACAAATAGGTATATTAAGCTCCTGCGAGAAGAAACGTACTAAACACAAACACGTTGCACATACGTCTTTTTCTTCTCCCACATGGAAACAGTGTAGTGATGCTTTTTGCTTTTTGCTTTTTTATGTTTCGTTGATTATCTGTCTGTGTTGTCATTTCCTTGACAAAGATTCTGAGAATCGAAACGTCGGCCGTCCTGTGTGTCTTATTGTACGCTTTTGTGTGTATTTTATTTTATTATTTATTTTATATATTTATTGATTACTTCTGATTTTGGATTTTCACCCGTATTCCGGTATACGATGGATCTCCTTGTAAGGTATGTGCAACGTGTTTGTGTTTAGTACGTTTCTTCTCGCAGGAGCTTAATATACCTATTTGTTTCCAATTCATATCGTTATATCCTGCTGCAGCCGCTGCTTTTCCTGCTATTTAATGTAATACATGGCCTTCACGATTCGGTTATCTAGGGAGTACCACACAACCGATGCCTTGTCTGCGTCCCTGCAAGACTCCGCCACCTTGTTTACTGCCGTCTGTAAGTCTACAGCCAAACTTTCCCGTCTCTGCCATGTCTATACACCAGCACATCATCTACAAATGTCAAGATTCTACCAACACCTGGTGTGTCAATAGCTGCGACTTTGCCGGTGTAGACATTAAAGAGCTCAGGGGACATGGTAGATTCCTGTGATGGCCCAGGTATAATAGTACATGGGTCAGAAGTCCAGGAACTCATGCGCAGTGCAATTTTACGCACATAAAGGACCGCCGCAACCCATTTGACAATCCAAGGGCAGACCACCATGTCCACAGAGTGTATATCAACCGATCATACCTGACCCTGTTGTAAGCGTCCTCCAGGTCTAGTGTCACCGCCACTGTTCCTTGTTTATCATGGAAGCCCTCACAGACATCAAATGCAAATGTTACCGCATTGGCCCAGGTGTCCTCCCCAAGCCGGTTAACTCCCAAGACCTTTGGGAAGCAGGTTACGACTTTCCAAGTGGATGCTTCTGGTTGATTGATTGAGTGATCCAGGAACCTACATCACATCATTCGGGTCATTCCCATAGGTGCTCCGTCCCCATCCTCAGCAGCCAGCGAAGAGTTCCAACACCAATAGTACCAGTAGCAATCTGATTATATGTCCGTCTGCCTTTCCTCTGAGCGTCGGCCAGATCCCCTCGTCACTCCTCGCTGCCTCATTCTTGCCAGACCATGATGTTCAATTTGCTCCTCCGAATTGTACACGTGCTTCCACAAGATTGCAACCACATCTGCCTTGTCATGCATCAATACTCCACCAAGTTTTGCATAGCCAGCCAACCTGTCCGCCTGTTCATTCCCAGTACACCAGCATGCCCCGAAGAAAAGATCCAGGCGATGCTTGCCACCCGTGACCTCCGAAGCGAAGCAAGCCACTCTGCACGAAGCTTGCCTGTCCTCACCTCCCTCAGCATGCTTTCTGAGTCAGTTACAATCACGATGTGTGTGTGTGTGTGTGTGTGTGTGTGTGTGTGTGTGTGTGTGTGTGTGTGTCGTATTTTCGATCCATCGGAATACTGCAGTGACCGCCTCCACCTCCATTCTTAAGCTAGATGTTGTGGTATCATATGCCAGGCTTTCCTGCACCAAACGTCGGCCATTAGCTTTTGCTATGAACCCCCAGGCACTTCTCCTACCTCTAGACACCGAACCATCTGTGTAGATAATCACATTACCAAGGCGAGCATTATCCTGAATTAGTTGCTGGATTTCCACTTCCGTGGCCCCTGCTGGCCACTCCATGCACTCCCGGCTCAATGTGATTATAACTCCGCACAAGTTTGACTGCTCCGCTGGAACTGTGATCCAGCCTCTCCTCACATAATGTTCCCCAAGGGGCACCCCTGTCTGATCGTATCCTCCGCCTGAGCCATCCATGATTTCCCTCTTATCAGTCGCAGACCCATAACCGCGTACAGCGCCTCATGCAATCTGTGTCTGCATCACCTTGAGCCTACCTGCAACAGTCGGCAAACCAAGGATGTATCGCATACACACTACTGGGGTGTCTCTGGTGCACCCCAGAATGACCCGCATAGCTTCGTTCTGTATGCGCTCTAACTTCACCAGCTGACACTTTGAGACAGTGAGCAGTCCTAGTCCATAATCAATCACTGAGAAGATCAAGTGCTGGTATAGTGTGAAAAGCATTCTATGCTCTGTGTCAATTGCAGCCATAGTTTTAAGTGCATTGAGTCCCTTTTGAGATCTTGTCACAACCGTCTCCAATGGTCCTTGAAGGACAGGCTCCTGTCAAACGTGATTCCCAGATACTTCATTTTGTTCTCTCTGTTGACGTTTCTACCATCTATCGTGAGGCTTGGGACATCAGCACTCACAATCCTGTTGTCCAGAGAGCACCACAAAACAGCCGCCTTTTCCGGGTGGATGACAGCACTCATTTTAGTGCACCAGTCAATCACTTTGTCTACTGTCGCCTGTAGCTCCTGGGCTGTTTGTAATATATCTCTCCCCTGCCTATATGCAGTAATCTCATCTCATCTCATCATGTTCCTCTTGTACCTTGCGGTGTCGAGGTGAAGTATAAACTTTGCGAGAGTGCCCGATTATGGGTTTCATATATCGATATTCCCATGGACTCTGCTATTCCCTCCGTTCAACGTTTACGTGGTCGGCCTCTTCCTCTGTTTCCATCTGGTCTGTACATCATTGCTTGTTGTGGTATGCTGTTGACTGGTAACCTACTTGCATGGCCAAACCATTTGACTTGCTGCTTTATAATAAAATCTAGTGCTGCTTTAACCCCCACTTTAGTCCTGATTTCTTCATTTCTGATCTTATCTTTTCTTGATACGTTGAGTATTCTTCTCAGGAACCTCATTTCTGTTGTTGTGATTTTTCTTTTCTCTTTTTCTGTCATTGTCCAGGTTTGGCATTGGTAGCATAGAGCTGGTAGGAAGATTGTGTTGTAAAGTGCTTTCTTAGTAGTTATTGATACATGTTTGTACTTTAGTATTGGTGCCATTTGTCCAATGAGTTGATTTGCCTTATTGCACCTATTTTTGATCTCGTCTTCTGATCTGCCATTCGATGATATTATACTTCCTAGGTACTTGAAACTCTTTACTTGTTTCAAGGGATGTTCGTTTAGGTGAATTGTTGTTGATTTTTCTTCTTTAGTTATAGTTATTACCTCTGATTTGCTTGTGCTAATTTTCAAGTTATGTTCCCTACACATTTCGTTTAGATTATTCATGTGGTCTTGTAATTCAGCTTCTGATTTTGCTATTAGTGCTTGGTCGTCCGCAAACAGGAGTTCTCTAATGGTTAGATTTGCAGATGGTTCTTCTTCTGTGTTCTCGTCATGCGGTATTCTTGCTGTCTCTGCTTGGCTGATTTCTTTACATATGTTGTCTATATATGTTATGAACAAGAGAGGGACCAGGACACAACCTTGTCGTACTCCAGATCTTATGGTGAAGGGTTCTGAGTGTCCTCCAGTTGCTCTCACTATGCATTCACTGTTGTTGTATAAACATCTACATAAGTTTGTTAGATGTGTACTCACTCCATATTGTTTAAGGATTTCCCACAGCGTGTTTCTATCTACCCCTGATGCTTCTAGGTTTGCAATCTTGCTCGTATACACGTTAAAAGCACATGTGAGATTGCAGATCCCTGTGGCAGTCCCGGGGTTAACATATGTGGCTCTGAGGTCCATGCACCCAGACAGAGAGCAACCCGACGAGAATACAGGACGGCTGCTATCCAGTTTATCAACCAGGGATCGCTCCCCTTCTCCATCAGTGCGGTCATCAAAATATCATATCTAACTCTATTGAATGCATCCTCAAGATCAAGCGCCGTCGCCATCGTTTTCTGTCAACCCCGGAACCCTTCATAAACGTCAGACTTCTGTATCTTGTACTGCCAAACATTTCTACTACTGATGTCCCCAGACCAGTGGGGGGCGTGTAACCCCTCCCCCGGGTAGGTGGACCCCGTTAGCTTTAAACGGCAGCCCATCTAGGAGACGAAAGACTCCAAATATAAATCCCCAAGTTCAAGGTGGAAAATTGTGGTAAGGGAGGTAAACTTCTTATTTATAAATATTCTGCTCTGCTAAAGGATACGACTTCATTGTTAAAGTAACTGTTGATGAGGAAGTACAATAATCTGTCACAGTACAACTCAAGTAACTGGATAAGGAAATATGCAAAGGTGTAAGAAACGGTGCATGACTGTCTGCAAGGCACTGGGCAGGTGAAAGCAGTTTTTCATCAATAGCTTTGTGGAAGACACATTTCATACAAGATGAGAAATTGATTAGATCTCGAAGACTTTATCTTGAAAGGGACGTAGTCAGCGCTTCGGCGCTGCTATAACCCTTATTGTTCTCAATAAATTGTGAGTGTGCGGATGTCCAAGAAAGATGGGTCAACACAGTATGGCACCGGTGATCAGATCTGTGTAAGACTTCTGTATCTTGTACTGCCAAACATTTCTACTACTGATGTCCCCAGACCAGTGGGGGATGGTCCTTTGAAAAGGGAGTGACAGCCATCCTACCAAAGGTACAACCAATGCCTGACACCCCATACCCCCCACAATGTAAATGGGCATATTCTTAAACATGTGAATTGGTATAGTTATCTTGAAACAGTCATAACATCTGATGAAAGATGCATTGAAGAGATTAGAACTAGAATTGCCGTTGTGCAGGAAGGCTTTTGCAAGATGAAAAACATACTGACCAATAAACATATGTCAACTGAAACGAGAAAAAGAGTGTTGAAGTACTAAAGAGAAAAGGTAATTTTGTATGGATGTGAAGCGTTGACAATGAGGAGACACGCTGAAAATAAACTATTTAATGGCTGTGGAAATGTGGTTTCTGAGAATGCAAAGAATACAATGAACAGACAGAAAAACCAATGAACAAGTCGTTAAAAAAACAAATGAACATCGTAAACTGATTAGAGACATTAGACGTAGACAACCAAAATGTTTTGGGCATGTTATGAGAAGAAATGAATTTGAGAACTTGGTGACAACTGGCAAGATCGAAGGGAAGAGACCAAGGGGAAGACCGAAAAGTAAATACCTGGATGGCTTGGCTACATGACATGGTTGAAACAGAAACACGGTGCTGATCCACGACTCTTGTGATCGAGTCAGATGGAAAAATATGACCGCCCACGCTTATCAGCATGGCACATGATGGATATATGGCTAGTACAAACATGGCCGTGCCGTGCTATGATACAGAGGGGCGGCCATATCAAGGCGGCACCGTAAGGGGGCGGTATAAGAAGCGAAATCAAAGTACAATTTGAACCATTCAATAATTAAAAATCTTTATTGAGCGGCATTTCGAAAAGAAAAATAAGCATTTAAGGGGTGGCATTTCGAAGACTTGTATCATACTAAGAAAATCTACCGCAAGACCCTGTCCATAGGTAATCTACCACCAAGAGGTGCATTCCCTGTCAGACTATCAGGCTGTTTGTTCAATTCCCCCCCCCCCCCCCCCGCACTCCCACATGATCAGGGCAAAAAATAGTAAAATTATCGCAATCTGAAGCGAGGAAAGCCATTTCACAGGAAACATTCCTTTCTTATTAATCACACTCCTTGAGTCTGTAATGAATACAAAGTCTGTTGTAGTGGTCTCCTCTAACCATCGGGATGCCGCTGTTACTGCTTCCACCTCCATCCTCATGCTGGAGGTCGTAGTCGCATGTACCAGACATTACTTTTTCAAGCATCGTCCATTAGCCTTCACGATGAAACCCCAGCCACTACGTCTGTTTTTCACCACTGACCCATCGGTGTAGATCACTATGTCACCTTGATGTGTGTTGCTATGGATCAATTGTTGCACCTCAAACTGTGCGGCTTACTGCCCATTCTCTGCACTCACGACACAGTGTTACTATTACATAGTATCAGCCCAACATGTCTTCCGGTATTTTAACCCACTTTTTTCACGATTGATGGTATCTAGACCACACACCTGAGGTATAGATATTTCTGTCGGTGCCATCCAGGACCTGCCTCGTTTAGTCTACGACCCATGACCATATCCACGGCTTCATGCAGGGGGTGATCCCTATGTGAAGTAACTCTCAGGTACCATTTTGCTTTTAGGACTCATTGTTGGTAGTGCTAGGAGATGTCTGTGTCCTTTGTGCACCCCAGGATTACTCGCATGGCCGCATTTCTGTATGCACTCCAACCTTTCAAGCTGGCTCTTTGATACTGGCAGCAGTACCAAATCATACTAGATGGCTGAAATTATTAACTGCTGAAAGAGCATTTAAAGCATCCTTTGCTCTAACCCGGTTGCTGCCATTATTCTCAATGCATTAAGTCCCTTACCAGCCTTTACCTCCAACGACCCCACATGGTTCTTAAAAGACATACACCTGTCATACACGCGCGCTTGTGAGACCAGGTGGAGAAGGCGGAGGAACAGATTGAGAAATCATATATGGAAAGAATGAGATTGCGGAGGATCGGCAGGTGTGCTGGAAGAATCGCAAAACTGAGAGAGAAGACCAGGAGAACTTTTAATCAGATGGCGGTGGGAACGATTAATAGTATGGCTCTTCGCTGGCTTTTGAACGAGGGGACGGAGCAAGTATGGGAATGTCCTGAGTGCAGTGATGTCGGTTCTTGACTCAACTCAGCTCAACTCAACACCTGTAACACATGCCTGGGTTCACTATCATTAAGGTGAGTGTCCTTGATGACAATGCTACAATATAAACAAGTTCACGGGGTGAAAGGGCATTCCCCGGAAAGGAAAAATAAGAAGATTGAAGGGGAAGTTGAGGAGAAGTCAGTGCGCGAGTGTTGTGTGGAGAACGGAGAGGGCTGCAAAGAAGGGTTATAAAGACAGGGAAAAACATTGACGGGGACAGATGAAGTTTAGACCCAGAGAGGGTCGGATAGTTTTGGACAGTGGAGTTTTGGGACCCGACAAGTGTAGGTCGGTGGTCTGGGAAAGTAAAGAGTAGGGGAGTTAGCGATACAACTCCGCCTGTGGTTTTCAGTTATAGGAATTCTGAGACTAAGGATTAAAGACTGAGCCAGGTTATCAGCAGACATAGTGAATTGAAGCCTAGCCCTAGAGAGGGTCGGATAGTTAATGGAGGCTTAGTTCCATAGTGGGTTGGATCCAGTGAGTTTGGGCCGGAAGAGTGGCTAGTAAAACTGTCGTGGTGGATGAGATTAACTAGGCCTTGAGAAGGCAGTGTTTTTCAAGTGTTCGGTTGTGATGAAGATATATTCTGAGAGAATTATTGTTCCTGGATTTATGTGTTGTGTGGTTCCGTGTCAATTCAGCATTAAATGGATATTATGTGCGCAAACTCAATCGTGTTCACTGACTGGTTGATGTATGTTGTAGTGGTAACTTGTGGTGTGAGACAGGGGGCTAGCTCAGCATCCACACTGCAGTAATATAGAAGGAACAGTATGATCTAGACAACGACCAATCTTAGTTTGATACAAAAGAGTTTGTGTCATTCAAGATTTTATGCGGGCTACGTCCGGTCAAGATACCCATTGTAATATAGAGAGATTTTATGGGGACTCTTCGCTTAGAGAGGATACTGAGTTCAGAGACATTAGTCGGGCGCACAATTATCACCATAGTCTAGCAGACGGCTTGTTTCAAAGGGGTCGTAGAATTAACACAGAGTTCACGGGCCACCACAGGTAAAAATAACATTGCCCACCCGGAGAGGGAGGGTGGACAGTAGGAGGACAGTATTGCTGAAGCCAGGTTTTTCACGAAAAACAGACAGGCGCCACGGTGAAGACAGGTGTACGGCGTTTTCAGAGGTCAAGAGTTCGGCGCAGGTAAACAGAGAGGGTGTTGCGCCAGCGGTCAGGTAGTGGTGGAATACATGTTTGGAAACTCATCCGGGGAGGGTAGATATATGAGAAAGTGTGGAAAACACACAGAAGTGACGGTTGCTAGTCCACCGAGGAGGGGTGAAAGACGGTGGTAGGACAGTGGGTGTTTGTGTATCAGGAATATTTTCCAGTGTATCTGGACAAAGAGGAAACATTATTTTTGATCATAGCCAGATTCAGCGCGGGTGAATTTGTACAAAGAGAAACTGTCGTGACCTTGGGTGGCTGTGTACAACGGAAATTTACTGACTGAATTTCCCCGAGAGCTAGATAAACAATGCCAGTTGTTTTGCACTGAAACCAGGATTTGCGTTTTTCGATTGTTACCATCGTTCTGTTATCACCGTCGCGTCACCGGGTAAACAATCTACAGCAAACAATCAGGTGCCGTCACCGCAAGAGTGGTCGAATTTATCTGCCCAAAAGTTACTATATACACACATTTTCATTTCTGGATATTCATCACCATTTTTAACTTTGCTGACAGTCGGGACCCGTTATCACCATGTCAAGGAAAAACTAACAACGCATCAAAACATTAATTTGTCTTTGTGATCGAGCGTCGTGGCAACTTTAAAAACATCCACTAGGACGGACGGGGAAGTTTCGTTTTGGACAATAGAAGCCCCTACCATTATCCGAGGCAGCCATATCGGATCAGTTCGGGGGTTTCTTCACAGAAACTACTAAATACACATAAACACTTTTGAAAATTGCCATACTGGTGTCTGACGACTGCTGTTTTTGGTTGTGCCCTTCATATGTTTTTAGTGACGTTATTGTGCGTAATCTGCTTATTCTTATGTGGTCTCATGTATGGTGTCAATAGGGATTTTTGTGAATTTTCTCTGAATCAAGGAGGCATTGCAAAAAATATTCTATCTGTGCACAGTATATTTTCTAGGAAGTAATCGACGGGTCGGTTTGGTTTTTTGCCTTGGGGCATTGTCTGTCTTCGAATAATATCCTGTGCCGTGGTGTCTTGCGTCAACTCTGTGTATGTTATTGATTTGAGATTCCTTCTTTTCTTATTATTATATTTACGTATGGTATTTTGTTTCTTTGGGTATATATGTGTTATTATTGTAACTCTTGCGACTAAATCTACTATATAGATTGTCTTCGGTGTCTTACGCGCACTGTGGTCGTCTCACACAAGCATGTGATGTTACTGTGGTTTATTTCTTTGTGATCACCGTCTCCGTGTACTCAGCTTGTGCGTCTAGTGTTTTATAGGCTTCATTAATTGTTTATCATCCATGTACATTTATATATGTATGTCTAACAATATTTCCAGAAACTTTCTACAACTATTGGTTATATATTCGAGGGAGTCCATGTAATACCCCCACCGCCACTACTAAGTTTCTTATAGAGTGAGTGTGTGAGTACAGAGTGATATTATCAGCACTACGAATTTAAGTAAAGTCTGAGTGGTGGTGTACTTAGGAAAGGTACACAAAGACTAGAAGCAGTGTCTTTATGCTATAGTTGGCTGACAGACAGCAACTTGTCCACAATTATAAAGATGCCTACTTTAATGGAATACATAGAAGCAGGTGAACGAATAGGCCTGAAGGGCAAAGAGGTACAGGAGTTTGCAGAAGCAAAATTGAAAGAATTTCATTACTGGGAAAGAGAGGAGAGGCATAATGAACGCGAGGCAAAACGCCTACCGGAAGAAAAGTTAGCTGAAGCCCAACGCCTATAGGAAGAAAAGTTAGCTGAAATGGAAAACAAGCGTCTACAGGAAGAGAAAGAGACACAATTGAAACTAGAAACGGAAAAACAAAAGTATCAGTTTGATATAGAGAAGGCGGTTGCACTCAGGAAATTAGAACTAGCGTCAAATGGTCAGAGTGAGGAAGGTAGAAGACCATCGCAGTCATCACAACAATTGAAATTGCCATATTTTACGGACCGGGACAATCTTCAAGCTTATCTTGACAGATTTGAAGCGTCTGTGAAAGCTGTAGGCATTCCAGAAGGAGAATATGCTATGACGTTGAGTGAGTACCTTACGGGAAAGGCCCTAGATACCATGTTCAATTTACATGTGGCAGAAAGAAACAATTATACTTTTCTGCGTCAACGCTTGCTTACAAAGTTCAACCTAACTGGACATAAATACAGTTCAGACAATTAGTGCCAGAGACAAATCAGAATTTTACAGATGTTGTCAATATAGTGAAGAACACATTTAATAAATGGATGGAGCTTGCAGAAGTTGGAAACGATGTTAATCGATTAGTGGATTTGATGCTAAGAGACAAGGTATTATCGTCATGCAATACAAACTTAGTGGCTTTCTTTAAAGAATGAAAACCAAAGGACAAAGACACAATGTCCCAGTTAGGGCAAAACTACAAGAGTGCACATCCGAACAGTTTTATTGGCAGACAAATGAGTGAGGAAATAGTCTGTGCAGCGTACATTAAACAGGATCAGAATCCTGAAATCAGACAAGATCGAAAAGTGTAGACTTAACACATAGGTATGAGCAACAAGAACCTCAAGACAATGGTTTTCGTGGCAACAATTTTGACAGATCAGGACGTTACCCATAACACAGGGGAAATTTTAAGAGACGTCCAAATAGTTATGCGGGATGTTGGAATTGTGAGAGCTGGAGACACAAGGTAGCACAGTGTGATGTACAACCAGTCAGTGGGCCAACGAATAACAAGAAATAGGAGATCATTTGTTTCAAATGTGGAAAAAATGGCCATGTCATCCATCAATGTACGATGGGAAACTGCAGCCCAAGTGATTGAGACATTTAATAATGAGAGTTGTAGTGGATGCAAACCTCTTTTTGATAAAGACAGTGAGCCTGTCTTAATGTGTGATCACACAGTTCAAGCAGAATCAGCAGTGTATGCAGGAGGAAGTTTAAAGCAGCACCATGGATTCGAAATTGATAGTCCAGCATTAACACTTAGGGATTCCGGATGTACCACGGGCGGGGTCAGAAAGAGTTTGGTAGATCCCTCGGATTACACAGGGAAAAAGGTTAGATGTATAACATTTAATGGGACAGTAGCATTTTACCCATTGGCCGTGATCACAGTGACAACACCATATATCACAGGAAGAGTGACAGCGTGTGTTCTGGACTCACCAGTGGCAGATCTAATCATTGGAAATGTGCCACGAGTTATAGAGTGTACAGAAGAGGAAGTCGTTCATTGCGACCACAAACATGGTGTAAGCAGTAACGAGGTAGTTACTAGAAGAAAACTTCGATTAGATCCGATAGCTGAAGAAGAAGAGGCACTTGAAGTTGACAACCAAACAGGGACTGAGGACAAGGATAGTACAACTGAGCATTTGAGAATGGATCTCAAACATAGCTTTAGTGACTCCCAGAGACAAGATACTACTCTGGACAAATGTTTCCAAGGGTGTAGTAAAGTAGAACATAGGCAATCAGAGAAGGGTAGAGGGTGCTTTTGAAATGAAGAACAGTGTTCTCACTCGCAGTTGTTCAGATGACAAAACTACACGTAGGCAAGAAGTAGTACCCTTAGCACAAAGAGACCGATACAAGAACAGCTCAGGATATTGCATGTGCAGGGCACATAGGAATAAGACGTACGTAGCAGAGAGTAGGGTGCCAGTAAAATTGGCCAAGATTTAATTAAGAGGTCAAACTAAACAGAGAATCCAGTGTAATGGCGCAACATATAGACAGGAAAGTTAAGTCAGTTGAAAAGAATGCTAACGACATCACTGACCCAGGGTTAGGGAGAGCATACAGGGGTTGTAAATATATAGGGACCATGAGTGATGGGTACACGAATGATAGACCCATCATCGACAGGAATCGATGGCTGTTTGAGGCAAGAAAAGAACCATCTGGTATAGGGTCGGTACACAAATAGTTTGGGTGTTCTTGAAAATATTAATATATCTGCGGGTACATAAATATAATGTTTTCTATGATATGTTGATTATTATGCGTTGTATTAGCTCTTGCAGTGGTACACAAGATGAAAAGTTGGTTGTATTGATGTGTGGGGAATATGGGAGTTTACTATGATTACTTGATGTATTATTTAGTGTGGTAGCAGGAGTGAGAGGGAGCCATACTTACGTCTACCCAGGCAATGTTTCTGGGTCACATATTTGATAAGTATTAGTCTCCCATCATTTGAAAACGATGTTTTCTTTTGAGGAGGGGGTAGTGACGCCTGGGTTCACTATCATTAAGGTGAGTGTCCTTGATAACAATGCTACAATATAAACAAGTTCACGGGGTGAAAGGGCATTCCCCGGAAAGGGAAAATAAGAAGATTGAAGGGGAAGTTGAGGAGAAGTCAGCGCGCGAGTGTTGTGCGGAGACCGGGGAGGGCTGCAAAGAAGGGCTAAAAAGACAGGGAAAAACATTGACGGGAACAGTTGAAGTTTAGACCCAGAGAGGGTCGGATAGTTTTGGACAGTGGAGCTTTGGGACCCGACAAGTGTAGGTCGGTGGTCTGGGAAAGTGAAGAATAGGGGAGTTAGCGATACAACTCCGCCTGTGGTTTTCAGTGATAGGAATTCTGAGACTAAGGATTAAAGACTGAGCCCGGTTATCAGCAGACATAGTGAAATGAAGCCTAGCCCTAGAGAGGGTCGGATAGTTAGCGGAGGCTTAGATGATGTCCAGTGATTTCGGGCCTGAAGAGTGACTAGTAAAAACTGTCGTGGTGGATGAGATTAAGTAGGCCTTGAGAAGGCAGTGTTATTCAAGTGTTCTGTTGTGATGAAGATATATTCTGAGAGAATTATTGTTCCTGGATTTATGTGTTGTGTGGTTCCATTTTAAATTCAGCATTAAATGGATATGATGGGCGCAAACTCAATCGTGTTCACTGACTGGTTGATGTATGTTGTAGTGGTGACTTGTGGTGTGAGACAGGTGGCTAGCTCAGCTTCCACACTGCAGTAATATAGAAGGAACAGTATGATCTGGACAACGACCCATCTTAGTTTGATACAAAAGAGTTTGTGTCACCTGTCAAAGGTATTTCCCATGTATTTCAATTTACTCTCTCTACTGAGATGACATCTGATTAATGTAATGAATTGGAAACAAATAGGTATATTAAGCTCCTGCGAGAAGAAACGCACTAAACACAAACACGTTGCACATACGTCTTTTTCTGCTCCCACATGGAAACAGTGTAGTGATGCTTTTTGCTTTTTTTTTTTTTTTTGGTGTGTGTTTCTTTGTTTATCTATCTGTGTTGTCCTTTCCTTGACAAAGATTCTGAGAATCGAAACGTTGGCCGTCCTGTGTGTCTTATTGTACGCTTGTGTGTGTATTTTATTTTATTATTCATTTTATATACTTATTGGGTTCCAAATGTTGCTGTATGTAGCCGAGGCGGGGTGTTGGGGTGAGCGCCCAACATTGCTCAAATACCTCAATGGCTCGTGAATACATAACCTATGCAGCAAAAGTCCAACTCCTGGCCTTCACGTGGCGGGCCTGTTTAAACTAACAGGAGAAGGGGCGACGGCGAGTCTCTGGCGCCGGAAAATAACCAGTATGCTCTAGATGTGTATGCACGGACATGCATGCGCAGACAGGCGTGTGCGCGCGTACACATCTACACTCGAGTGAGACCACAGTCTGCTCTAGCAAAGAAAGGTGCTGAAGACTGAGGCAACCAGCCAAGAGGCGCACCACAGAAATCAGGATGCCACGCAATCACGCAAAATGGAATATGTCGACTACTGCTAATCGTTATGGTGCTCGCCCTGCTTTGGACCCCCAGGCAGGTGCAGTGCCGGGCCCTATGTCTCGAAAGGGTCCAACCCCAACTACTGGAGGTCCTTCTCAGATGTCCTGTGGAGCCAGGGGACATGAGAATAGGACGACTGGCCATACTAAACTAAGACTTAAAATAATGCACTGGAATGCGGAGGGAGTCAGCAACAAAAAAGTTGAATTAGAAAACATCCTGGACAAAGAGAAAGTAAGCATATGTTGCTTGCAAGAAACTCACCTCAATGAAAATATAGCCTTCAAAATCAGAGGCTACCAGTGTTACCGATCTGACCGAAAGAACAGGCGAAAAGGTGGGATACTGACCCTTGTAAGAAATAACATCATGGCTTCCCAAATCAAAGTCTACATGGAAGGGGCTGAGTATCAGACACTTAAACTTAAGACAGGTAATACAGATCTACATCTGATCAATTACTACTGTCCAAGTGACCGCCCACAGGCACTGGACACTCTACCACTAAAAGAAAAAATGATTGTGTGTGGCGATTTCAACAGCCACTCGCAGAGCTGGGGCTATGATCACATGGACCAGAGAGGAGAGAGACTGGAAGACTGGCAAGATGAGAATAGATTCATGTTGATTAACAAGCCGTCCGACCCACATACTTTCTACTCGAGATCATGGCACTCTTCAACTACACCTGACCTGGCTTTTCATTCACCAGACCTGGAGTGGAACATTACACGAACTGTTGGGAAACAACTTGGTGGCAGTGACCATCGGCCAGTCTTTCTAACCGTAGAAAATGAGCTTGTAAGTGAAAGCAGCACCCTCTCGAGGTGGAACTACAAGAAAGCAGACTGGGCAATGTACAAGCATCGCACCAGCATACTGGTTAAAAACCTGAACACTGAGAAAGACATAAATAAAGCAGTTGAAGAGTTTGGGAAATGCATACTACAGGCAGCGCGAGAAACAGTACCAAGAGGAGCCCGTAAACAATATAAACCCTACTGGAGTAGTGAACTGGAACAGTTGCATAATGATGTTGAAGTGTGTAGAAAGCAAGCAGAGGCCACACCCAGCCAAGAGCACCACAATAAATTCCAGCATGCAAAAGCCAAATTTCAAAGGGCCAAGCTGCAGGCTAGACGGAAAAGCTGGCAGGAGAAAACGGAGTCTCTGAACTTTGAAAGAGACACAAGGAAATTGTGGAAGCTAATAAAACAGCTTAATGACGAGGGCACAGGGAGAAACTCAAAAATTGCACTACATAAAGATGGAAAAATCTTAACAAGAAAGCAAGCAGCTGACCATTTTGCGGACTCGTTCGCACAAGATAGCAATATCAAAATTAGTCCAGAGAATCAACAAGAGATTCGAGAGAAACGACAACATACAGGACAGAAGGAAATAGTACATGAGGTTCTGGAGGCACCCATCACAATCAGCGAACTGGAGCTAGCCATATAAAAACTGAAAATGAGAAAGTCACCAGGAGCTGATGGTATCTCCAATGAAATGATCAGGAACCTAGGAACAGAGGCCAAAACAAAGCTGTTGCAGATCTTCAATAACAGCTGGACCTTAGGCAGTGTTCCACAAGCCTGGAGAGAAGCAATCATGATACCCCTCCTAAAATCAGGGAAAGATGGTTCCATTGCCTCTAGCTACAGACCAATTAGCCTCACCAGCTGTCTCTGCAAAACACTGGAGCGCATCATCAATCACAAACTGCAGTGGTACATTGAAAGTAAAAACATCCTTGTGCCACAGCAGGCTGGCTTTAGGCAGTGCTACTCTACGGAAGATCAGACAACCTACCTCTCTCAAGAAATTGAGGATGCATTCCAAGAGAAGAAGCTGGTGCTTGCGGCATGGATAGATCTGAAGAAAGCCTTTGACAAAGTCTGGAAAGAAGGTCTGATGAAGAAACTGAGAAACTGCAAAGTCAATGGAAGAATGTACAAATGGGTGAAAGCATACTTGCACAACAGAAGAGCCCGAGTACAGATAGACGGACTCAAGAGCAAGAAAGTACTACTGCGTCACGGTGTCCCCCAGGGCGGAGTCTTGTCCCCCACACTTTTTCTAATCTTCATCAATGATCTTGTTGCTCACCTACCGCATGGAATTAAAGCGGCAATGTACGCCGATGACCTGGTTCTATGGAGCACAAATGAATATGCATCAGTGGCCACCAGATTGCTACAAAGAGCTGTAGATACATTTGCTGCATGGGCAAATAGATGGTGTGTCAGCATAAACACTGACAAGTGCAGCACCACCCTATTTACCCTCTCTCCAAAACAAAAGGCAGGGATCATCCAGATAAATGGAACACCCCTAAGAGAAGATAAAGAACCAACATACCTTGGAGTAACATTTGATGGCAAGCTGATATGGAGAAAGCACATCAACAAAGCAGTAGCAAAAGCCAGAAGGAAAATAGCCATCCTGAGAAAGCTAAGTGGAACCACATGGGGAGCCAGTACGAAAATACTTAGCAAAGTTTACCAACAGAGCATACGACCACACCTGGAATATGGGTCAACTGCGTGGTGTTCAGCATCAAATACCACACTACAAGAGCTGGACAAGGTGCAAAATCAAGCACTTAGAGTCACCACAGGAGGGATGAGATCAACCCCTATAGTGGAAATGGAGAAGATGGGGAGGACACAGGCACTGAGTGAGCGCAGAGATACGAAAACGCTAATACAAGCAGAAAAGTTCCTCAGCTTGCCAGGCCACCCTATGAAGAACAGATTTGAAAACCTAGCTATGGGGCGGTTGAAAAGAAGTAGTTTTATCCACCAGGCCAAACGACTCTGCAGAGAAACCACTGATCTGCCCACAGTTGGTATCCCCCTAACAACTATTCCAGAGCGAACTCCATGGAAAGATGAGCATAGACTATCATTACAAATCCAGACAAAAGTGAGAGGAATATTTGACAAGGAAGAACAGAACAGTGTGCAGCGCAGAACAGCCACTCTCAGCTTCCTTGATGAAGAATACCCACAGGACCTCTGGATCCGAGTCTACACAGATGGGTCAGCACAAAATGCTGTTCGAAATGGAGGAGCGGGAGTGTACATAGAATACCCAAATAATACTAGGGACACAGCCAGAGTACCGACAGGAAAGTACTGCCATAACTATGATGCCGAAATTGAGGCAATCAAGATAGCAACAGAGAAATTACTAAATAACAGCAATGGTACACAACCTGTGGTGCTACTAACAGATGCAAAATCAGTACTCGAGGCGCTCCTCTCTGGGAAATTGCCAGTACTAAGGACACTACTTTCTGAACTTAGCAGTCAGCATAAAGTCACCATACAGTGGATACCATCCCACTGTGGAGTACCCGGAAACGACAGAGCTGATCAATTGGCTAAGGAAGGAGCCAAAGAGGAACAGCCTGATGTGCCCGTTACATACCACCAAAAGAAAAGAATGATCAAATCAGCCAGAAAGCCACCAAAACCTGCTCAAGATGACTACCACATTATGGACAGACCAGAACAAGTCATTATTCTGCGCCTCAGAACAGGACACAATAGATTACGCAACCACATGTATACAAAATTCAAGATTGGTGAAACAGCCATGTGCACATGTGGATTGGCGTCGCAGACAGCAGAGCACATACTCCAAGACTGCCCAAAATATAACATATCTAGGCAAACCTTCTGGCCTAGAGAGACGACGGTGGAAGATAAACTCTATGGACCACTGTGTGAACTGAAAAAAACAGTTCAATTCATGCAAGAGACGACATTGCAGATATAGACATATTTCAAGCGAACGAAAGAAGAAGAATATACTTATTGATTACTTCAATAAGTATTGTACAACCTCACGGAATGACACTATCCAGTGCCGTCCACCGGGCGCTGGAACGCAAATTATTCCTCCCCACGACGCTTGACGGCAGAAGTGGAAGATGATGATGATGAGGATGATTGATTACTTCTGATTTTGGATTTTCACCCGTATTCCGGTATACGATGGATCTCCTTGTAAGGTATGTGCAACGTGTTTGTGTTTAGTACGTTTCTTCTTGCAGGAGCTTAATATACCTATTTGTTTCCAATTCATATCGTTATATCCTGCTGCAGCCGCTGCTTTTCCTTCTATTTAAATTAATACATGGCCTTCACGATTCGGTTATCTAGGAAGTACCACACAACCGATGCCTTGTCTGAGTTTATAACGGCCCCTGCGTCCCTGCACCATTCCGCCACACTGTTTACTGCCGTCTGTGCCATGTCTATACACCAGCACATCATCTACAAATGTCAAAATTCTACCAACACCTGGTGTGTCAATAGCTGCGACTTTGCCGGTGTAGACATTAAAGAGCTCCGGGGACATGGTAAATTCCTGTGATGGCCCAGGTATAATAGTACATGGGTCAGAAGTTCAGGAACCCATGCGCAGTGCAATTTTACGCACATAAAGGACCGCCGCAACCCATTTGACAATTCAAGGGCAGATCACCATGTCCACAGAGTGTTTATCAACCGATTATACCTGACCCTGTTGTAAGCATCCTACAGGTCTAGTGACACCGCCACTGTTTCTTATTTATCCTGGAAGCCCTCATAGACATCAAATGCAAATGTTGCCGCATTGAACCAGGTGTCCTCCCCAGGCCGGTTAACTCCCAAGACCTTTGGGAAGCAGGTTACTACTTTCCAAGTGGATGCTTCTGGTTGATTGATTGAGTGATCCAGGAACCCACATCACATCATTCGGGGCATTCCCATTGGTGCTCCGTCCCCATTCTCAGCAGCCAGCGAAGAGTTCCAACACCAATAGTACCAGTAGCAATCTGATTATATGTCCGTCTCGCCTTTCCCCTGAGCGTCAGCCAGATCCCCTCGTCACTCCTCGCTGCCTCATTCTTGCCAGACCATGATGATCAATTTGCTCCTCCGAATTGTACACGTGCTTCCACAAGATTGCAACCACATCTGCCTCGTCATGCATCAATACTCCACCAAGTTTTGCAGAGCCAGCCAATCTGTCCGCCTGTTCATTCCCAGTACACCGGCATGCCCCGAAGAAAAGATCCAGGCGATGCTTGCCACCCGTGACCTCCGAAGCGAAGCAAGCCACTCTGCACGAAGCTTGCCTGTCCTCACCTCCCTCAGCATGCTTTCTGAGTCAGTTACAATCACGATGTGTGTGTGTGTGTGTGTGTGTGTGTGTGTGTGTGTGTGTGTGTGTGTGTGTGTGTGTGTCTGTATCGTATTTTCGATCCATCGGAATGCTGCAGTGCAATGCTCCACCTCCATTCTTAAGCAAGATGTTGTGGTATGATTTGCCAGGCTTTCCTGCACCAAACGTCGGCCATTAGCTTTTGCTATGAACCCCCAGGCACTTCTCCTACCTCTCGACACCGAACCATCTGTGTAGATAATCACATTATCAAGGCGAGCATTATCCTGAATTAGTTGCTGGATTTCCACTTCAGAGGCCCCTGCTGGCCACTCCATGCACTACCGGCTCAATGTGATTATAACTCCGCACAAGTCTGACTGCTCCGCTGGAACTGTGACCCAGCCTCTCCTCACCTAATGTTCTCCAAGGGGCACCCCTGTCTGATCGTATCCTCCGCCTGAGCCATCCATGATTTCCCTCTTATCAGTCGCAGACCCTTAACCGCGTCCAGCGCCTCATGCAATCTGTGTCTGCAGCTACTCTGAGGTATGCCTTCGCCTGCATCACCTTGAGCCTACCTGCAAGGATGTATCGCATACACACTACTGGGGTGTCTCTGGTGCATACCAGAATGACCCGCATAGCTTCGTTCTGTATGCGCTCTAACTTCACCAGCTGACACTTTGAGACAGTGAGCAGTCCTAGTCCATAATCAATAACTGAGAAGATCAAGTGCTGGTATAGTGTGAAAAGCATTCTATGCTCTGTGTCAATTGCAGCCATAGTTTTAAGTGCATTGAGTCCCTTTTGATATCTTGTCACAACCGTCTCCAATGGTCCTTGAAGGACAGGCTCCTGTCAAACGTGATTCCCAGATACTTCAGTTTGTTCTCTCTGTTGACGTTTCTACCATCTATCGTGAGGCTTGGGACATCAGCACTCACAATCCTGTTGTCCAGAGAGCACCACAAAACAGCAGCCTTTTCCGGGTGGATGAAAGCACTCATTTCAGTACATCAGTCAATCACGTTGTCTACTGTCGTCTGTAGCTCCTGAGCTGTTTGTACCCTATCTCCCCCTGCCTACATGCAGTAATCTCATCTCATCTCATCTCATCATGTTCCTCTTGTACCTTGCGGTGTCGAGGTGAAGTATAAACTTCGTGAGAGTGCCCGATTATGGGTTTAATATATCGATATTCCCATGGACTCTCTCCATTTATTATTTATCTTATTATCTTATTCCCTCCGTCCAACGTTTACGTGCTCGGCCTATTCCTCTGTTTCCACCTGGTCTGTACATCATTGCTTGTTGTGGTATGCTGTTGACTGGTAACCTACTTGCATGGCCAAACCATTTGACTTGCTGCTTTATAATAAAATCTAGTGCTGCTTTAACCCCCATTTTAGTCCTGATTTCTTCATTTCTGATTTTATCTATTCTTCATACGTTGAGTATTCTTCTCAGAAACCTCATTTCTGTTGTTGTGATTTTTCTTTTCTCTTTTTCTGTCATTGTCCAGGTTTGGCATTGGTAGGAAGATTGTGTTGTAAAGTGCTTTCTTAGTAGTTATTGATACATGCTTGTTCTTTAGTATTGGTGCCATTTGTCCAATGAGTTGATTTGCCTTATTGCACCTATTTTTGATCTCGTCTTCTGATCTGCCATTCGATGATATTATACTTCCTAGGTACTTGAAACTCTTTACTTGTTTCAAGGGATGTTCGTTTAGGTGAATTGTTGTTGATTTTTCTTCTTTAGTTATAGTTATTACCTCTGATTTGCTTGTGCTAATTTTCAAGTTATGTTCCCTACACATTTCGTTTAGACTATTCATGTGGTCTTGTAATTCAGCTTCTGATTTTGCTATTAGTGCTTGGTCGTCCGCAAACAGGAGTTCTCTAATGGTTAGATTTGCAGATGGTTCTTCTTCTGTGTTCTCGTCATGCGGTATTCTAGCTGTCTCTGCTTGGCTGATTTCTTTACATATGTTGTCTATATATGTTATGAACAAGAGAAGGACCAGGACACAACCTTGTCGTACTCCAGATCTTATGGTGAAGGGTTCTGAGTGTCCTCCAGTTGCTCTCACTATGCATTCACTGTTGTTGTATAAACTTCTACATAAGTTTGTTAGATGTGTACTCACTCCATATTGTTTAAGGATTTCCCACAGCTTGTTTCTAGATACCCTATCGAATGTTAGTATCCTTCCAACCCCTGATGCTTCTAGGTTTGCAATCTTGCTCGTATACACGTTAAAGAGCACCGGTGAGATTGCAGATCCCTGTGGCAGTCCCGGGGTTAACATATGTGGCTCTGAGGTCTATGCACCCAGACGGAGAGCAACCCGACGAGAATACAGGACGGCTGCTTTCCAGTTTACCAACCAGGGATCGCCCCCCTTCTCCATTAGTGCGGTCATCAAAATATCATATCTAACTCTATTGAATGCATCCTCAAGATCAAGCGCCGTCGCCATCGTTTTCTGTCCACCCCGGAACCCTTCATAAACGTCAGGGGCACTGTAACCCCTCCCCCGGGTAGGTGGACCCCGTTAGCTTTAAACGGCAGCCCATCTAGGAGACGAAAGACTCCAAATATAAATCCCCAAGTTCAAGGTGGAAAATTGTGCTGAGGCACTGGATGGCCATGGATACTTCTGGTAAGGGAGGTAACCTTCTTATTTATAAATATTCTGCTTTGCTAAAGGATACGACTTCATTGTCAAAGTAACTGTTGATGAGGAAGTACAATAATCTGTCACAGTACAACTCAAGTAACTGGATAAGGAAATATGCAATGGTGTAAGAAACGGTGCATGACTGTCTGCAAGGCACTGGGCAGGTGAAAGCAGTTTTTCATCAATAGCTTTGTGGAAGACACATTTCATACAAGATGAGAAATTGATTAGATCTCGAAGACTTTATCTTGAAAGGGACGTAGTCAGCGCTTCGGCGCTGCTATAACCCTTATTGTTCTCAATAAATTGTGAGTGTGCGGATGTCCAAGAAAGATGGGTCAACACAGTATGGCACCGGTGATCAGATCTGTGTAAGACTTCTGTATCTTGTACTGCCAAACATTTCTACTACTGATGTCCCCAGACCAGTGGGGGATGGTCCTTTGAAAAGAGAGTGACAGCCATCCTACCAAAGGTACAACCAATGCCTGACACCCCATACCCCCCACAATGTAAATGGGCATATTCTTAAACATGTGAATTGGTATAGTTATCTTGAAACAGTCATAACATCTGATGAAAGATGCATTGAAGAGATTAGAACTAGAATTGCCGTTGTGCAGGAAGGCTTTTGCAAGATGAAAAACATACTGACCAATAAACATATGTCAACTGAAACGAGAAAAAGAGTGTTGAAGTACTAAAGAGAAAGGTAATTTTGTATGGATGTGAAGCGTTGACAATGAGGAGACACGCTGAAAATAAACTATCTAATGGCTGTGGAAATGTGGTTTCTGAGAATGCAAAGAATACAATGAACAGACAGAAAAACCAATGAACAAGTCGTTAAAAAAACAAATGAACATCGTAAACTGATTAGAGACATTAGACGTAGACAACCAAAATGTTTTGGGCATGTTATGAGAAGAAATGAATTTGAGAACTTGGTGACAACTGGCAAGATCGAAGGGAAGAGACCAAGGGGAAGACCGAAAAGTAAATACCTGGATGGCTTGGCTACATGACATGGTTGAAACAGAAACACGGTGCTGATCCACGACTCTGGTGATCGAGTCAGATGGCAAAATATGACCGCCCACGCTTATCAGCATGGCACATGATGGATATATGGCTAGTACAAACATGGCCGTGCCGTGCTATGATACAGAGGGGCGGCCGTATCAAGGCGGCACCTTAAGGGGGCGGTATAAGAAGCGAAATCAAAGTACAATTTGAACCATTCAATAATTAAAAATCTTTATTGAGCGGCATTTCGAAAAGAAAAATAAGCATTTAAGGGGCGGCATTTCGAAGACTTGTATCATACTAAGAAAATCAACCGCAAGACCCTGTCCATAGGTAATCTACCACCAAGAGGTGCATTCCCTGTCAGACTATCAGGCTGTTTGTTCAATTCCCCCCCCCCCCCCCCCGCACTCCCACATGATCAGGGCAAAAAATAGTAAAATTATCGCAATCTGTGACCTCTGAAGCGAGGAAAGCCATTTCACAGGAAACATTCCTTTCTTATTAATCACACTCCTTGAGTCTGTAATGAATACAATGTCTGTTGTAGTGGTCTCCTCTAACCATCGGGATGCCGCTGTTACTGCTTCCACCTCCATCCTCATGCTGGAGGTCGTAGTCGCATGTACCAGACATTACTTTTTCAAGCATCGTCCATTAGCCTTCACGATGAAACCCCAGCCACTACGTCTGTTTCTCACCACTGACCCATCGGTGTAGATCACTATGTCACATTGATGTGTGTTGCTATGGATCAATTGTTGCACCTCAAACTGTGCGGCTTACTGCCCATTCTCTGCACTCACGACCCAGTGTTACTATTACATAGTACCAGCCCAACATGTCTTCCGGTATTTTAACCCACTTTTTTCACGATTGATGGTATCTAGACCACACACCTGAGGTATAGATATTTCTGTCGGTGCCATCCAGGACCTGCCTCGTTTAGTCTACGACCCATGACCATATCCACGGCTTCATGCAGGGGGTGATCCCTATGTGAAGTAACTCTCAGGTACCATTTTGCTTTTAGGACCCATTGTTGGTAGTGCTAGGAGATGTCTGTGTCCTTTGTGCACCCCAGGATTACTCGCATGGCCGCATTTCTGTATGCACTCCAACCGTTCAAGCTGGCTCTTTGATACTGGCAGCAGTCCCAAAGCATACTAGATGGCTGAAATTATTAACTGCTGAAAGAGCATTTAAAGCATCCTTTGCTCTAACCCGGTTGCTGCCATCATTCTCAATGCATTAAGTCCCTTACCAGCCTTTACCTCCAACGACCCCACATGGTCCTTAAAAGACATACACCTGTCATACACGCGTGCTTGTGAGACCAGGTGGAGAAGGCGGAGGAACAGATTGAGAACTCATATATGGAAAGAATGAGATTGCGGAGGATCGGCAGGTGTCCTGGAAGAATCGCAAAACTGAGAGAGAAGCCCAGGAGAACTTTTAATCAGATGGCGGTGGGAACGATTAATAGTATGACTCTTCGCTGGCTTTTGAACGAGGGAACGGAGCACGTATGGGAATGTCCTGAGTGCAGCGGTGTCGGTTCTTGACTCAACTCAACTCAACACCTGTGACACATGCCTGGGTTCACTATCATTAAGGTGAGTGTCCTTGATGACAATGCTACAATATAAACAAGTTCACGGGGTGAAACGGCATTCCCCGGAAAGGAAAAATAAGAAGATTGAAGGGGAAGTTGAGGAGAAGTCAATGCGCGAGTGTTGTGTGGAGACCGGGGAGGGCTGCAAAGAAGGGTTATAAAGACAGGGAAAAACATTGACGGGAACAGTTGAAGTTTAGACCCAGAGAGGGTCGGATAGTTTTGGACAGTGGAGTTTTGGGACCCGACAAGTGTAGGTCGGTGGTTTGGGAAAGTGAAGAATAGGGGAGTTAGCGATACAACTCCGCCTGTGGTTTTCAGTGATAGGAATTCTGAGACTAAGGATTAAAGACTGAGCCCGGTTATCAGCAGACATAGTGAATTGAAGCCTAGCTCTAGAGAGGGTCGGATAGTTAATGGAGGCTTAGTTCCATAGTGGGTTGGATCCAGTGAGTTTGGGCCGGAAGAGTGGCTAGTAAAACTGTCGTGGTGGATGAGATTAAGTAGACCTTGAGAAGGCAGTGTTTTTCAAGTGTTCGGTTGTGATGAAGATATATTCTAAGAGAATTATTGTTCCTGGATTTATGTGTTGTGTGGTTCCGTGTTAATTCAGCATTAAATGGATATTATGTGCGCAAACTCAATCGTGTTCACTGACTGGTTGATGTATGTTGTAGTGGTAACTTGTGGTGTGAGACAGGGGGCTAGCTCAGCATCCACACTGCAGTAATATAGAAGGAACAGTATGATCTAGACAACGACCAATCTTAGTTTGATACAAAAGAGTTTGTGTCATTCAAGATTTTATGCGGGCTACGTTCGGTCAAGATACTGTCGCATGATTGCGCACTCCGTCTTGTTCACATCTGCACATCACAACTTCAAAACACACTTCTCACTAAAGGTTTGCACTAGGGAGAATTGGAATGCTAGGAATGTAGCGTCAACATTATTAATAGCTGTGAAACCCAATGATGGACAGATCATGTGGTCTAAGCCTGTTCTATTCATTGGTTAACCTAGAATAATCGCGTCGCCCGCGAAATGTTTTGGGTCCAGCGACGCTAACTTTCAGCACATGCAGATCGACCGGCAAAGCATCCAGATGTGGTTTAGGTCTCTGTATGTCCCTCATCCTGATTCAGAAGGAAAGCTTCAGACTAAATTATGCCTGAGTTTGTTTATTTCTGAGTCAGGTAAAGCTTTAAGTATGAGAGTGTGTGTGTGTAAGTTCCGGCACGAATATATATATATATATATATATATATATATATATATATATATATATATATATATATATATATATATATATATATATATATATATATATATATTCTTCTATTAGAAGAATTCTATTAGCCACCAACTTTCAACCAGTCCCAAGATGGCTACTCTCTGCCAGCGCTGATGTAGATATCTGACGCCCTCTATCTTTCGTTTCCAGAAGAGTTGCTGTACAATCACTATGTCTTAAGCTGTGAAAAGAGGCACTTAAGCCATACTGCTACTCCTAAACTACTAGCTTCTGACTGCGTTCAGAGCAGGTTATTACAGGATAAACTATGATCTGTGTGCTCTGGGTGTCGCCTTAGTTGCAATCCACAGCGAACCGCCAACACACGCGAATGTGAGAAGGAGGAATGAAAGACTCTACCTCTTATCTTATATGTTCGTGGCGTGAAGACAGAATGTGTGTGTAACTGTTTAGCATCCATGACTGGTCCAGCATTTATACTGCTGTGATTTATTCGAACAAGCATTGAGCACTCTTACGAACCACAGTCCAGCTAACAGCCCAACACCGGCACTCAAGTGAACGAATAAAAGAAGAATGGTGTTAGTTTGAGAGAATGAGTACAATGTGGTGTCTCATCTTTCTTTCACTCTGTATATATATGTATATGTTATTGAATGAGAGGCAGTGTAAATCCTCATAAGGAACATTTCACATAGACCTCCACATTCATACCAATTATATGTTACTTATATTAACTTTAGAGTGAAATATTTAATGTATGTTTCTTTACATTATTACTTTGATGCAACATGTGGAATGTAGTTGATTAAACCATCACCCTGTTTGACGGAGTAAGTAAAGGACATAATATGCTTTCATGCATAAGCACTTCTAAACTGTCAGGGGGAAATATCACCCCAGTGTCAGAAGAAGTAAGTAAAGGAAATGACAGAAGAGGTGAGAGGGTATAAACAGGAAAGTATCCAGGCAGACTAAAACAATGGTGGCAGCACTGATTGGTAACATGAGTTAATATGTATGAGATGAACAATCATCCTATTCTGTTCCATTACTATGTAGGGATCAGATATGCTGGGTACATGTCATCATTTACTCTCCATCATTCTTTTCTAGCCTTGTCAGTCACTGTGTCTGTGTCCTCTGTGAGAACATCAGCCAACAGGCCACTATGTACAAGTGCAGTAAAAGAAAGCTTGCCCAATATAATTGCTGATGTCTAATGCCAGTACAAGGAGAGACACTGTAGCTCTTAACTTGTAGGTACTTCCTGAACCTGCTACCTTCTGTAACTCATTCTTAACTTGTAGGTACTTCCTGAATCTGCTACCTTCTGTAACTCATGTCTGTAAACCCTTTTCATTCTTGTCCACTGGAGAATTATCATCCTTTGGCTAGATATAAATGTGTTCACCATGTTTATCCACCTCAGGTGAGGATGGCGGTGTTCGCAGATTGTCATGATCCAGAGTTGCAGATCACTGTCCAATAAGGTACCAAGGGACTGCAAATCATGAGCTGTTCGGTAAGAATAAGGTGCACAAGAGATCTGTTGTCAGGAGTTCCCTGATCTAAGAGTCTTTATTGAACTGTGCCCAAAACTCAGCTTTGCTTCATGGAGAAATGACATAATCTGATTTAAGAGACTTTATAAGATCATTTGGATCAATTTTATAATTCACAAGAGACTTGCAAATTACTAATTTAAAGCTGAAGTCTGATAGACAATTTCATACGAAAGAACTGTTATCATAAGTTATTCATTCAAGAAAGTTCTCCGGAATATGTGTAGATTTGTTTATTCCAAATCACTTACAGATTCATGGAAGTTTCACAAAAAGAACAGTGTTATAGTGCAGAGACATTGTTAGGTGGTCCAGAGTGGTCCAGTGATGAAATGCCAGAACAACAATAGATCTTTTCAGGAGTTCTAATCTCCATTGTGGTTTTGGAACCTGATCCTGTAGACTAATATGTTTGTTCAAATGTCATAATGCATCGCTGGTTACTTCCACAGGTTTTTATTCTGATTAATAAACAAAATTAACTGTTCCTGCATTCTGCTGTCAAATACATTGTGGTGTGACAAAACATTTTATTATCTATGTGTTTAGTTAGTGAAACTACTTCACATAGAGGTAGTATCTGGAACTACAGGTGACTGGGTAAACACTAATAGACAGCTAAATTCTGTCCTATTGTAATCTCCCAGGTTCCAGGTTACTCAGAAAAGGGAACTTTACATTTTATTAATTCCTGTGACCATTTCACCTAAAAGGGAAAATGATCATAGGTGGGGGACTCTCGAGCTAATTAAGTTTCTCTTTTCGGGAAGGAAGATTTTGGAGGGAAGAAATTAATTTTCCTGAGAAAACTCCTAGATTTCCAGAGCTATTATGGGTCACTTTGGCTTCCAAGAACCCATCCCCTCCAAATGAAATCAGTCCCATCCTCATAGCTTTACTTCATTGTGGGGTAAGTCAGAGTGGGTACTGCTTCCAACTCCCAACATGTCACAGATACCCATTGTAATATAGAGAGATTTTATGCGGACTCTTCGCTTAGAGAGGATACTGAGTTCAGAGACATTAGTCGAGCGCACAATTATCACCATAGTCTAACAGACGGCCTGTTTCCAAGGGGTCGGAGAATTAACACAGAGTTCACGGGCCACCACAGGTAAAAATAACATTGCCCACCCGGAGAGGGAGGGTGGACAGTAGGAGGACAGTATTGCTGAAGCCAGGTTTTTCACGAAAAACAGACAGGCGCCACGGTGAAGACAGGTGTACGGCGTTTTCAGAGGTCAAGAGTTCGGCGCAGGTAAACAGAGAGGGTGGTGCGCCAGCGGCCAGGTAGTGGTGGAATACATGTTTGGAAACTCATTCGGGGAGGGTAGATATATGAGAAAGTGTGGAAAACACACAGAAGTGACGGTTGTCTAGTCCACCGAGGAGGGGTGAAAGACGGTGGTAGGACAGAGAGTGTTTGTGTATCAGGAAAATTTTCCAGTGTATCTGGACAAAGAGGGAACATTATTTTTGATCATAGCCAGATTCAGCGCGGGTGAATTTGTACAAAGAGAAACTGACGTGACCTTGGGTGGCTGTGTACAACGGAAATGTACTGACGGAATTTCCACGAGAGCTAGATAAACAATGCCAGTTATTTTGCACTGAAACCAGGATTTGCGTTTGTCGATTGTTACCATCGTTCTGTTATCACCATCGCGTCACCGGGCAAACAATCTACAGCAAACAATCAGGTGCCGTCACCGCAAGAGTGGTCGAATTTATCTGCCCAAAAGTTACTATATACACACATTTTCACTTCTGGATATTCATCACCATTTTTAACTTTGCTGACAGTCGGGACCCGTTATCACCATGTCAAGGAAAAACTAACAACGCATCAAAACATTAATTTGTCTTTGTGATCGAGCGTCGTGGTCATTTTAAAAACATCCACTAGGACGGACGGGGAAGTTTCATTTTGGACGATAGAAGCCCTACCATCACCCAAGGCAGCCATATCGGATCAGTTCGGGGGTTTCTTCACGGAAACTACTAAATACACATAAATACTTTTGAAAATTGCCATACTGGTGTCTGACGACTGCTGTTGTTGGTTGTGCCCTTCATATGTTTTTCAGTGACGTTATTGTGCGTAATCTGCTTATTCGTATGTGGTCTCATGTATGGTGTCAATAGGGATTTTTGTGACTCTTCTCTGAATCAGGGAGGCATTGCAAAAAATATTCTAGCTGCGCACAGTATATTTTCTAGGAAGTAATCGATGGGTCGGTTTGGTTTTTTGCCTTGGGGCATTGTCTGTCTTCGAATAATATCCTGTGCCGTGGTGTCTTGCATCAGCTCTGTGTATATTATTGATTTGAGATTCCTTCTTTTCTTATTATTATATTTACGTATGGTATTTTGTTTCTTTGGGTATATATGTGTTATTATTGTAACTCTTGCGACCAAATCTACTATATAGATTGTTTTCGGTGTCTTACGCGCACTGTGGTCGTCTCACATAAGCATGTGATGTTACTGTGGTTTATTTCTTCGTGATCACCGTCTCCATGTACTCAGCTTGTGCGTCTAGTGTTTTATAGGCTTCATTAATTGTTTATCATCCATGTACATTTATATATGTATGTCTAGCAATATTTCCAGAAACTTTCTACAACTATTTGTTATATATTCGAGGGAGTCCATGTAATACCCCCACCCCCACTACTAAGTTTCTTAAAGAGTGACTGTGTGAGTACAGAGTGATATTATCAGCACTACGAATTTACGTAAAGTCTGAGTGGTGGTGTGCTTAGGAAAGGTACACAAAGACTAGACGCAGTGTCTTCATGCTATAGTTGGCTGACAGACAGCAACGTGTCCACAATTATAAAGATGCCTACTTTAATGGAATACATAGAAGCAGGTGAACGAATAGGCCTGAAGGCAAAGAGTTACAGGTGTTTGCAGAAGCAAAATTGAAAGAATTTCATTACTGGGAAAGAGAGGAAAGGCATAATGAACGCGAGGCAAAACGCCTACAGGAAGAAAAGTTAGCTGAAGCCCAACGCCTACAGGAAGTAAAGATAGCTGAAATGGAAAACAAGCGTCTACAGGAAGAGAAAGAGACACAATTGAAACTAGAAATGGAAAAACAAAAGTATCAGTTTGAGATAGAGAAGGCGGTTGCACTCAGGAAATTAGAACTAGCGTCAAATGGTCAGAGTGAGGAAGGTAGAAGACCATCGCAGTCGTCACAACGATTGAAATTGCCATATTTTACGGACCGAGACAATCTTCAAGCTTATCTTGACAGATTTGAAGCGTCTGTGAAAGCTGTAGGCATTCCAGAAGGAGAATATGCTATGACGTTGAGTGAGTACCTTACGGGAAAGGCCCTAGATACCATGTTCAATTTACATGTGGCAGAAAGAAACAATTATACTTTTCTGCGTCAACGCTTGCTTACAAAGTTCAACCTAACTGGGCATGGATACAGTTCAGACAATTAGTGCCAGAGACAAATCAGAATTTTACAGATTTTGTCAATATAGTGAAGAACACATTTAATAAATGGATGGAGCTTGCAGAAGTTGGAAACGATTTTAATCGATTAGTGGATTTGATGCTAAGAGACAAGGTATTATCGTCATGCAATACAAACTAAGTGGCTTTCTTTCAAGAACGAAAACCAAAGGACAAAGACTCAATGTCCCAGTTAGGGCAAAACCACAAGACTGCACATCCAAACAGTTTTATTGGCAGACAAATGAGTGAGGAAATAGTCTGTGCAGCGTACATTAAACAGGATCAGAATCCTGAAATCAGACCAAGATCGAAAAGTGTAGACTTAACACATAGGTATGAGCAACAAGAACCTCAAGACAATGGTTTTCGTGGCAACAATTTTGACAGATCAGGACGTTACCTATACCACAGGGGAAATTTTAAGAGACGTCCAAATGGCTATGCGGGATGTTGGAATTGTCGGAGCTGGAGACACAAGGTAGCACAGTGTGATGTACAACCAGCCAATGGGCCAACGAATAACAAGAAATAGGAGATAATTTGTTTCATATGTGGAAAAAATGGCCATGTCATCTATCAATGTACGATGGGAAACTGAGCAGTCTAATGCAGCCCAAGTGATTGAGACATTTAATAATGAGAGTTGTAGTTGATGCAAACCTCTTTTTGATAAAGACAGTGAGCCTGTCTTAATGTGTGATCACACAGTTCAAGCAGGATCAGCAGTGCATGCAGGAGGAAGTTTGAAGCAGCACCATGGATTCGTTATTGATAGTCCAGCATTAACACTTAGGGATTCCGGATGTACCACGGGCGGGGTCAGAAAGAGTTTGGTAGATCCCTCGGATTACACAGGGAAAAAGGTTAGATGTATAACATTTAATGGGACAGTAGCATTTTACCCATTGGCCGTAATCACAGTGACAACACCATATATCACAGGAAGAGTGACAGCATGTGTTCTGGACTCACCAGTGGCAGATCTAGTCATTGGAAATGTGCCACGAGTTAAAGAGTGTACAGAAGAGGAAGTAGTTCATTGCGACCACAAACATGGTGTAAGCAGTAACGAGGTAGTTACCAGAAGAAAACTTCGATTAGATCCGATAGCTGAAGAAGAAGAGGCACTTGAAGTTGACAACCAAACAGGGACTGAGGACAAGGATAGTACAACTGAGCATTTGAGAATGGATCTCAAACATAGCTTTAGTGACTCCCAGAGACAAGATACTACTCTGGACAAATGTTTCCAAGGGTGTAGTAAAGTAGAACATAGACAATCAGAGAAGGGTAGAGGGTGCTTTTGAAATGAAGAACAGTGTTCTCACTCGCAGTTGTTCAGATGACAAAACTACACGTAGGCAAGTAGTAGTACCCTTAGCACAAAGAGACCGAAATACAAGAACAGCTCAGGATATTGCATGTGCAGGGCACATAGGAATAAGGCGTACGCAGCAGAGAGCAGGGTGCCAGTAACATTGGCCAAGATTTAATAAAGAGGTCAAACTAAACAGAGAATCCGGTGTAATGGCGCAAAATATAGACAGGAAAGTTAAGTCAGTTCAAAAGAGTGCTAACGACATCACTGACCCAGGGTTAGGGAGGGCATACAGGGGTTGTAAATATATAGGGACCATGAGTGATGGGTACACGAATGATAGACCCATCATCGACAGGAATTGATGGCAAGAAAAGAACCACCTGATATAGGGTCGGTACACAAATAGTTTGGGTGTTCTTGAAAATATTAATAGATCTGCGGGTACATAAATATAATGTTTTCTATGATATGTTGATTATTATGCGATGTATTAGCCCTTGCAGTGGTACACAAGATGAAAAGTTGGTTGTATTGATGTGTGGGGAATATGGGAGTTTACTATGATTACTTGATGTATTATTAGTGTGGTAGCAGGAGTGAGAGGGAGTCATACTTACGGCTACCCAGGCAATGTTTCTGGGTCACATATTTGATAAGTATTAGTCTCCCATCATTTGAAAACGATGTTTTCTTTTGAGGAGGGGGTAGTGACACATGCCTGGGTTCACTATCATTAAGGTGAGTGTCCTTGATAACAATGCTACAATATAAACAAGTTCACGGGGTGAAAGGGCATTCCCCGGAAAGGAAAAATAAGAAGAGTGAAGGGGAAGTTGAGGAGAAGTCAGCGCGCGAGTGTTGTGCGGAGACCGAGGAGGGCTGCAAAGAAGGGCTAAAAATACAGGGAAAAACATTGACGGGAACAGTTGAAGTTTAGACCCAGAGAGGGTCGGATAGTTTTGGACAGTGGAGTTTTGGGACCCGACAAGTGTAGGTCGGTGATCTGGGAAAGTGAAGAATAGGGGAGTTAGCGATACAACTCCGCCTGTGGTTTTCAGTGATAGGAATTCTGAGACTAAGGATTAAAGACTGAGCCCGGTTATCAGCAGATATAGTGAAATGAAGCCTAGCCCTATAGAGGGTCGGATAGTTAGCGGAGGCTTAGATCCATAGTGGGTTGGATCCAGTGAGTTCGGGCCGGAAGAGTGGCTAGTAAAAACTGTCGTGGTGGATGAGATTAAGTAGGCCTTGAGAAGGCGGTGTTATTCAAGTGTTTGGTTGTGATGAAGATATATTCTGAGAGAATTATTGTTCCTGGATTTATGTGTTGTGTGGTGCCATTTTAAATTCAGCATTAAATGGATATGATGTGCGCAAACTCAATCGTGTTCACTGGCTGGTTGATGTATGTTGTAGTGGTGACTTGTGGTGTGAGACAGGTGGCTAGCTCAGCTTCCACACTGCAGTAATATAGAAGGAACAGTATGATCTGGACAACGACCAATCTTAGTTTGATACAAAAGAGTTTGTGTCACCTGTCAAAGGTATTTCCCATGTATTTCAATTTACTCTCTCTACTGAGAGGAGATCTATTTAATGTAATGAACTGGAAACAAATAGGTATATTAAGCTCCTGCGAGAAGAAACGTTCTAAACACAAACACGTTGCACATACGTCTTTTTCTTCTCCCACATGGAAACAGTGTAGTGATGCTTTTTGCTTTTTTATGTTTCGTTGTTTATCTGTCTGTGCTGTCCTTTCCTTGACAAAGATTCTGAGAATCGAAACGTCGGCCGTCCTGTGTGTTTTATTGTACGCTTTTGTCTGTATTTTTATTTTATTATTTATTTTATATATTTATTGATTACTTCTGATTTTGGATTTTCACCCGTATTCCGGTATACGATGGATCTCCTTGTAAGGTATGTGCAACGTGTTTGTGTTTAGTACGTTTCTTCTCGCAGGAGCTTAATATACTTCTTTGTTTCCAATTCATATCGTTATATCCTGCTGCAGCCGCTGCTTTTCCTGCTATTTAATGTAATACATGGCTTTCACGATTCGGTTATCTAGGGAGTACCACACAACCGATGCCTTGTCTAAGTTTATAACGGCCCCTGCGTCCCTGCAAGACTCCGCCACCCTGTTTACTGCCGTCTGTAAGTCTACAGCGAAACTTCCCCGTCTCTGCCATGTCTATACACCAGCACATCATCTACAAATGTCAAGATTCTACCAACACCTGGTGTGTCAATAGCTGCGACTTTGCCGGTGTACACATTAAAGAGCTCAGGGGACATGGTAGATTCCTGTGATGGCCCAGGTATAATACATGGGTCAGAAGTCCAGGAACTCATGCGCAGTGCAATTTTACGCACATACAGGACCGCCACAACCCATTTGACAATCCAAGGGCAGACCACCATGTCCACAGAGTGTGTATCAACCGATCATACTTGACCCTGTTTTAAGCGTCCTCCAGGTCTAGTGTCACCGCCACTGTTCCTTGTTTATCATGGAAGCCCTCACAGACATCAAATGCAAATGTGACCGCATTGGCCCAGGTGTCCTCCCCAAGCCGGTTAACTCCAAAGACCTTTGGGAAGCAGGTTACGACTTTCCAAGTTGATGCTTCTGGCTGATTGATTGAATGATCCAGGAACCTACATCACATCATTCGGGTCATTCCCATAGGTGCTCCGTCCCCATCCTCAGCAGCCAGTGAAGAGTTCCAACACCAATAGTACCAGTAGCAATCTGATTATATGTCCATCTTGCCTTTCCTCTGAGCGTCGGCCAGATCCCATCGTCACTCCTCGCTGCCTCATTCTTGCCAGACCATGATGATCAATTTGCTCCTCCGAATTGTACACGTGCTTCCACAAGATTGCAACCACACCTGCCTTGTCATGCATCTGTCATAAGTCGGGGTGCCCCACCAGCTAGATGAAAGTATTTATTCACTGGCGAGCAACCCTAAATAGTCAGAAACTGACTATGGACAAAATCTATATGGCTGAACTACAGATTAAGCCCTGAATATCCAACGTACAGCTCTAAGTGGCTCGTTACAAAATGAAATGAACTGTGCTGAATATTCGCCAAGGTATAGGAAAGAGAAGGTTAGCTTAAGATAGATGTTTTAAGTCTAAATATATTAGTATAGACGACTATCTCAGTACAGGTTTTCCCCCTGACTGCTCCTTTCCTTGGTGTGTAAGTGAACCCCCACCAATGTACACAACAACACGTATGCACAATTGGAAAAAATATAATGACAGAACTATGAGTTACAAGACTACAACATTTATTTACTAATCATAGACATTGGATGATTGTCAATATGAGGATGATAAAATCATATACATATTGATATTGATGACAAACATTACGTAACTTTACTTGTTACTCCATCTATCTGGATCTGTGGTCCAGATCCCCACTCTCCAGTAGACAACAAAAGAAAAAGAAAAAGAACAGCTTGCCGGTATTCTGAGATCCTGTCAGTCCTGACACTCCTAGTCAGTAGTCTCTAGTCTTGAGATCTATAACATAGGGCTCCTTGTGAGAGCTTGAAAGAAAGTCAAGAATGTGTTATATCAGTTCTACATCAGCGCAATCCTAATTAAAACATATCATAACACAAACATATACAATGACCAGTCTGGCCAAGTTTCTCTTCCAGCTCTACTATGTTCACCATCCTCCTTCTCCCTACTGTCTTTAGTCTGGGACGGGCTTTTCAATTGTCTCACACGCCTGTAATGATTACATTTCTGCCGCCCCATGTCCATATCGCTAATACAGAAATTCTGTGTCGTACAGCCGCTCCGTCCAATGTTAGTTTAGCAGCTCACAGGGTCGGTAAGTGTATTATAACAATGCCAGGTCATCCGGGCTTACAAGCCGTGACCAATAGCTGTGCCAGGTTTCCATGCATTACCGGGGACGCACGCCCACAATACACTGAGGAAGTTTAGCACCATATACCCCATAACACTTGTGGGTACTGTCTGTGCCATTACAGCTCTGCTACAAATGCAATCGATGGTTAGTGTGCCAATGCGCACACCATAATATAACACGTCATATTGATAGGCTTGCATATGACAAATCAATATACCAAACATGAAATACACATAAAACATTAATTAAACTAGACATATTATGATACTTTAACATAATAGCATAATGCACTAGTTAGTTTGTAGGTATACGAAATGAGATGTATATACACAAAAAGAATATGTACGAAGCATATTCCTAGCATCGTATATTCATATGAAATTACACATACATACATCCAACATATCCGTAAACATTATATTACTTCAAGATAGACATCTAATGATACTCACATAATAGCATCAGGCATTATTAATGAGTACTAATATTGTATAGCTACAAAATGAGATATACAACAAGTCTAATTGAAGTGACCAAACAGACCAGCTATATTTGCTGAGCTGCCCGGTTTAATCACACTTAGTTACTGCTGTTGTAAGAATTAAATAAATAGTCAGTTGACTATATTCTGTACAACAAATGCACACACCAAAAGGCAACTAGGATAGTGTACAAAGAAATGACAAGCATCTACCAAGACACCTAAAAGTCTACCCAGACAAGATCTGTCTCACATAAGGCTCTATTTCTCAGAAGAAAAACACTTTAAAGCAATATGATATTGAACGCAGAACTTAGAAAGAACACTCAAGTAATCTATGACAATGATAGTTCTTGCAATAACCTAGATCAGATATAGACTGGAATTCAGAACATACACCTAAAATACTTAGTTACTAAGAAATCTACATTTACTCTCTCTTCTCACCTGTTCTGAAGTCAAACTTAATCTAACATAAACTAGGCTAGGGACCCTTATTTAAGCTGAGTCAAGCAGACAGTGTCTGAGACACTATTATCTCTTTGGCATTCCCGTCATAAATTCTTCTTATCTCCCGCTGACGGTAATTGCAATTATCCCCGCAACCTGGCCATCACACCTTGCTCCTCTCTGTCTGGTACAGTCTACAGGCCCCGTGTTAATTGTCTTATCAGATCTGTTTTCACACATTCCTGAGTCTGCCAGTCAGAGTGGACGGGGCTTGTTTACAGCCCTGGGTCAATGTTGTTCACACCTGGGCGATTTCCTACCTATGCTTATCAGGTGTCATGCCTGGTCGGTTTTAATTACACAGTCCATGGCCCCTTCATTGTTGATTCAGCATGTCTGGGTCAGCAGTTTCCCAAGGTGTATACTAATTATCTAGTTGCCATTTTACTTGCCATCTGCAAGCTTACGTCATGGCTAGAGGCTTTTTGTGAATAATCTTACCTCACGACTAGATAATTTTGGAGTAGTGTGATTAATTCATTCTTTCTCAATTTGGCCTCTCAAATTTGGAGACCGAGAAAAATATTCTGGGATGTTAAGGCGGCCAATTCGTGACAGCATCAATACTCCACCAAGTTTTGCAGAGCCAGCCAATCTGTCCGCCTGTTCATTCCCAGTACACCAGCATGCCCCGAAGAAAAGATCCAGGCAATGCTTGCCACCCGTGACCTCCGAAGCGAAGCAAGCCACTCTGCACGAAGCTTGCCTGTCCTCACCTCCCTCAGCATGCTTTCTGAGTCAGTTACAATCACGATGTGTGTGTGTGTGTGTGTGTGTGTGTGTGTGTGTGTGTGTGTGTCGTATTTTCGATCCATCGGAATACTGCAGTGACCGCCTCCACCTCCATTCTTAAGCAAGATGTTGTGGTATCATATGCCAGGCTTTCCTGCACCAAATGTCGGCCATTAGCTTTTGCTATGAACCCCCAGGCACTTCTCCTACCTCTAGACACCGAACCATCTGTGTAGATAATCACATTACGAAGGCGAACATTTTCCTGAATTAGTTGCTGGATTTCCACTTCCGTGGCCCATGCTGGCCACTCCATGCACTCCCGGCTCAATGTGATTATAACTCCGCACAAGTCTGACTGCTCCGCTGGAACTGTGATCCAGCCTCTCCTCATATAATGTTCTCCAAGGGGCACCCCTGTCTGATCGTATCCTCCGCCTGAGCCATCCATGATTTCCCTCTTATCAGTCGCAGACCCTTAACCGCGTACAGCGCCTCATGCAATCTGTGTCTGCAGCTACTCTGAGGTATGCTTTCGCCTGCATCACCTTGAGCCTACCAGCAACAGTCGGCAAACCAAGGATGTATCGCATACACACTACTGGGGTGTCTCTGGTGCATACCAGAATGACCTGCATAGCTTCGTTCTGTGTGCGCTCTAACTTCACCAGCTGACACTTTGAGACAGTGAGCAGTCCTTGTCCATAATCAATCACTGAGAAGATCAAGTGCTGATTTAGTGTGAAAAGCATTCTATGCTCTGTGTCAATTGCAGCCATAGTTTTAAGTGCATTGAGTCCCTTTTGAGATCTTGTCACAACCGTCTCCAATGGTCCTTGAAGGACAGGCTCCTGTCAAACGTGATTCCCAGATACTTCATTTTGTTCTCTCTGTTGACGTTTCTACCATCTATCGTGAGGCTTGGGACATCAGCACTCACAATCCTGTTGTCCAGAGAGCACCACAAAACAGCCGCCTTTTCCGGGTGGATGAAAGCGCTCATTTCAGTACACCAGTCAATCACGTTGTCTACTGTCGCCTGTAGCTCCTGAGCTGTTTGTACCCTATCTTTCCCAGCCTACATGCAGTAATCTCATCTCATCTCATCTCATCTCATCTCATCTCATCATGTTCCTCTTGTACCTTGCGGTGTCGAGGTGAAGTATAAACTTCGTGAGATTGCCCGATTATGGGTTTAATATATCGATATTCCCATGGACTCTCTCCATTTATTATTTATCTTATTATCTTATTCTCTCCGTCCAACGTTTACGTGGTCGGCCTATTCCTCTGTTTCCATCTGATCTGTACATCATTGCTTGTTGTGGTATGCTGTTGACTGGTAACCTACTTGTATGGCCAAACCATTTGACTTGCTGCTTTCTAATAAAATCTAGTGCTGCTTTAACTCCCATTTTAGTCCTGATTTCTTCATTTCTGATCTTATCTATTCTCCATACGTTGAGTATTCTTCTCAGAAACCTCATTTCTGTTGTTGTGATTTTTCTTTTCTCTTTTTCTGTCATTGTCCAGGTTTGGCATTGGTAGCATAGAGTTGGTAGGAAGATTGCGTTGGAAAGTGCTTTCTTAGTAGTTATTGATACATGCTTGTTCTTTAGTATTGGTGCCATTTGTCCAATGAGTTGATTTGCCTTATTGCACCTATTTTTGATCTCGTCTTCTGATCTGCCATTTGATGATATTATACTTCCTAGATACTTGAAACTCTTTACTTGTTTCAAGGGATGTTCGTTTAGGTGAATTGTTGTTGATTTTTCTTCTTTAGTTATAGTCATTACCTCTGATTTGCTTGTGCTAATTTTCATGTTATGTTCCCTACACATTTCGTTTAGACCAGTGTTTCCCAACCTTTTTTGTACCATGCCTCACTTAAGCCTTTCTAAAATTCATATTGCCCCCCTCCCCCGCCCCATGCCCCCCCCCCCCCCCCCTTCAACATATACATTATTTTTAATATTCAAAATTGAAATGTTCACTAAAGAAACTTGAATGATAGGTTTTAGGAAGAAATCACTAGGTAATTATTGAGCAAACACAGTAAGTAAATTTTCAAAACATATAATGGGGAACTGAAATTAAAGTACAAAATAATTTTAATGAAAGATTTTTCTATATTATTTTAATTATTAGTAATTATTTATTATTTAAATTTAGTGAGATCCTTGCGCTTGATGCTTGCTGCAAAGAGATCTTATGTCAGGTTCCAATTTAGTTAACTTCAGTCTCAAGTCTCCCCGTTTTGTTATATTCAGCCGATTTCTTCCATTTTCGAATTGCCCCCCTTAACAGTCAAATTGCCCCCCTGTGGGGCGTGGGCCCCACGTTGGGAAACACTGGTTTAGGCTATTCATGTGGTCTTGTAATTCAACTTCTGATTTTGCTATTAGTGCTTGGTCGTCCGCAAACAGGAGTTCTCCAATGGTTAGATTTGCAGATGGTTCTTCTTCTGTGTTCTCGTCATGCGGTGTTCTTGCTGTCTATGCTTGGCTGATTTCTTTACATATGTTGTCTATATATGTTACTAGCTGACCCGGCCCGGCTTCGCCCAGTCCTTGGTGGGGAGCATCTCATTTAATTCATATAAGTAGTCATATAAGTTCCCGTTCCCGTTACCGATTGTCTGTCTGTCTGTCTGTCTGTCTGTCTGTTTGTCTGTCTGTCTGTCTGACCCGGCCCGGCATCGCCCAGTCCTTGGTGGGGAGCATCTTATTTAATTCATATAAGTAGTCATATAAGTTCCCGTTCCCATTACCGACTATCTGTCTGTCTGTCTGTCTGTCTGTCTGTCTGTCTGTCTGACCCGGCCCGGCTTCGCCCAGTCCTTGGTGGGGAGCATCTAATTTAATTCATATAAGTAGTCATATAAGTTCCCGTTACCGTTACCGACTGTCTGTCTGTCTGTCTGTCTGTCTGTCTGTCTGTCTGTCTGTCTGTCTGTCTGACCCGGCCAGGCATCGCCCAGCTCCTGGTGTGGAGCATCTCATTTAATTCATATAAGTAGTGATATAAGCTCACGTTCCCGTTCCTGACTATCTATCTGTCTGTCTGTCTGTCTATCTGTCTGTCTATCTGTCTGATCCGGCCCGGCTTCGCCCAGCCCCTGATGGGGAGCATCTCATTTAATTCATATGAGTAGTCATATAAGTTCCCGTTCCCGACTGTCTGTCTGTCTGTCTGTCTGTCTGTCTGTCTGTCTGTCTGTCTGTCTGTCTGTCTGTCTGTCTGTCTAATCATTTATTGGTTGCAGTTAGAACAACCTTAGATAAACGAAGACCAACTTACAAAAAGCATTAGAAAGAGCACTTGAAAGATCTTTACATCTTCCCCAACAATTAACTTGGGTAAATGGAGCAGCGGCAGCAGCAGCAGAAGAAGAAGAAAAAGGAGGAGTAGGAGCTGGGAGGAGGAAGAGGGAGGAGGAGGGAGGAGGAGGAGAAAGAGAGAAGAGGAGGATGGAGGAGAGAGGGAGGAGGGGGAGGAGAAGAGGAAGAGGGTAGGAGGTGGAGGAGGGGAGAGGAGGAGGAGGAGGAATATAACGCATATGCCTGTAGATTTAATAATGGCTGAAGTTGTTCCATGTCTTCTTAGAGTTGGCGACAGTGTAAAGAAATATAAAATCTTCAAACTTGATAGAGATAAGGTAACTATTATTTATTCATTCTTTAAGCAAAAAAATATGAGTTACAATGTTATGCATTATGCATTATTTTTATGAAAACTTTGAAAATGCCTTACAGATTGTATCATTATTTATTATAACTCATATGCCGGTATATAACTATGGACAAAGAGTTTATAAATCTTTGAAAACGATGCCACAATATGACTATAAGTTATACAGAAAAGTTATGCCCCTTAAAATAACTTTTACAGAGTTAAGTCCCCTGAGATATATGAAATTATAATGAAAAATGAAAAATGAAATAATATTGGGTAAGCAGATGATTTCACACTAAGAAAATATGACAGTGGGCTGCGCTGGAATGAAAGGAAGACGTGTAGAAAATTTCATCTCAATCGGATTGGCCGTTCGCGAGCGCATAAAGGACATAGGGACATACAGACAGACAGACGGAGATCACCTTTTATATATAAGATGAACAAGATAGGGAACAGGACACAACCTTGTCGTACTCCAGATTTTATGGTGAAGGGTTCTGAGTGTCCCCCAGTTGCTCTCACTATGCATTCACTGTTGTTGTATAAACTTCTACATAGGTTTGTTAGATGTGTACTCACTCCATATTGTTTAAGGATTTCCCACAGCTTGTTTCTATCTACGCTATCGAATGTTAGTATCCTTCTAACCCCTTGTGCTTCTAGGTTTGCAATCTTGCTGGTATACAGGTTAAAGAGCACAGGTGAGATTTCAGATCCATGTGGCAGTCCCGGGGTTAACATATGTGGCTCTGAGGTCCATGCACCCAGACGAGAATACAGGACGGCTGCTATCCAGTTTACCAACCAGGGATCGACCCACTTCTCTATCAGTGTGGTCATCAAAATATCATATCTAACTCTATTGTATGCATCCTCAAGATCAAGCGCCGTCGCCATCGTTTCCTGTCCACCCCGGAACCCTTCATAAACGTCAGGGGCACTGTAACCCCTCCCCCGGGTAGGTGGACCCCGTTAGCTTTAAACGTCAGCCCATCTAGGAGACGAAAGACTCCAAATATAAATCCCCAAGTTCAAGGTGGACCATTGTGCTGAGGCACTGGATGGCCATGGATACTTCTGGTAAGGGAGGTAACCTTCTTATTTATAAATATTCTGCTCTGCTAAAGGATACGACTTCATTGTCAAAGTAACTGCCGATGAGGAAGTACAATAATCTTTCACAGTACAACTCAAGTAACTGGATAAGGAAATGCTGAAGCCTGGAACAAAGGTGCAAGAAACGATGCATATCTGTCTGCATGGCACTGGACAATTAAAAGCAGTTTTGTTAATCAATAGCTTTGTGGAAGACACATTTCATACAAGTTGAAAAATTGTTGACGAACACTTTATCTTGAAAGGGACGTAGTCAGCGCTTCGGCGCTGCTATAATAGCCCTTATCTTATATATAAATTAGGATCTCCGTCCGTCTGTCTGTCTGTCTGTCTGTCTGTCTGTCTGTCTGTATGTCCGTATGTCCTTTATGCGCTCGCGAACGGCCCATCCGATTGAGATGAAATTTTCTACACGCCTTTCTTTCATTCCAGAGCTGCCAACTGTGATATTTTGTTAGTGTGAAATCGCCTGCTTACCCAGTATTATTTCATTTTTCACTTTTCATCATAATTTAATATATCTCAGGGGACCTAACTCTATAAAAGTTATTTCAAGGGGCATAACTTTTCTGTATAACTTATAGTCATATTGTGGCATCGTTTTCAAAGATTTATAAACTCTTTGTCCATAGTTATGTACCGGCATATGAGTTATAATAAATAATGATACAATCTGTAAGGCATTTTCAAAGTTTTCATAAAAATAATGCACAATGCATAACATTGTAACTCATCTTTTTTTGCTTAAGAAGTTACTGTAGTCATGCAGGTGATTAGAAAGCGTTTTCATTAAAAATAATGGATGGTGTGTAGAAGGGCATTTTTTTAAGTTACTTTTTTTGTTGTATGAATTTAATGAGACGCTACACTCCAGGAGCTGGGCGAAGTCACGCCGGTTCAGATAGATAGACAGACCCATCTTTTCGCTGCAGTTGTCTACTCCTCCTTTTCCTTCTTCTGCTGATGCTGCTGCCGCCGCTCCATTTACCCAAGTTAATTGTTGGGGGAAGATGTAAAGATCTTTCAAGTGCTCTTTCAAATGCTTTTTGTAAGTTGGTCTTCGTTTATCTAAGGTTGTTCTAACTGCAACCAATAAATGATTAGACAGACAGGCAGACAGACAGACAGAGAGGGAGGGACGGACAGACAGACAGACAGACAGACAGACAGACAGACAGATAGACAGACAGACAGACAGACAGACAGACAGTCGGTAACGGGAACGGGAACTTATATGACTACTTATATGAATTAAATGAGATGCTCCCCACCAAGGACTGGGCGAAGCCGGGCCGGGTCAGCTAGTCTTATATATAAAAGGCGATCTCCGTCCGTCTGTCTGTCTGTCTGTATGTCCATATGTCCTTTATGCGCTCGCGAACGGCCCATCCGATTGAGATGAAATTTTCTACACGCCTTCCTTTCATTCCAGCGCAGCCCACTGTCATAATTTTTTAGTGTGAAATCGGCTGCTTACCCAATATTATTTCATTTTTCATTATAATTTCATATATCTCAGGGGACTTAACTCTGTAAAAGTTATTTCAAGGGGAATAACTTTTCTGTATAACTTATAGTCATATTGTTGCATCGTTTTCAAAGATTTATAAACTCTTTGTCCATAGTTATATACCGGCATATGAGATATAATAAGTAATGATATAATCTTTAAGGCATTTTCAAATTTTTCATAAAAATAATGCACAATGCATAACATTGTAACTCATCTTTTTTTGCTTAAGAAGTTACTGTAGTCATGCAGGTGATTAGAAAGAGTTTTCATTAAAAATAATGGATGGTGTGTGGAAGGACATTCTTTTAAGTTACTTTTTTTGTTGTATGAATTTAATGAGACGCTACCCGCCAGGAGCTGGGCGAAGCCACGCCGGGTCAGATAGATAGACAGACCCACCTTTTCGCTGCAGTTGTCTACTCCTCCTTTTCCTTCTTCTGCTGATGCTGCTGCCGCCGCTCCATTTACCCAAGTTAATTGTTGGGGAAGATGTAAAGATCTTTCAAGTGCTCTTTCTAATGCTTTTTGTAAGTTGGTCTCCGTTTATCTAAGGTTGTTCTAACTGCAACCAATAAATGATTAGACAGACAGGCAGACAGACAAACAGACAGAGAGGGAGGGACGGACAGACAGATAGACAGACAGACAGACAGACAGACAGACAGACAGACAGACAGACAGACAGACAGACTGTCGGGAACGGGAACTTATATGACTACTTATATGAATTAAATGAGATGCTCGCCATCAGGGGCTGGGCGAAGCCGGGCCGGATCAGACAGACAGACAGACAGACAGACATATAGACAGACAGACAGACAGACAGACAGACAGACAGACAGACAGACAGACAGACAGACAGACAGACAGACAGACAGACAGACAGACAGACAGTCGGTAACGGGAACGAGAACTTATATGACTACTTATATGAATTAAATGAGATACTCCCCACCAGGGACTGGGCGAAGCCGGGCCGGATCAGCTAGTTATCTTATATATAAAAGGCGATCTCCGTCTGTCTGTCTGTATGTCCCTATGTCCTTTATGCGCTCGCGAACGGCCCATCCGATTGAGATGAAATTTTCTACACGTCTTCCTTTCATTCCAGCGCAGCCCACTGTCATATTCTCTTAGTGTGAAATCGGCTGCTTACCCAATATTATTTCATTTTTCATTTTTCATTATAATTTCATATATCTCAGGGGACTTAACTCTGTAAAAGTTATTTTAAGGGGCATAACTTTTCTGTATAACTTATAGTCATATTGTGGCATCGTTTTCAAAGATTTATAAACTCTTTGTCCATAGTTATATACCGGCATATGAGTTATAATAAATAATGATACAATCTGTAAGGCATTTTCAAAGTTTTCATAAAAATAATGCATAATGCATAACATTGTAACTCATCTTTTTTTGCTTAAAGAATGAATAAATAATAGTTACCTTATCTCTATCAAGTTTGAAGATTTTATATTTCTTTACACTGTCGCCAACTCTAAGAAGACATGGAACAACTTCAGCCATTATTAAATCTACAGGCATATGCGTTATATTCCTCCACCTCCTCCTCTCCCCTCATCCACCTCCTACCCTCTTCCTCTTCTCCTCCCCCTCCTCCCTCTCCCTCCTCCCTCCTCCTCTTCTCTCTTTCTCCTCCTCCTCCCTCCTCCTCCCTCTTCCTCCTCCCAGCTCCTACTCCTCCTTTTTCTTCTTCTTCTGCTGCTGCTGCCGCTGCTCCATTTACCCAAGTTAATTGTTGGGGAAGATGTAAAGATCTTTCAAGTGCTCTTTCTAATGCTTTTTGTAAGTTGGTCTTCGTTTATCTAAGGTTGTTCTAACTGCAACCAATAAATGATTAGACAGACAGACAGACAGACAGACAGACAGATAGACAGACAGACAGACAGACAGACAGATAGACAGACAGACAGACAGACAGACAGACAGACAGACAGACAGTCGGGAACGGGAACTTATATGACTACTCATATGAATTAAATGAGATGCTCCCCATCAGGGGCTGGGCGAAGCCGGGCCGGATCAGACAGATAGACAGACAGATAGACAGACAGACAGACAGATAGATAGTCGGGAACGGGAACGTGAGCTTATATGACTACTTATATGAATTAAATGAGATGCTCCACACCAGGAGCTGGGCGATGCCGGGCCGGGTCAGACAGACAGACAGACAGACAGACAGACAGACAGACAGACAGACAGACAGACAGTCGGGAACGGGAACTTATATGACTACTCATATGAATTAAATGAGATGCTCCCCATCAGGGGCTGGGCGAAGCCGGGCCGGATCAGACAGATAGACAGACAGATAGACAGACAGACAGACAGATAGATAGTCGGGAACGGGAACGTGAGCTTATATGACTACTTATATGAATTAAATGAGATGCTCCACACCAAGGACTGGGCGAAGCCGGGCCAGGTAAGACAGACAGACAGACAGACAGACAGACAGAATGACACACAGACAGACAGATAGACAGACAGACAGATAGTCGGTAACGGGAACGGGAACTTATATGACTACTTATATGAATTAAATGAGATGCTCCCCACCAAGGGCTGGGCGAAGCCGGGCCGGGTCAGCTAGTTCTCAATAAATTGTGAGTGCGCGGATGTCTATCAGAGATGGGTCAACACAGTATGGCACCGGTCATCAGATCTGCACACAGCCTTCTGTCTCTTGTACTGCCAAACATTTCTAATACTGATGTCCACGGCCTCCTGTCTCTTGTACTGCCAAACATTTCTAATACTGATATCCACTGCCTCCCGTCTCTTGTACTGCCATCATTTCTAATACTGATGTCCCCAGCCTCCTGTCTCATGTACTGCCAAACATTTCTAATACTGATATCCCCAGCCTCCTGTCTCTTGTACTGCCAAACATTTCTAACACTGATGTCCCCAGCCTCCTGTCTCTTGTACTGCCAAACATTTCTAATACTGATGTCCACAGCCTCCTGTCTCTTATACTGCCAAACATTTCTAATACTGATGTCCACAGCCTCCTGTCTCTTATACTGCCAAACATTTCTAATACTGATGTCCACAGCCTCCTGTCTCTTATACTGCCAAACATTTCTAATACTGATGTCCACAGCCTCCTGTCTTTTGTACTGCCAAACATTTCTAATACTGATGTCCACAGCCTCCTGTCTCTTATACTGCCAAACATTTCTAATACTGATGTCCACAGCCTCCTGTCTCTTATACTGCTAAACATTTCTAATACTGATGTCCACAGCCTCCTGTCTCTTGTACTGCCAAACATTTCTAATACTGATGTCCACAGCCTCCTGTGTCTTATACTGCCAAACATTTCTAATACTGATGTCCCCAGCCTCCTGTCTCTTGTACTGCCAAACATTTCTAATACTGATGTCCACAGCCTCCTGACTCTTATACTGCCAAACATTTCTAATACTGATGTCCACAGCCTCCTGTCTCTTGTACTGCCAAACATTTCTAATACTGATGTCCACAGCCTCCTGTGTCTTATACTGCCAGACATTTCTAATACTGATGTTGTAACAAGCTACGTGGAGGGTCCCAAATAGCCCGGTCACAATATTTCAAATATCTTCTATAGCCCTGGCTTAGATAGGTCTTTTCCTGCCAACCCTCCTCCGTTTTCCCTGGACACACTGTCACGCTTCCTTTCGACCTAGGGACCTATTTCCTGCAGTGTTCTTCTGGCTGACGCATAAATAACATGGCAGTCGTCAGAACAACTTGGAAGTAATTTTATTAACCTAATCAAGAACAGCACAGGAACACATAAAGGCAGATAAACAGATAGATCTACACAGACACTACACTGGTAAATTCTAACACAGAGCCTCAAGTCGCCACAGTCACAGATCCAGCTTCAGATACTGTCTGATCTGTCCACACACTTCTCACCAAAGATGGCCGAATCTCCTTCCTTCTCCAACAACTGGGTGTAGGTTCAACCGGCTTTTGTAGAATCCAAGCGACTGGTGTGTTGAGGACTTCTGTTCATTGTCATCTGAATTAGTTCGGCACTAGGTCTTCACTGACCTATGAAAAGCTTTAGTGTTGCCGATAAGGTGAGGTGTTTGTGAAGGATAATGGTTGGGTCCTTTTAATGTCCGGGATAAAATGGGTATGCCAGAAAATCACTCTTAGGCTCCCTCCGGACAACAACTGCTCTCAGGCGTATGTTGTTAAAACAAAACCGGCAATGCACCAGTCATACAAAATGTCCTTGCTTCAAGACCTGCACCTTGCCTTGAGTTGGCCTCGTTGGACATATTTACGTTAGCCTAGAAGCACCGGTGATAATGTCCCTTCGAAGACATAGTCACTTCCCATAGAAGGAAGAGGACCCTGGAGATGATAAATAAAACCTGAGCGACTGGGCTGACTCATGTATCACACAAATACACTATATTTAATACCTGATTGACCAGGCCTGACCTGTCAGGTAGCCCCTGGATTGGCCACGTCCGGGTTTGAGTAGACCTCCAGCTGGACGAAGTCCGGTTGTCTTTTTGGCCACACGACACACCCTCCACACTCATACCAAGCCTTTATTATGATTGGGCACATTCATTCCCATGCTTCCCTCTCACTTGCAACCATGCCTTTCTCACCCGCAAGATCTTGTGGTGTGGTGCGCCCAGTAATCCGTGTGTTACATCTCATTAACTCATAGTATAGTAATGGGGTTGTATGGCACGCTTTGTAGTTCCCCACTCCCTGCAAGAATAGGAAAGAAGATCCTACCCCCTCCCGGCTCCGCTCTTGTCTGAGCGGTCGCCGCAATGTACCAGCAGTGCCCCACAGAACACATAGATTCAGCGGAATGCAGGTTCTCTAAATGAGATACAGAAGTCCATTAACTTCCCTACATCATCCCATCTAGTAACAGATGAAAGAGATAGTCCTGTGAATAGCCTCTTCTGGCTCAAGAAGATAGATCAGAGATTGGTGTACCCCATTCCCAAAATACCCACTGAGTATATACAACAGAAAGATGACAATCTGTCCAATTCAAGCCGTAGATAGAAAGACAGCAACAGCTCATCTGACGCCAAGAACAAATGAAATCCTCTTGGGAGATATATGGTTCAGATTCACTTCCCCGGCTATGCCAAGGACAAGACGTGCAGCCAAATCGGCTAACGGTCACCCAACTCGTCATTGGTTATGATTGGCCTTTCGCCAATTCATCTTCCCCTTCAACCCATGGTATATTTATAACTCCATGTTTGGCTGGAGTACCCACAACCCAAGCCCTACCTTTCTTCACCACTTCAGTAGGAGGTTGCATCTCTGTCCCAATCTTCAAATCGACTTGACAAGATGCCACTATCCAACGGTAGGTGTGTACACGGCCATGAATTAGCAGCCGCACCAGCGCTCATTTGGCGCAAGGCGCTCCATCGGGTTTACCCGATGTGAAAGACATTGGCTACTTGCTCCATGTAAAGATTGTGATAGGAAGATAACCCAAAGAACCATCTTTCATGGAGATTTGAGAGAACAAGAGAACTGAGAGCTTCCGAACGCCGTTCCCCCCTGTCTACCCAAAATAAAAGAATGCATAAGGACATGGACCACTGGCGTTTCGCCAGCCTCCTGTCTCTTGTACTGCTAACATTTCTAATACTGATGTCCACAGCCTCCTGACTCTTGTACTGCTAACATTTCTAATACAGGTGTCCACAGACTCCTGACTCTTGTACTGCTAACATTTCTAATAAGGTGTCCACAGCCTCCTGACTCTTGTACTGCTAACATTTCTAATACAGGTGTCCACAGCCTTCTGTCTCTTGTACTGCCAAACATTTCTAATACTGATGTCCACTGCCTCCTGTCTCTTGTACTGCCAAACATTTCTAATACTGATGTCCACAGCCTCCTGTCTCTTGTACTGCTAACATTTCTAATACAGGTGTCCACAGCCTCCTGACTCTTGTACTGCTAACATTTCTAATACAGGTGTCCACAGCCTCCTGACTCTTGTACTGCTAACATTTCTAATACTGATGTCCTCAGCCTCCTGTCTGTTGTACTGCCAAACATTTCTAATACTGATGTCCACAGCCTCCTGTCTGTTGTACTGCCAAACATTTCTAATACTGATGTCCACGGCCTCCTGTCTCTTGTACTGCCAAACATTTCTAATACTGATGTCCACTGCCTCCCGTCTCTTGTACTGCCATCATTTGTAATACTGATGTCCCCAGCCTCATGTCTCTTGTACTGCCAAACATTTCTAATACTGATGTCCCCAGCCTCCTGTCTCTCGTACTGCCAAACATTTCTAATACTGATGTCCCCAGCCTCCTGTCCCTTGTACTGCCAAACATTTCTAATACTGATGTCCCCAGCCTCCTGTCTCTTGTACTGCCAAACATTTCTAATACTGATGTCCACAGCCTCCTGTCTCTTATACTGCCAAACATTTCTAATACTGATGTCCACAGCCTCCTGTCTCTTATACTGCCAAACATTTCTAATACTGATGTCCACAGCCTCCTGTCTCTTATACTGCCAAACATTTCTAATACTGATGTAAACAGCCTCCTGTCTCTTGTACTGCCAAACATTTCTAATACTGATGTCCACAGCCTCCTGTCTCTTATACTGCCAAACATTTTTAATACTGATGTCCACAGCCTCCTGTCTCTTATACTGCCAAACATTTCTAATACTGATGTCCACATCCTCCTGTCTCTTGTACTGCCAAACATTTCTAATACTGATGTCCACAGCCTCCTGTGTCTTATACTGCCACACATTTCTAATACTGATGTCCCTAGCCTCCTGTCTCTTGTACTGCCAAACATTTCTAATACTGATGTCCACAGCCTCCTGACTCTTGTACTGCTAACATTTCTAATACAGGTGTCCACAGCCTCCTGACTCTTGTACTGCTAACATTTCTAATACTGATGTCCCCAGCCTCCTGTCTCTTGTACTGCCAAATATTTCTAATACTGATGTCCACAGCCGCCTGACTCTTGTACTGCTAACATTTCTAATACTGATGTCCACAGCATCCTGACTCTTTTACTGCTAACATTTCTAATACAGGTGTCCACAGGCTCCTGACTCTTGTACTGCTAACATTTCTAATACAGGTTTCCACAGCCTCCTGACTCTTGTACTGCTAATATTTCTAATACAGGTGTCCACAGCCTTCTGACTCTTGTACTGCTAATATTTCTAATACAGGTGTCCACAGCCTCCTGTCTGTTGTACTGCCAAACATTTCTAATACTGATGTCCACAGCCTCCTGTCTGTTGTACTGCCAAACATTTCTAATACTGATGTCCACAGCCTCCTGTCTCTTATACTGCCAAATATTTCTAATACTGATGTCCCCAGCCTCCTGTCTCTTGTACTGCCAAACATTTCTAATACTGATGTCCACAGCCTCCTGTCTCTTGTACTGCCAAACATTTCTAATACTGATGTCCACAGCCTCCTGTCTCTTGTACTGCCAAACATTTCTAATACTGATGTCCACAGCCTCCTGTCTCTTATACTGCCAAACATTTCTAATACTGATGTCAGTAGTTATATAGGAGCTATAGCCTCCCCCCGCCCCCCCCCCCCCCCAAAAAAAAATGTGGAGCTTGTGGAGTGCCCCACGTGGAGCCGGGTGGTATCAGGTGGTGCTGGGATGATGTGGAATTTGTGGAGCCAGTGGAGGGTGGTCAAGTGACCCCTCCTAGGCGTGTCTTTGGCTTGTTAAGCTCTGTGTTTTTGGCGGGGAAAATATTTTTTTTAAAGTCTGGTCTAATGGGGTCATGAGTATCGGTCTCATAATATGTGTGGCCAGGTGGAGCGGTAGGAGCCGGCGTAAATAGTAAGCACAAAGAAGGTGGTGACCGGTGGTGCGACGTGTATAGTGACGTCATCGGTCTCTTGTAGTTGTATGTTTGGGATGTTAAGGTGAGATTGTGTGGTGGGAAAGACTGGTCTAAGGAGTGAGGTCTCCGCACCTCCTTGTCGTACCTTTACCATGTAAATTCGCTGTTTTGGCAGGGAAAGTATGTTTTAAATATTTTTTTCAATGGGAAATAAAAGATACTGATTAATAGTGGTCTTTAGTGGTCGGGTCTTAAAATCTATTATCATACGGTTTCAGCTCATTAAAAAAGTAAAGATGGACGCTAGTACTGTTGTAGTGGTATGGCTTAGTGATAGCTGATGTTAAGGGGTGGCTGAGTGAAAATGTATCTCGATAAGTGCTACCGAACACTATCATCATACGGAGTATAACCCTTCAAATGAAAACCTTAAAAAAGTAAAGATGGCAGGTGTTAACGGTTGTAAGGGGTATGGCATAGTGAAAATCGATGTTAAGGGGTGGGTAGTGGTTATTAGTGACCCGTAGAAGGTCGTAGTGGTTTAATAACTATTATCATACAAGTTACACCTTAAAAAAGTAAAGATGGCTGGTATTTACGGTTGAAAGGGGTATGGCTTGGTGAATTTCGTTGTTAATGGGTGGGTGAATGATGGGGTATCTAGATTAAGTGCTTCCGAACACTAGCATCATACGGTATCATATCGTTAAATGAAAACCTTAAAGAGAAATTTAAATATGGCCGCCGGTTCAATTGTGGGTGCCTTGTTCGAATTCCAGTGGGCGGTCTAGTGGTAGAAGAAATATTGATAATATTTGGTTACATAGTTGTGATTTCGAGCTCTGGTGTTATTAACCCGGCTATGTTTAGAAAATGAGAGGTTGTGTGCTGGTTGAGGAGTATATTTAGGTGGTACCCGAGACACCGTGGAAGTGACAGGTTCGAATCTCGGTACTTTGTCGCTGGTAAGATTGCCAGTCACCAACGTATGGGTGTCTAGTTGATCATACGGGTTGGGGCAACTTTGTCCGGTCGTGTCACCACGGCCACAAGTCCCACCGGTGATGAAAAACACAGGTATCAGATTTCACCGTTGTACATACGAGTCACAAAATATAACTTATTTTAATAATCAGAATATGATATACTCATAACCACAACAGGTGTTGCAAATAAATCAATACTCATTCTCATAACGGCTAATCCAGGGGCTCATCATCATCGTAATGACCAAGTTGGGTTATTGATATTACTAATAAATAGTTCGCGATATTAATAATGGTTCATATAAAGGTTGGTAGGGGATTAAGGGTTTAACACCTGTTGTCGGGACATCCACAAAAAATCAATAGCACTACTCTGGTGTCTTCTCATATTACGATCAATGGCTTATAGACTTAACTGTTATTGTAGACGCAGCCGTGTGCTGAATAATCTACCAGGTCACGTGGTCTAGGCCATATCAACAAAACACGGGATATAAATGCTAAGAAAAGGGCGCTGTATAAAGCACACTCTGCCAACTCGCTGATCCAGATACTTCAAGGGAAACTGACAGGACAACCTTTGCAGTCAGTGAGTATGATGTCTCGTTGGTAAACACTGCTCATGTGTGTGCACGTGTATGTCTGCATGTATATAGGTATGTATGTGTGTATACGTCTATGTGTGCGTGTGTACATGTGAATACGTGTAACGTTGGTGTCCCATATCTCCGGGAGGATTTCAACAGGTGATGCTGAATTTGCCAGAGGCACAAAATGTGACGCTGGAATTTGCCAGAGGCACCAAAATCTCGACCTAATGTGACTCTTCTGGTCTAGGGGAGAGAATCCGGGAAATACTCTACCCCAGTCAGAGAGCCATTGTGTGCCCTTGTATTCTAGCACTTTCGGCTGAATTTCAATCTGGGTTCTCAATCTTTGAGTTTCAAAAACACCCTTATGGCCAAGCATGCGCAGTAGCCATTGCGGAACAAAGAAAGCTCAGTTGAGGAAGGCCTTGCTGGCGAGAAGTTGTGGTTTGGACGACTGTGCTAGTTCGGTAAATGGAAAGAGGATGCCGCTGTCTTATTGTTTTTCAAAGAAAACTGACATAACGTCCATTGTGGGGACGGGAGCACCTCATTTCTGAATGCACTAATCGTCTTAAGGTACGTTGAACATATTTAGATAAATATTGTGTGTCGATACCACGTTGACCCAAAGTTGTTGGAACGCATGTACCGCCCGGCGCATAAAGGTCAGTCAGGGGTGAACGTGTGGGCTTGTGTTTCAACTCAACATGGCAGGCCAGTTTAATTCGATGGGTTACATGCCTGTTTTGTATGGTTAAAATTGTACAGGTTGGTGAACGCGTGTTATTACCGCCACAAGTGCTTGGGGGAAATTAGGACAGGCCCAATAGTGCTAGTAATCTGAGTTCACTCCTGGGCGGCCTTAGAACTCCACCGTAGTCGACGCAACCGGACGTCGGCGAAGGCGTTATCGGGCATATGTCGAGTGGGGTATCAGGAAACTCGGCCGAACGAGACGAAACCCATGCTACGGTCGCCGGATGTGTCGAAGGTCATTCGAAGGACATCGCGTGTGGCGAAGTTTGTATCCTTTGGTGTGGCGACCACTGGCTTTTCTTGGCTTTTCTCATACTCTTTATGTTATTAGTCGCCTTAACGGAACACCATCTTAATATATAGTGGGTTCCCGAGAGGTTGACACTGGGGAACTGGAGGGATGCGACAGAGCTGGTCACAGCAAATTAAACCCCGTTCCAAATGCTCTTGCCCTAACTGGGGGAGGAGGGAACGGGATGTAGACTTCCGCTACAGGGGGATTTCCCTGCATAATTAATTATTCTCCTGAACCGACGTTAGAGTTCCGGGAACCCGATGGTATAGTGGCTAATCACAAAGAGAACCAGGGAGAGGGGGACTACCTAAAGGGAAGTGGAGGTGTGTTGTCATCGGCCCTCCTTCAGGGCCATTGTGTCTAAAGGTATCATTAACTCACTAACCCGGTGTGTTGTGTCATTTAGAGGTCTTGTCAGGGCGGAACCAGTTCGCAGACACCATGACCAGATATCCAGCCCTACTATATGCTAGTCCAGGAAGGTGGACGGTTCAGCCAGCGCTCGTTAGGACCCAGACCTAGTTCATCTTTGGCAGTGGTAAAGTCTACCCACTGGTGGTAAGTCGGAGTCACGCTATTCACACATGGTGGTGTCTTTAGCAGTTTCTACCTGTGAGTGACCTAACTGATGGGACCAGAGAGAGATGACTTGGTGACGGTGGTAGCATGGCTAGCTTACATGCGTGACGTGAGGTGACGCTTCTACACAGCACCACGTCGCAGCGAAGTCTCAACTATGCCACAGTCCAGTCCCCGTCGTCGACCTCGAAGTTGATCTTCAGTCAGTCACATGGTATTATGCTTTCTACGAACGGGCGAGTATATTGTCCTCGTGTATGTGACAATTTTGACATTGTGAACCAATAGCCCAACTATTAGGGTAGAACTACATCACCCGTTACATCAGGATGGTCTGGTGTTTCTGAAACGATCTAACACTGCTGATATGAATATCTGTGACATTAGCTACAGGGTCACCGGCTACAGATATTTATTTTGAGTGAAGGAGGCTACTTGAACATAGCCCTTGACCGTGACCAACTCCAAGTGCTTACAGGATCGGGGATCGTACTCTTGATAACTCTTTCCCGGACAGTTATATATCGTTAGCCTTACCAGTGAACATTTAGTTGATTGACCTCAGGTATCTCTACAGAAATGTTATTCAGACTTCTTCAAGTACCCAGGCAACTCGGAGTCACCACCTCAACCTGCTAGGCAGTCCCGCTGACTCTACACCTAGCCAGAGACGCTCGACGCTGCGTGAGAAGATGAGTGACCTCTTTAGCCATGTGGTATTGTGCTCTGTGTACCGGGATGAGTAAGACGGTCTGAGGTTAATCCAGTTAGCCATAACTTCTATCGCCTGGCGGTTGCCAGGATTCTCTCATGGACATATTCATTGTTGACATTTACCACAGAGCAAGTGCCCCAATGCACACTAGACAGAGGTTGGAAGGAAAATCCCAAAGGGAATAATAACAGTGCACCGAAACCATGAGAGACGAAAAGGCGTCACGAAAAACGACAGCATGACAACAAAGCATACGCTGTGGAGCCATCTAAGTGAGCGGTTGCGTATTTCGATCGGGAGAGCAATTCGATGTGGTTAGTGGATCGTCGGCAGGCTAGCAATGGACTTATTCCAAACTAAGGAAAGCTAGCAACATATCTGGAGAACGCCATGGATCTATGAAGCTCTAGACATCCAGAGATTCGGTGGAAGATAGATAGATGACGGAAAGGACGACCTGGAGGAACAGAGGGGAATCGAAGGTTATTCAACGGCAGTTGGGAAAGATGCAGGACGACATTTGAGGTTCGTGCATTAGATAATTTGTTGCCCCTCGTATCACGAGACACTAATTAGTCACCACCTAATATATGTTTTCTTGATTCTGGAAATAAAACGGATTTATCGTTCCTGAGCTTTGTACTTCATTCCATGTTCGCCAGTGAGTCCTAAAGTCATTGTCACATTGTTTTCTCTCATTGAGCCAATTCATGTTCCTGTCGCGAATCTACCCATGGCATAATACTTGAAGAAAAGAGGATTTGCGATAAGACACACATGGGGCCTCTATACAGTCCGGTTTTACTAATGGATAAACTGCCCTACCTCTAGCAACAAAAACGAAAGTCTACACTGCATGAAAGAAATTGCACACCGAGATCCAGTTGCACACACCGACAAAAGCGAAAGTTTACACTGCATGAAAGAAACTGCACACCAAGATCCAGTGCACGCACCGTTCAACACATAGCAGAAAAAATAACGCTGCACTAGAGAACAAACAGTCAATTTGTTGGAAACATCGTGCAAATTGTAATTTATTCAAGGAATATTTCGTTTTTCATTATGGCCTGCACAAAGAAACATAACGCAAGGTAAGAAGAACATTATCGTGTACTTACACATACAGTGTCGTCTCCGTACACAGAAGATAAGAACTATTGCACACGAAAGACGACGTGATTCGTGTGGTCGTCACAAGGAAGGCGTTGTCTTCTACAGACACGTTTCCCCTGCTCTGTTGCTCATTAAACAAACACACATTATACTCACTAGAAACTATTTGTGGACAGACAGGATGCACACTTACGTTGTCGGAAGTTCTAACAGAGAGTATTATTAACTGACAACGTGATATTTATGATTGATTATGCCATTTGCTGGAAAGTGACCATACTTATAGATCGTACGTCGTACACATTGCGGCGCCATTACAAGTGAGTAGTGAAACATTGATTCCAGTAATCAAAGTCGTCACTGGGACATTGTCGCTAGCTGGTGAAGACGTTGAAGCATCATTTCGTTATCACATTACCATTTCAAGTTATTGGACCGACGCCTCACTCACCCAAGATCAACGAACACGAGTCTACATAGAATATCAGAATTTTCATCATCAACACATCACACTGGACACTATTAGACATGGGATACGTACCTCACAACGGACAACAGGACATAATATTACACTTGTCACTACATACAGCCTGAGGTAGTGCAAAGTCAACGATTAATCTACGCGTTGAAATAAGTGACACCGCCATCGATTAAGTTCACGACCGGGTCGCTGATAGGCTCTGTGCCGCGGGTGTCACATTTGTAGAATAACTGCTCATACCACAACCTCAGCATCACCAGCACATACAGGAACAGCAGTACTCAGTTTTCAAATACCAATCACCGATCCATCCCAGTATCTAATAGACAGATAACACGTACATTATTCAACGCTGTTAGTTGTTTACGAAGAACGCAAACACCAGAACATAAGGCCAGTACACATTTTAATTTGTTGATTGTTGTGTTCATTGTTCTTAATTGGGTGCGTTCAGAAAATACTAAATAGTTAGCGATGATCAATCTCGCATTAAAGTAACCAGGGGGTGGTTGGGTGGTGCTCTACTTAGGATTATTTAAAATCAGCTTACTAACTTAAGAAGACGTTGTGTACATGCAATCGTCAGGTCGGTACGAAATTATTTGTATCGGTCTCACGTGTTGTAAGTACAAATTGTCGTAGTGTTACAGTAGTGCAGTAGTGTTCTTTGAGGTTTACCTGAAAAAAATTGATAGTCAGTGGTATTGTCTTTTATGAGTGCTAATATGTATTTTCGTTACTCGTCATTCGTTTTCTCTCGTTGGTAACTGTCTAATGTTATTATATTCTTTATATTGAATATATTTTTGCATACTATTTTCTGTTGTTTACATATAGAATAACAGTTACAACATTTATATTGCAATAAGTTGCTGCATTTCTGTCTTATTCAATTCTACATTGTTGTTGAGTTGACAGTTTGTTCAACATTTGATATATTGTCTACTATATTTTGAATTTACTTGCATATCGTCGAGTCCTTTGCGCGTTTTGCACTCCTCTACATTATTTCAGCTAGAGTAGTGGTAATTAAAGTGGGACAACATGTCGACACTTCAAGACTTCATGGACATAGGTAAGAAGTCTGGTTTGACCGGCTCAGAACTTAGGACGTGGGCGAAACAAGAGTTCAAGGAATTCCAGATGCAACAAAAGGAGGAGAAACAACTTCAAGCTGCACGTGAACGAGAAGAAAGACAAGAGAGATTGGCTCTTGAAAAAGAAAACAAGGATAAGGAGCTTGCGTTTCAGAGAGAGAGTTAAAAGAGAAGGAAATGGCAATCAAGCAAAATGAATTAGCTTTGGAAAGTGAGAGGATAGCAGCTGAAAAAGAGAAACTAGCATTGGAAAAAGAGATGAAGGAAAAACAATTAGCCGCAGAAACAGAAATGAAGGAAAAAAACTTGTATTTGAAAAAGAAAAACTTGCGGCCGAAGCACTCTTGAAGGACAAGGAAGATGAAGGCAATTTGAAAGTCAAGTCAATGGAAATGGATCGCGAAGCTGAGATTGGACGAGAAAGAAAACAAGCTAAACATAATGATCCAGTGAAGAAGTACCAAGGTTTATTTCGTAACTTCCAACAAGGTGATATTGTTAGTTCCTGGATTACTAATTTCGAAGTTTTAGTAAAATTCTATAAGATTCCTGAGCAATACATACCAATTTTGTTTCATCGACACCTCGCGCTAGAACCTTTAAAGGTGATAGAATTAATACCCGAGAACTTGCGAACCAACTACAAATATATGCGAGATCGTGTTCTTGCACATTTTAGTTTGGACAAATGTGGGTTGCGTACAAAATGCAAGACACTTACACCTAAGTCTAATCAAACTTTCCTTGACTTTGTTTCTGAAACATCTTCTTGCTTTGACAAATGGTTGAAGGCAGCAGACACTGGGTCTGATTTTGATAAAATTCGTGACCTGATGCTGAGAGACAAACTTCTTTCAGCAATGCCAGAAGCTATGTCTGTATTTCTGGTTGAAAATAAATGTAAGTCACTTTGTGAGATGGAATCACAGGGTGAATCATTTTATAATGCCCATCGTGACTTATTTGCTGACTGTGCACAACCAGAGCTTGTCATATGAGCGAGCACCAGATTCCAGAAAGGTAATTTTAAGTTTAAGAAATTTGCTAATAGGAATAGAGGTCCATATCAATACTCCAATAAAGAGGGAGACAGACCAATAAAGGGACACCTCACTCGACGCCAACATTACAAGTTATCACACGGACACTTGGAAATGTGTGATCAACACCCTGGTTATTCAGCGTATCTAAGAGACATCATGGCAAAGAAAAGAATTAAGTATGGCTCCTACAAGAGGAGTGTTAAATGTTTTTCTTGTCGGGCGTACGGGCATACCAGCAGGTATTGTGCGATGAGAAATATTTGGAAAGAAGCAAGTGCCGCGTATGTGTTCTCAAGTAGTGATTCTGATGACATAGAAGAAACTCATGCAGCTATCATACAGCAGTATAATGACAAGACTGAAAAGACTGACAATGACATTCCTATTGACGAATGTGTAGAAACCATTCATAAAGCCAATGATGTTAATATTCAGAATGGCAAACTCAGAGTTCATCAGGCATGGGTGAATGGGGAACCTATTACCTGTATTCGTGATTCAGGTGCTTCAATTATTGGAGTCGACCAAAGGTTGATAAAAACAGAAGATTACACAGGCAAAACTTTTGCCTGTAGAACTTTTGGTGGCACAATTGTGAGATATAAAATTGCCACAATTACAATACAATCTCCATACTTTGAAGGCACAGTAAATGCAGCAGTATTGTCTAATCCGTGTGCCGGGTTATTTATTGGGAATATACCCAATGTCAATGAATACGTTCAGAAAGTGACCATCGAACACAAACCTAATGAGGCACTAAAGCTGGCACATGACTCACCATTTGCGGGTCATATGGGTATTACTAAAACCACTAAACATTGGCGATAGGATATTTTTACCATAATTATTACCCAGATCATGACTGTGATTAAATTAACTCTATCCCATGTTGGTAGAGTCGTCTCGAACATTTACTCACAAACGAAGATATCTATTATGCATTATATTACAGATATTCACTCACAAGTCAGAAAAATCTGCACACATACAAATAATCGCAAACAAGATTACAATAAACGTAATACACTGAGCTGTACTTACTTTATTTATTTGTCATATTTCTGGTGTAGATTTACCAAACATAGCTTATTCTCACTGTACACACGAGTGAAAAATATAACATTGTTCAACTTGACAAAGTTGAAATGTACAAATAGTTGCATACATACATTAAAGAAACACCATAAGCATGTAAGAAAAAAAAAAAGGAATAAAGAAGAAAAAAATGAGTGAGAGAATGAATGTTAGGTAACCATATCAACACATAGTGCACTACAGACACATTATGGTTTTACAAAATAAGTTATTCCGAATTTCGCTGATATAAAGCTATACTTTCAGAATTGTTCACACTATCTTATATGTCTACAGTTCACCTTGAGTAAATATTTCGGTTCTATATTCTTCAGATGATTGTTGTTAACTATATCTTTCTTAGAGAACATTAAAAAAAATTTTATGAATATTATTTGGTTTATATATTTATTCTTATTGAATCAGAATATTATATTATATTTCTAATTTATTTCTTAGAAGTCTTGAGTCTTTGAGAATAATGATTATTCTGAACAAGAATAAGTTTATATATATATATATATATATATATATATATATATATATATATATATATATATATATATATATATATATATATATATATATATATATATATCTCATTGGCACCATGCCGTCTTGACAGACGATAGTTTGTGCTTTAAAAAGGCATAATAACTTTTAACTATGGCGGTAGCGAGTGTGACTGATAAGGCCAATTTGCGCTGTAAATGTCCGTTCACAGTGGGTGCATGTGAACACGTGGTCATTTCCACCATCATGCACCATCTTACGTCTCAAACGCTTGGTGTGTGACTTTTCTGCAATAATTTTCTCCTTTGACTTTATTCCATTTCTGATATTTGCCCTCCATGCAACACGTTCAGCGGCGACTTGCTCCCAATGTGCATTATCAATGCCTGTATCAATCATGTCCCGCTTACACACATCTTTGTATCGTAGTAGAGGCCGACCCTGAGATCTCTTACCCATCTGTAATTCACCAAAAAAGATATCCTTTGGCATTCTACCATCATCCATCCTCCTAAGATGTCCTATCCATCTAAGTCTACGAAGACTGAGCATGGAATAAACTGTCACACAACCTGATCTTTCCAATACTTCAGTATTTGTGATTTTGTCTTGCCACTTAATACCAAGAATTCTTCGCAGACACCGCATATGAAAGCTGTTTAAATTGTTCTCTTGGTGTGAGTAAGTTGTCCAGGTTTCACTGCCATAGAGAAGAGTACTAAGGACACAGGCTTGATAGACAAGGACTTTTGTTTTGGCAGTAAGCTTCCTGTTCTCCCAGACTCTTTTTCTTAACCTGTTCATTGTTGTTGCTGCCTTACCAATCCGGATGTTGATTTCCTGATCTAGGGATAATTTGCTATTTAAAACTGATCCTAGATATGTAAAATGGTCTACTATCTCTAGTTCAGCGTCGTCAATAAAGATTGATGGTACCCCATGTGCACCTTGTGACATAATCTGTGTCTTCTTTTTGCTAATTGTTAAACCAAATTCAGAACAAGCATTGGAGAATGCAGATAGTAGACATTGCAATTCTTCCTCAGAGTGGGTCGTAACTGCAGCATCATCTGCAAAAAGCAACTCTCTGATCAGTACCCTCCTAATTTTGGTCTTAGCCTTCAATCTCTGAGCATTGTAGAGGCCGCCATCTGAGCGTGAGTGAATGTATATACCACCATCCTGATCACGAAATGCATATTTCAGTAGAAGTGAAAAGTATATTCCAAAGAGGGTGGGAGCATATATATATATATATATATATATATATATATATATATATATATATATATATATATATATATATATATATATATATATATATATATATATATATATATATATATCTGCGAGATTCTAGTTAATGAGAATATTCTTGGAGATCTTATTAGTCGATTGTGAATAGATAGGCCTGGTTCACAGTATTTCACTTGTGTTTATTAATGTTTATCGATATTGTTCATAGAGTGTTAGAAAATTTGATATATATTACAGATGCACCTGATTATATAACAATGTACATAGCAACCAACAAATTAAAATACGTTAATTTATTATATAGTGTTAGTCAAATAGATACATATATTGATTTTTTTCACTGTTGGCAGAGACATGAGGAAGTGATAAAGGACTTGGGTTGCGACTATTAATTCCCGCATACTCGATTGGAAATTGTACTTTTCGTCCAGTGTTGAGAGGACGAAACTTTTAATTTCGTGCCCATACGTCATGTGTTCAGATGACGGAACATTAAGTATTGTTCTTAAGTGAACATTTGTGTTATTATTGTGTTATTGTGTTTAACGGTGAACAATATAATTAGTAACTTTAGGTATATGATATGAACATTATAATTGGGTTAAGTTCATGAACACATGTATATATTTAGTTAGTTACAATAGTTCGGTTTATTAGTTATTACAATAGAATAGTTAAGTTGTTAATTATATTAGTTAATTGGTTAATGACTCTGATAATTCGAGGGCTATAATTATCATTAATTATCATTGGATTCACATAGAGGCATCAGAATGCTACGCCACATGAATTGCTCATAACTTTATGCGATCGATGGTAATAGTAAGAAAAAGAAACAAATGTCTAAAGGTACAAGACTGAGGATTGCACTGGATACAAAAATAGAGTCCACCTCGCCTACATGGATATATGTTATGCAAGAAACACATAGAGGATATAAGCCAGCCACAGTATTGAGCATCAACTGGTACTGACTGCTTGGTACCTGTTCTTACCCTCGTCCTCAACTCCAGGTTTTAACCCAGAGTGAGGACACTTGTTCAAATGGACAAGTTAGGGACTAATTGTATAATTAGTTAGACCGGCCCTCCCATTGGCCGGCTAAACAACGTTCACCGTGGGTTTGTGAACTGGAGTTCGTGCCCGTCATATAATTTTATTTGGGGGGGGGGGGTATTAACAGGAGCCATAACGTGGCACTAGATACGACTCATGATGATGGCACTGATATTGGGCATGGTTTATTAATCACGAGTGGTATATATATAACGGTTAAATGATGTTATCATTTAATGTGGGGGATGGCATAATGCCACAGAGCAAGTGCCCCAATGCACACTAGACAGAGGTTGGAAGGAAAATCCCGAAGGGAATAATAACAGTGCACCAAAACCATGAGAGACGTAAAGGAGTCACGAAAAACGACAGCATGACAACAAAGCATACGCTGTGGAGCCACCTAAGTGAGCGGTTGTGTATTTCGATCGGGAGAGCAATTCGATGTGGTTAGTAGATCGTCGACAGGCTAGTAAGGGACTTATTCCAAACTAAGGAAAGCTAGCAACATATCTGGAGAACGCCATGGATCTATGAACAGCAGACAAGCTCTAGACATCCAGAGATTCGGTGGAAGATAGACAGATGACGGAAAGGACGACCTGGAGGAACAGAGGGGAATCGAAGATTATTCAACAGCAGTTGGGAAAGATGCAGGACGACATTTGAGGTTCGTGCATTAGATAATTAGTTGCTCCTCGTATCACCAGACACTAATTAGTCACCACCTAATATATGTTTTCTTGATTCCGGAAATAAAACGGATTTATCGTTCCTGAGCGTTGTAATTCATTCCATGTTTCGCCAGTGAGTCCTAAAGTCATTGTCGCATCGTTTTCTCTCAATAAGCCAATTCATGTTCCTGTCGCGAATCCACCCATGGCATAATACTTGAAGAAAAGAGGATTTGCGATATGGCTCGACGCTGAGTGAGAAGATGTGTGACCTCTTTATCCATGTAGTATTGTGCTCTGTGTACCGGGATGAGTAAGACGGTCTGACGTTAATCCAGTTAGCCATATCTTCTATCGCCTGGCGGTTGCCAGGATTCTCTCATGGACATATTCATTGTTGACATTCATCGTGTACATTATACCATCTAGTCATGATGTGTAGATACCAGAGTTGTGCCTATGTTCTGGACGCGAGGTGAAAGAGGTATAGTCCTGCGGTTGATACTGAGAGAGACAGGAATCCAAGGGCTGGTGGGGTCTGTAGACTGAGATTGATCGTATTCCCAGAGCTCCTCTATCCCGTTATTAACGTGTGATAGTATCCTCCCCTCACCCCAGGGAATACCATTACAGTTGGTAGATATAACCACGGATAATAGATCGTGGACTACGCTAGTGATATGAAGATAACAAAAGAACCTCTCTCTTTCTTATGGACACGGACGTTATGGTGATCATCCTGTAATAATGTGATGTTTGCTGTTATACCCAACTTGGTTCTATGTACCCTCTACCGGTTAACTTCACTCAGCCATATCATGTGCAGTTTAATGTTCACTGTTAACAAACGTGAGCCGGCAGTGTGAGTTCTTCACCTTCAAATATAATTTCTAGACCAACCAATGTGTCCAACTATACTGACTTTGTCTTTTTTTCACGTTAGATCAAATATGTTTTAACTTCACATTGCCACAAATATTAACTTTATATATGTCACTGTGCTCATGGAGACTCAGCACAAAGTATATTATACACACGTATGGTATCATTCATGAGATCATAAAAAAAACTTTCACAGTTAAAAAAATATTGCTGGTCACTAAAAGTTTTCTTGTTCTTGTTGTTTTCCCAGGTGTACGTTGTCAACGTGTTGAAAGAACCCGTATCCTTGAATTCAATCTACTATAAAAATCAAAAGGGGGCTGAAAATATAAAGAACTTGTACCGAATTACTACTATCAACCTACAAACCTCAACTTGTATGCTATTGTCAACCATAATCGTGTTGACGCATCAACAATAAATCCACTTATGTGTCACATGTGGGAAAGTCTTTAAAGAAAAATACAACCTAGCTCGACATCTTCGCACAGTTCACAGCACTGAAACTCACACATGCCACCTATGTGGCAATCTATTCAACATAAAAGACAACCTACAACGACACAGATGAACATACCACCAGAAACCCACTTCATCAAAAACTATGGACACTACACCTTCAAACCCTGAACCCAGTCTACCATCCCCTTCATCACGCAAAAGGAGGGCACCCTCGAACACATATACAACTAAAAACGTAGACACACTACTGATCAAATGGTAGCAGAGGAAGAGGACATCCAACAAAAATATAAGTACAACTGGGCAGCCCTTAGTACTTACAGCAAGGCGCTGTCGATCATGTTACCCAATCATGTAGTGGTATTAGAAGAAAGAGCCGACCAACACCACCGAGTGAGAATAGTAAATTTATAAGCCTAACAATTTTACCTAGTCGGTCTGATAAGAAGAAGTATTCTGATATATTTGTATGATAGCTCTGAGTCACCCCAACTAATTTGAGTGTCTTCATTCTGGCGTGGATCTGTTTAGCGTGCCTCCTATGCAAACGATGGTAGAAGAGAATTAGTGTGTGGAGATACACCGGCTCACGTTTCTATGAGCACCTATGAGGAGCTAGTGAAATGCCGACTGCGGATTGTGCTACAACAACACTTCGCCAAATATGAAATAATCACGTCAAGCCTCAGTAGTATTGCGGAGTGTCTCTTCAACTATAATCGCCAACACGAAAGCCTGGAACAATCTCCAACCAATAGCGAGCGTTCATCACCACCGACAGCCTTATCTTTCAGTCAATCCACACTGGTGGATGGGTGGTAAGCAGCTACCTATAAAGAAAGGGATGCAATATAATTACAGATAGGTCGTCAATAACTGAATAAGTTTCAATATGAAGAAGCTTATGGTGGATGTGAGGAGTTTTGTAAATATATAAATATACATAGGTGTTGTTATTCCTTCTCAGGTTGTGTCCCATAGCGGTGGCTACAGAGTGGTATATCACTCGAAGGAAGGATTAGGGTTAGGGGTTAGGGTTAGTGTCAGGGTTAGATGATGTATAGTTAGGGTTAGGGTTAGTAAGAAAGAGCTTGTTGTGTTTGATGTACATAATGCTCTATGTTTCTTAGGCTCTTTTAGGCGATCAGCGTTAGTTACTC